>JAPDEH010000074.1:0-139582 GCA_027569075.1 Aspergillus asperescens | reverse complement strand
TCAAGAGTTATGTATCTTACGTGTCTTATTAGGACCGAAGCCCTCACGAATTGTGAGAGGCAAGGTTTAGTCTTCTTGTCAATGAATATATTCCTTACCTGGCCAATTTTCAATCGACCCATGACAATATCCCTCTAAAAATCACTATCTTATAGATAGACTGCTATCTATTAGATCTCTACCCTCCCACACGATTTCCTTTACTATCTCTTTTCTTTTCTCTATTGTATTACATGATAAAATGGTCACATTCAAGGCCCCCTAAACCCCTACCAGGGAAGATCCCATACCCTTTAGCATTAAAGGAAGAAAACGCCGGGCAGACAGCCCTCCTAGACCTAATACTGCAAATACAGAGGACCAGACTCTAGCAGAAAAAGGCCAAGAAAGAATGATCTAATCCCAGCTACAACAGAATATGGAACAAGATACCAAGCAAGGCCAGATTCAAAAGATTGAATCTGCTAAAATCCTTATAAAGGAGGTTGCCTCTCAGCTAGATACAGAACTAGCTAACTATCTAAAAGACCAGGTTAAGGCTCTCTCCCAGGCCTAACAAAGGATTAATGATCCAGCAGCAAAGATAGACTCTTAAGAGAGCATACTCTTAAACATGTAAAAAGAGATGACTACCATGCATCTAAAACTAAACCAGCTTAGCAATCCTGCTAGCACCCCTGATCTTAATGGTAATAGCCCCGGTACTGCAGGTAACAACAACCCTACCTTTGCAGAAATAGTAAAAAGAGGGCAAAAACCACCTCTAAAAATCCAGGTAGTTATTCCTTAAAAGTATGGTAACCAACCAAGCCTGCCAAACCAACCCAAAAAGCAAGTTACTAGCACAAAGTCTGACTATAAAGCTAGAAGACTTATAGTTAAGGTCCCTGAGGAGACCCTGCAGCAACTAGATCCCATGGATTTTATTTATATTTATTTATTTATTCTTCCATATTAGAGAGCATTTTTCAGTCAAAGACTATGCATGCTCTACCTGCCACCTCTAGGCAGCAGGATTTCACTCCTTTCTTAGATACAGGTAGCAGACATATATGTTTAAGGCTGAACATTAAAGACAGTGGGGGGGGTTTCAGGCAGGTTTCCCTCCTTATGGGAGGGTTGGTAGGTATTTCTTGAATTCTTTCTTAAGAAGAGCCCTAAGGGCATTGTTGATTCTAGGTCTGGCCCTAGTAGGGGTGTCATGTAACTAGATAGATAGGGGACCAATCTTATCCACTAGTCACGTGACTGTGGTAATGTTGTGCCGGCGGGGGGATTCGAACCCCCAACCTCCCGTGCCAGAACGGGTGTTGCCTCTGTGACTTTACCACTACGCCACAGCACCGACCAAAATGAAATATATACTAAAGGGAGAAAGTGATTCTTCTGCAGGCTCTGTTTGCACCGCCGCAGTCGCGTACTAAGGTGGCAGGGGGTGGAGGTAGAGGTGGTGGCGGAGGCAGTGGCGGCGGGAGAGGTGCTGTATCTGGGTTAGGGGTGTGTTAATGGTATACTTTCTTTGCCAGCAGCTGAAGTGCAGTATACACAGGATTGTGTATAATGCAGATAAGGAAGATCCTAAGATCCTTTAGACCTGGATTAAGATACTTAGGCTGCAGATATTAGTAAAGAAAAGCTATAGAGTATAGAATCTACAGGCTTGTAATAATGTTTCCCTTGCTAATAATAGATACACTTGTAGTAAGTAGCAGCACCTGTTGCTATAGGTAATAAATAAGTATAAACTGAAGTATAATTATCCTAAAGGCAACAGTGGCAAGTAAAGCATAGTTATGCATCTATAAGGACTGGCGCAGCCATGACCTGGGAAGCCTTTTAGAGAAAGATTATAAGAATAATACAGGCAAGGCAGCTGCACTTAAGTATTAAGGGTAATAAAGGACAGCTTATAAAATATGTAAAGCTATAGTTATAAAGACCCTATATCTACAGCTACACTAATAATAATTCCTCTGAACTTGTTTATTTAATAAAAGAAAAAAAAGAAAGAATAAAAAATACCGCAGAATGGCGCCCTAAGAGGCCTAAAACAATAACAAGAAAACCTAAATAATAACTAATACCGCGGCGAAGCCGCACAAGAAGATAATAATGTCTAACAGACACTATAATTAGCCTGGGAATCCTTAATAGAGTAATAGTACTAACACACCTCTACCTAAAGGCAGGCCAGCCATAAAGTACAGAAGAAAGGCACGAAGCCCGGCAAAGTAAATAGCGCGGGAAGGAGGGCAGGGGATATAAGGTTAACAACAAGTCATGTGATACAAGCAGTGCAACTCCAGGATCTCGGCCACAGTGGAAGATCCAGCACGGAGTACGTGTTATAGCTTAATCATCACAGACTCTGCAGCTGACACTGGCTGTAGAGATCAGTATCAGGAATAGCTTGCAAGAAGCATAACTGTGCTGGAAGTATTACTCACGGTATTACATCCCAGTACCCTACGGGAGAGAGAGAGGCAACAGTTGCAGACAGGACTGCCACCCACAAAGCGCGAACAGATCGGCGTATTGTAGTTGCAGCAGTGACAGGCCGCGAGAAGGGCGGCATTGGCGCGGGTGCACCGGGGGGTGGAGGGGGCGGATGGAGAGTCAGATATCTGGATAGGACTTAGTAGACACAACAGAGTTCAGATGCTAAGAGCAGGGAATGAAGCAGGAAGCTCAGAAGAACCATCAAGCAGAAGCTTGAGGCGCAGAACAGAAAGGAACTCCTAAAAGATATAAAGGGGAGAGAGACACGACTGACTGAAAATACAAGCCACAAGAAACACCACCAACATACAGCTTAAAGGACACCACAGAGAATAAAACTAGGGCAACAGGATGTGTAGAAGGCAATTAAGCTAATAAGAAATACAGAAAACATAAAGGGAATCAAGAATATACAGTTCAAATTCTGGAAATTAAAGAGTCTGAGGAGGAGAGAAAGAAAGAAACTGCAGGCATGGTCACAATGTTTTGACAACTGCTGCTACATCACCTTTCAGAAATGTGCTCAAAACAAAAACCACAGTAACCCTGGACCTTAATTACCCCTCCATCACGAACCTCTATAACAGCGCAGAAGCGGTAACTGCGGAACCTACAATGCAGGAACTGAACATACTACCAAAGGCACGGCACCATGGAGTCCACAGTAGGAAAATGCCAAGACATGAAGCTATCCCCAACATCCACACCCTTGACACTGGGAATAAGACCCCAGCAACAACTGACCGCAGTTCCAACCAACTGCGGAGAAGACTATGATCGCGAGGGTGCAATCTCTATAAGGGGGGAGATAGTGTTAGACACCGTGTATAGATATCACCGCAGTACTGCAGGTGTGGTGTTCACACCGCGGCGCAGTTATAAGCCTCAGGCCGCAACTGCGCCTGCAACTACGCACGTGATGCGCGAAGTCATCTTCGCGCGCTGCTGGCCTTCTATAAGGGTGGAAGGCCTTGGGTAGTGATGCAACTAGTGTGACAGGGAGTAATTCATATAATAAGAAGGAGAATAGCAATCCTCAGGGTAGTAACCCCTGGTTCCAATCATAGATTAACACTGAGGTGCAGAATCTTCACCTCGCGAAGGGGAGTTATCCCCAAGTATGCTTAGTCAGGCATCTGACTGACTAAGCCATGAAGTATAAGGTCGCAATAGGTATATACATTGCTGGGGCCTTACACCTTCCTGCAGGAAGACCAGCGATTAGTTCACATATAATCAAGACACATTGTTGGACCCTCTGACTCCGCTTCATATACATCTATCCTCCGCAGCTATTGTATAGTGCGGTTCACACATCCTTTTATAACTTGATCAACGGCCTGGGCAATAGGACTAGGTGGAGATCTTGTACGCTGCCTCCAGAGTCTCTGAATAAAGGCAGATTATTTCTGAAGATCTCTTGCAGTCTTTAGGGTCTCTGCAGCCCATGTAGATAATCTTTAGCTATAGGAACTACCTGGTGGTGTTAGTGTAGAGAAGATTGACAGACCTTCGAGCAATCGGTTGAACAGGAAGGTGGTAGACCACCATGAAAGCGGGCAGCACCACGCTGCAGTGATTGCAATCAATTAGGTCATATTAGAACTAGGTGTCCAAATAGATCTTCTAGCTAGCCAACTATTTTAAAAATGCGATACTAGAGGTGGTGGTTGAATAGCTTCAATTCTTTGAGCGTTGCTGAAATTCGTGGTTGAGGAGTGACCCGCTCGGTGTCCTGACCCGCTCAGGGATCGATTACGTTATGCAAATAGCCAGTAAGATGACTAATTATGAAGCCATAGGTACCTATCCGACCTGAAACGGACTAGCGTATTGAAGATCCAGCACCCCGCGCTCTGGATCGAGAGTGTATGATATTGAACAAACGACCCTACTCAATATCTCTCTCACCTCATTCCATTCGCCGTGAAGCTTTAAAGGAAAGGGAATTGAAATAAGAACGGACAGCTACCCCAAATATGGCAGAGGTCGCGCATGCCCCAGCAGAAATCCAAGCTCGGCAGGTTACATATTGCGGAGGTGAGTTAGATGATCCTTTCTCGGAGCTTATGTCCGATAATATATGGATATGATCTGGATATCTGAAGCTAATCCCGTGTTGAGATGGATAGTTTGCACATTACCTCCAGAGGTACGAAAGATTTTTTTGTTCCCCCTTTATAGCATTGCAATCCCCCCGGGTACCCAGGATATTATGACGACCGCTTCTGCATTTGTGAAAGCCGTTTATCTGCTCATCGATTATCATGATGTGTAGTACTGCGAGTTTGGCGGAACAGCGAAAAAATGTCAAGATTGGTTGAAGGATAATGAGCCAGAACAGTATCAGCTGTTATACTCCGATGGTATCTATCCATCCATCCTATCTTAATCACGTTAAATTTCATCTTGGCAAGGAACTAACAAATGTGTTTACTGCCCTGCAGAAGCTCTAAGTGCGAACCTCTCAACCCTTTCCGTCTCCGTCCAAGAACGCGCAGCCAAGGATGCCGCAAAGAAGGAAGCAAAGGCTGCGGCGGCGGAAGCGCGAGACGCAGAGCGACGAGCCACATCAAAGGTCCAGATCAAGCGTGTTGAGCGGAACAAGCGCAAACATGTCAGTGTTGTTACGGGACTCGAGGTCTACGGACTAGAGAATAAGAAGGCGGCCAAGGAGCTGGGAAAGAAATTTGCGACAGGATCGTCCGTCACGAAGTCTGCTGCTGGGATTGAGGAGATCACAGTACAGGGCGATGTTTGCGAGGACATTAAGGAATGGTTGTTGGAAAATTATGGGAAAGGGATTTCCGAATCTAATATTGAGATTGTCGAGGATAGGAAGAAGAAGAAAGGAGCGGCTGAGCCGTAAACTCCCATCTTGATTGAGTATCAAGACTACCGGTCTCTGATTCGAAGGTTCATGTAAAGGGTATAGCTGTCTATGACGATAGTAGATGCGCTAAGAGAATACATAAAGCTCACCAGTCATGATTGATGTTAAAATTGGGTATCCTTGCTTTCTGCCAAAAAATAATAAAAAATAATAAAAACACGCTTGTTTGTGCTCATAGTTCATCGAATATTTGTAATGGGTCATAATCAGTAGGCTTTGTAGCTTCATCGGTCCCAGGCGAGGTAAGCGTATCTGTCTGGGCTGTACTTGGGGTGCCATTGTGTATGAGGGCGGATGACTCGGGAGATAACGCATACTCCTCCTTCGAATTTCGGGAGATCGCGCCAGGTTGCTTAGGCGGAGAGACAAGAGAAGGAATATTAGAGAGCTTCAATGCCTTTGGTAGTGTCCTAAAGCCGGGCGACATTTCTTCGTTGGACCAGTGTCGATGGACTATGGCCGCCAGGAGTGCTAATATAGCAGCAATGACAGCGCCCCAGAAAATACGTAGTCGTTGGTTTGTTCGCATCTGCCATTCCATCTCTCGTTTATCCCATCTTTCGATCTCACTCCGCATTGCTTCCAACCTGTCCCCGAGCGCTTTAGCCCTGGTCTGGTTGGCTCTCATCCGTTCCTCCAACGCCTCAATCCTTAGCATCTGTGGGTGAAATTCATGGAGATCACCAATCTGTTTTTGGATGTCTTGTTCTAAGCCTGCAGTCTCTCGCCGGAAGTCATCAAAAAGTTTCGATGTTGAGTCTGATAGCTCCTGGAAAGAAGCAATGGTTACGTTGAGTGCTGTAATCTTTTCCAGAAGTCCGTAGTAAGTGTAGTCCAGCCTTCTTGTGATATCTGTCGCAAGAGTTCCGATTACCGACAACGCAGAACGTAGGTGTCTTGAGTAAACCAAGGTCAGCCTGGCAGTTCAAGAGAGTACAGCGTGTAACCTACTCTTCCCCTTTGCTTCGCTGGTCCCTGACCCGCTGTAAGTCACCCATAGATTGTATTTCTTCCCGCCGTTTGATCGGTCCAAGCCTGATGTCCTTATCAATGCCATCAAGGACACTGCCCCTCCTGCTTTCAGGACCCAATCCTGTAGATTCAGAGCCCCAGCGTGATCGAGTAGTTTCTCGAGTGATAGGTCGAAGCAATCCACCATCTTCACTGTCCAATTCTCGGTACATCGACAATGAGTCTCTGCCACCTGCTCTCGAGGAAACTTGATTCATTTTGTGTCGAAAAATGCCGTCGCGAGATCTGCTGTTGTCTCCTCTATGACGCCGCCGCGTTCTCTTATCTAGTAGAATGACGAAATTAGTGATGCGTTCCATTTCCAGCATTCTCTCTTGTTTCACTCACCGCCCACATTCACTCTCGACAGCAGCTCCTCAGGAGCGGACTGCAGAGCTGCCTGGCCCCTAGTGATGTGCGATCCATGGTTAAGACGCGCCCTATCCGACGAAGGGATAGTGACAAATAAAGTCGGTCGCATCGAATGCTCCATACTACATTCTAACAAGACAGGAACTTTCAAACCGTGCTTATGAGAAGACCCGTAAAACCCAGCAAAGTTGCGCAAAGTCATTAAATCAGGGGATCAGGATTGATGGCCCGAGCCTACAGAAACTCCACGGATCTGCAGCTGAGGCGGCTCCGCTGCCTAATATTGCATAATATCCAGCCTCCAGCTCCCTCAACTCAATTTCTCTTTATGATTCCCGACACCTTGTAAATATTATTTTTGCTCATATAAGAGGGTGGCATGATTTGATGAAGTTCATATATTTGGAATTACCCTCCTTTTTTTTTCTGTGATTACATTTTTCCTTCACAAACCAGCAGCCTAGAATTCTCTGATCAGTCAATCCCCCCAAAATTGCCAATGCATAGTCGCATAAATCTGTACAATTACCGTAAACCCCCCACGCCAGTACCATTCAGGAAGTCGTAGCATCGAGAGTGGAGGGGCTGGTGAGAGTGTACCCCACGAACCTGGGTATGAATGCGCCACTGATAGTCTCAGCAACGCCTTGTCCAAATGGCTGTGTGAAGTTGTGGGGAAGCTAGATAACCCAACTCATCACACTCCCTACCATTTACTTGCAGCCGTCCCTCTCCAGCCCAGCAAAGGCGATTCGTCGAGAATGATTGTCAAAGCTGGTGTGACTGTAGGGAAATGGCTAGGTTCAGGTAATCACGGAAGGACGGCAAGGAAAAAAGTAGATATAATCAATTAGAGAGAAACCAAAGCGTTGATTTGCCGAAACCATGGAGCCTAACACCTGAGACGCCGATCCTGTACACAAACCAGGTAAAAGCCTCCTCAAATTAGGCGACAACCCTAAGAGGAAACAAATGCATTTAAATCGTTGCATATGCACAGCCCGCCAACAGATACTCGCAAGGAATGAAAGCCTTCGTGGCATTCATGAGTTAAGGAGCTTGTTGCGTTTTTCCCTTCTCTTTAATCGCTCGACTCGTTTGCGATGCATCTTCTCTGCCATCTTCTCATACCGCTCCTTCTCTTCCTTCGCAGCTCTGCGGTCCTTGATTCTCTGGATATGCCCCTACGAACACCCATCAGTACCCATAGGGTGCAAATCATACATTAAGAGATGCAGATTCTGAGCTCCCTACCTGTCTCTCTGCCTCTTTTTCTTCTCTTAATTCCTTCTCGTGCTCCTTGACAACATCCTGTTGTTTACGTGCCTCCACTCTTTTCGTGTACGAAGTCAAACCCGCATTGGGCCGGAAGGGCTTTTTATTGCTATGCCAGTTTTTCCCTGCAGGTCCGAAATGATGAAAGATTAGCCAGGAGGAAAAAAGAAAAATTGACGCAAAAAGTTATGGTTCTGAGCGCCTACCGTTCTTGCGTATTGATTTTGCCGCAGTGGTGGGGGCTGCTGGGGCTTTGGACGACATGGTGACAATTCCCAGCGGGATAGGGCGAGTGACGAGAGCAAGAGGACCGAAAGAATGCTCAACGCTCCAAGAGTCCAGACGAGAAGTCGTGCCTTGGCGGTGTTCCGAGTTTTGAAGAAAAAGTTATCTTAGACCGATCAGATAAACGGATCTCGGCGGAAGTGCTGGCCCGGTCCCACACATGCGCTCAAACGATGACTAGTCAACGAGGATTGCCGGGTCCCTTTGCTGAAAAGAATTATTATTGTCGCAAGTTCGCAACGAACCACTTACCAAATAGGCCCCCACCGTCCTCGAAATATCCCGCACCTCGGCCCTTTGACTTGCAGCTTGCAAGCGATGCGCCCAGGTTTCTGAGGGCTCCCAGATACCACCCGTAGATTGGGCAACGCCAAACCCCTCGTCGGTACACCGCCCCTCACCACCAGCTCTCTCTTAATTATCTCTCATCCCTCCTTTCTACGATGCCATTCCGATAAATTTCACCATCTGTCCTTTTCTACTACCCTCCTCCTTTCTCCAATCCTTCGCTTAGGGCTTCGAAGCTCATTATTTCCATATCTATGGCGGCTACTGAAAATGAGCTGACAATACACAATGAAATCTCAATGGAGCTACCTGAACTTCCTCCCAATCAAGGTCTGGAGGCCTTCAAAGATATTGTCTTCGGATCCGTGGGTTACCCGAACATCCCTCTCACTTGTATACAGTCTCTATCCAGACCTTCACTAAATCTAGTATGTCCAGGTTGCGGGAATGATAGGCAAAGTTATTGAATATCCCTTTGACACGGTTAAGGTACGACTTCAGTCACAGCCGGATCACCTTTCTCTTCGATACAATGGACCGTTGGACTGCTTCTACCAGTCATTCCAGGCAGAGGGTCTTCGGGGACTCTATCGGGGCATCAGTGCCCCGATGATGGGGGCTGCCGTTGAGAACAGCTGCTTATTCTTCAGCTACCGTGTGGTTCAAGACATACTTCGGGCTACATATTATTCCTCAACAGAGCCGTTACCATTCTCTGCCTTGATATTTAGCGGTGCTGCCTCCGGATCTATTACCTCCCTCGCCTTGACCCCCATCGAGCTCATCAAATGCAAGATGCAAGTGCCCTCAGAGACCCCCGGTTCTTGTGCACCGGGGCCGTTGAAGCTCATAGTGTCCGTGTTCCGCCAAGACGGAATCCTGGGGTTCTGGCGGGGTCAAATGGGCACTCTTATCCGCGAGACGGGAGGAGGTGCTGCGTGGTTCGGAGGGTACGAGGGGGTGTCTGCACTTTTTCGATCCTATCAACACTCACCCCCGACAAAGGATTCTTCTGAAGTGGATTCAATAACTCTCCCTCTTTATCAACAGATGCTTTCCGGGGCTGCGGCCGGTATCAGCTATAATTTCCTTTTTTATCCCGCTGACACAATAAAGTCACGGTTGCAGACAGAAGACATCAATAATACGTCTCTCGCCAAACGGCAAACGTTCTCGAGTGCCGGCAGGGCTCTGTGGCGGCAGCAAGGACTCAGGGGTCTATATCGAGGCTGCGGTATCACCTGTGCACGCTCTGCCCCTAGTTCGGCCTTCATTTTTACGATATTCGAGGGCCTACGGAGTTACTTTAGATGAAGCGAGGTTGTTCCGTGGTTACATTTCAGTTTGATTCCCGAGGGTATTTTTTTTGGTCTTTTCCGCTTCCTCGATGATACCTCTAGCCTGTTTAGAATTAGATATTCTTGTTATGTTTTGCTAGTTGAACCAATCTGGCATTGACACCACAAACAAAAGTTCATCCAAGTATAGAGACATAGATTATCTCTATTTAATTTTATATGTTGATTTATCTACCTCTCTAGATCTCGCGATTCGTACTCTTCTGTTCAGCGCCGTTTTCTGCTTCGGTCAAGCAAAGCTCATCGTTTCGGCGTTATTTTCCGTGGCGGGGCGGCTTCGTGTAGCGGAGATTTTATATATTCCTCATATCTATAAGATAGCGCGAGAAATCGTAGTCAATGAAATTGTCACCGATAAGAAGACTTAGTGGGGAAGATAAAGTCCTTTCATATGCTTTATCGTGGATGTTCTTGCCTCCAATGCAACATTAATTAACATAGCTCCGCATTGATCTGCCCAGCTTTGGGCTTTAATTTGAACAACATCATCAGCCCGCTCTCAAGGTTTCTACCTAATTCCCCCAAGGTTCTACTCTACACATAACAGTCCGACACTATGGCCTCCGCTCTTACTGCCCAGGAAATAGAACTTCTCTCTTCAAAGGCTAATGCCGCCAAAGAAACGGCTTACTGTAAGCACAGTGCCTGCGAAGTCCCTCTCATTGAACAAACATTCTTTCGCACCATACCTAGGAACACATACTTCACACAGAACCAATACTGAATGATCTTATTCTAGGCCCTTATTCGAAATTTCGAGTCGGCGCGGCCCTCCTCACCCAGTCGGGAGAGTACTTCACAGGGGCCAATGTTGAAAATGCCTCATACCCTGTCGGCACATGTGCTGAGCGGGTGGCGTTTGGAACGGCTGTTGTATGCTGCCTGATCCCCCTGCCTCCGTTTCCTCCGATCTTTCGTTATGGTGCCTAGAAATCGGGCAGCTCATCAGAAAGATGAATGCCGCAATTTTGGGGTCATTCCCTAGCATTTAACTAACCATCCCGTTTGTCTAGGTAGCCGGTCAACGCCAATTCAAGGCGATTGCTGTCACTACTGACATCAAACCTCCTGCGTCGCCATGTGGGATGTGTAGACAATTGTACGTGTTCCCTAACCAGAAACCCCCTTTTTCTTCTCGATTGGCTCACTACACTGTTACTCCCTCCTGCAGGGCCTGTCGGCGAGTTTTAGGTCAGACTTTGCTGATATGAGCTATGCCTAGTATGAGCGAGTTCACATCCCCATCTTTTCCAGTTTATATGTATGACAAGGATATGAATTACACTGTTATTACAATTGGAGAGGTATGTAGGGAGTCGACGCATTTACCACCCCCATCTCCCTCTCTGCTGCATTTACCCACGTGCATTTGCTAATTGTGTGCTGCAGCTGCTCCCAAACTCCTTTGGGCCGGACGACTTTGAGCATTGAGTATACACGCGAATATCTGCTTGGCTGAGCCATCCAAGGTGCCGTGGCATACCAATAAGTATAGTTGACGTACCAAGAAGCAAAAAAGGGAGGATTCCATTTATGAGATAAGGGTATAGCGAAAAATTGAATGAGATTACATATACATATATTCCACCGAGGAATGCCCCATAAATCAAAACACTCTGGAACATTGATCTGAGCATACAGAAGATCGAGCAGAAATAGACTAATATTGTAACTTGAAAAGCCTACTAAGTTCATCTAAGCAATCTCAAAAAGTAAAGTTATCCAGAATGCAGCGCTCATAATCTTACATGAACATTCGTGGCACGTATAAATCCACGAAAAGATAGAAGAAAAACAAAATTAGAGAGAGAAAGGGCGGCGGTTCGCTACGCCATTATAACTCCTCATCATCGTCGCCATCAATGTCTTCGACGCCGAGTAGCTCATCTTCATCGTCAACGACACTGCTGTAGTCACCTCGCCGAGCTGCGAAAGAAGCTCGAGATGCGTAGGGGCGTAGATAGCTCCTACCACCCCCAATGCGCATATAGCCGCTTGCACTCCGCCAGAGACTCGCGCCTAATAAAGGAACTGTCTTTGCGACAGCCACAACACCAGCGATGATAGTAATCGGGACCGTAATCAGCATAGAGTCCCGAGTCAATACACGCCGGGACCCGGTTGGGGTTTCTCCAAGCCGAATTTGGCCAAATTTGCCATCCCATCTCGTATAGACATAGTAACCGACAGCCCCTGCCACAGCAATCGGCGTAACGATGGCAAAGAAAAGCCCAGTGCCACTGATACGGTGCTTTTTATTGTACTCCTCTTGTTTGCCAGGGCAGGGATGTGAAATGCGATGATCTAGGTTCACGCCGCCTTCGCATGTTGTCTGGGGAATGCGACGGTATCCTGTAACCTCCCAGAATTCAACTTCCTCCAGGTGTGCCTTGCAATAGGCAACTGGGTCTTGTGGCTCCAGACCGGGAACAAGTGCGCAGGTGTGGTCATTTTGACGCTCGTAGTTATAGTCACTGCCGCAAGTTAGCTTCATTAATATTATTCTATATATAGCGTGATGATTTCAGGAGCAAACTCACCACTCAAAATCAGCCTTAGTGCAGCTACAATTTTTCTCAATGCTGTGCAAATGAGGCCCCCGCCAATTATTCCAACACTCAGCCGACACCTTCTTGCGACGATATTGTGCAACGTGTCCGAATAAACAGTTTTCATCCTGGAAAGGATGCTTCGGATTCCAAAGCTGGTAGTCGTCACTAACTTCTCCGCCCTTGTCAAACTCGCAGTCCCTGTCGTAAAGCCTGTTGAAGTCAATGTTGAAGGAGACAAGCTCGCCTGATCTTGCGCCCCACAAAATGAAACTTCTTGAGGTATCAGATGGCACGGTGGAGATATCGGATATCTTAATTTCCTCTTCCGAGAAATTATAATCATGCCAAGTGGCGCCCTCATCGATGCTGTAATGAAGAACATTGGTTGACTTCTGTTCAGGCACAATTACAATCACGGAGCCCGAGTCACCATACTCCCACATGTATCTGCCTTTCTTGACGGGTTTCCAGGAGATTCCACCATCCTGGGTCATGAAAGTATCAGCTTCATCTTCGCTAGTTAGCTGATCTCCGACATTACCCAGGCCTATCATCAAGCCAATCGCCGAACCGGAAGAGAATGTATCCCGCGGATCTATGCGCTCAGTGTATCCGTGAAGATGAAGTGCGCAACTATTGGTACCCTTTCCTTCAACAACAGAACAGGAGAATTTCTCTCCATCGGCGTCTTTGGCTGGAGGAGGCAAAAGTGTCCATTCTCCACCATCATTGTGGGTGATCATTGTCCTAAGCTTCTTGGGCGACCCGCCTGACAGCTCGCCGACATTGCTGACGATGTTTGCAACTATGACCCCCTCCAACGCTTGCATCCTCTCGAAGTCAACATACCCTTTGGGATTCTGGTTCACAGTATCCAGACTGAGTACATAGGTCGTGCCGTTGCTATTGCTCTTGACTATCGAACCGTACTCAGCGCCTATCATATTACCCACTTGGACATAGAGGAAGATGGCGTGGTCAGAACTGTCAAGCACAGTATAGAGATTTTGAACAGGTTTGATGTTGGGGGGAAACTTTAAGTCGGCAAACGTCGTGCCATCGACACTAACTCTAGCCTTCAATGCCCCATTTTCCGGGTTGCGCGAGGCTACGATGATGTACTCCGACCTGGTGACATAGTCCACAACTTCTTCATCGGCAAGTTGCCAGTTTGAAAAGCTCTCGTTAGTTGTATACCTAAGTTGCAACCGGTTTTTCTCGTTCTCATTTTCATGCTGCTCGCAGAAAATGAGACGATCACTGCCTAGCCGATTTTCTCTATGCTCAAATTCACATTTCTTGACTGAGCGCAGCATGAGCTTCCAGGTGTCTCCTCGGTCATCGCTGAAATAGGCATTGGAGTGGCAATTAGCAGAGTCGCAATCTGCACCTATCAAAATCAACCAGTCTCTGTTAGACGGGTGGAATCTCAATATCAGAGCATTGTCGCGGTTTGGAGGAACTTTTGATTTGAAAGACTGAAACGTCTGTCCTCGGTTGATGGTGTAAAATACCCTTTCGCTGTTGGTGAGGATGTAGGCCGTATCACTGTTGTAATAGTGACGGACTATATTTATGATGTCAATGTCTTTCAGTACCTGCCGCCAGGTTTTACCATGGTCATCCGACACAAACAATTCACGTTTGTCACTAAGCATCATGACCGTCTCATCTTCCCCGAGATTGGAGACCTGTCGTTCCAGATAATAGTACCCAAGCATACCCGAGCTGAAAGAGTTTTGAGTAGACGTAATTTCTTTATTCTTCGGCTTGTCGGCGGCATCTTTGCAAGGTAATTCAATGTCCTTGTCAAGATTCACTCCATCTTCGCGAATGCAAACGTCGCCGGGAATCAATCTCCAACCCGACGGACCCATGAATGTGTCGGTCGGATTTGTACACTTTCCTTCTGGAGGAGTCAAAAATTTTGGTGGGACACAATCTTCGCCATTCCCTGTCCGTATGTACTGGCACTCGAAGTCCTCAGCAGTACATTTGCACGGTTCAAATTTCGACATAGAATTATTGAACGCCTCCGCAACAAAACAGTCAGCATTAGCCTTCCTTCGCCTAAAGAATTGTTTATGGCCCATCAAGCAATCGGGATCGCCATTTTCATCTAAGCGGGCAGGCCAATGGGAATCAAAGTCTTGATCTTCACATTTGCGCTCATGCAAGTCAGTGAAGTCAATTGCATAAACAAAGAATTCCTCCTTCGAGTAACCAACGAGGATGAATTTCAAGCTCGTTGAGTCGGGAGTTGTGGTCACCGTTGTAGTGTATATTTCAGTATCGATCTCATGAGGAAGATCAACCGACTTCCATTCCTTTCCATGGTCAAGAGAGTATTCAATCTTTTTGACTTTAGCTTTATCGCTGACAGCCATCAAGACGGCGCCTTGGTCGCCGAACTCGTACTTATGTGGCCCCTTTAAAGCAAGACGCCAAGTAAGACCCGCGTCATCCGATACATAAAGATTGCCCTCCAAGTAATCACCGAGATGATCGCCGGTATTACCGACTCCCATTACCAGCCCAGGTGCAGGACTCGAGAAAACGCGGCCAAGGTTTGTATCCAAGTTCACAGAGTGTAAATGAAGAGTTTCCCCATCAACTTTCAGCGGCTGGAAAGTCTTTCCGTCATCAAAACTTATCCTGCTGACAACCTCTTTCCTTGAGCCAGTTTCAACCTTCTTCGAATTTTTGACAGTGTTTACCAATACTATCCCTTGAATAGCGGCTATTTTCTCAAAGTCAACATAACCCCGTAGTCCACGATTCGTATGTTCGATGTTGCGAGTAAAATAGGTGCCATCGGAATTGGAAGTGAAGAGCACACCCATGCCATTGTAAAGGTCCGTCAGAACATCAACTTGAAGACTATAGTTCGTACTCTCCAAAACAGTGTAAGCATCCTCCTCTAACTTATGATCACCGAATTCGGCCCGATGCCAGTTTTCGGTGTCCACTGTCACATATAAAGCATGCTCAGTGGTCCCCCGGGATTCAACAGCTGCGACAATGAAACGCTTGACTTGCGCGACGCTAGTGACACCGGATACTGGGCGACCATCCTGAAGCTTAGTCTCGATGCCAGGGCTGCTGAAGTAGTCGTTGGAGTAAACTAGTCGGAACGCAAATCTTGACGACGCCTCCAAGCCTGGAACCACACAAACAGTTCGCTTTTCCATACCTCTCGAAACGTCCGGGTCTGTTGCAAATTGAGGATCCCCCACCGCCCAATAGCATCCCACAGCGCTTTCGGTCAGCATATCTATCGTGTTGAAATCGTCCGTGGTATAGTACGATCTTAGCGCACATGACGCACACGGTTTTGTCTCGAAAATGACTTTGCTAGAATCCCGTCCATGGAACGCAAGGGGACCAGTTTGTGGACTCTTGAAATGCACATTGTCTGGAACCGTGAACGACTTCCAAGTCTTTGCTTTATCCGTCGTAATCCAATGTTTCTTGTCTTCGCCTAGCGCATAGGCTTTATCTTCGTCGAAAGGATGCTGATGGATGGAATTGACACCATGCTTCATGCCATCATCCTCAATCGGTTCCCAGTTTTCGCCGGCGTCAAACGATCGTAGAAGTTCTCCACCCTCTAAGCTTAACAGAACGGTATCTGACTTCTCGAAGTAAAACATATAATACGGCTTCTCATGTAGCTTATATGGGCTGATGTTGGGTTTCGATTTCTTCGCAACGCTCGGCGGCAACAAGAGCGCCAGTATTAGGCAGCCCAGAAGCTGAATCCATCGGAGTATCATGACCGCCTATCATCAAACATTGAAGGGGCAAGGTGACTGAAAGCCTATGGCCCAGCAGAGTATCGCAATGGAACGTTCGGAATTGGCTGAAGGAACGGACAATGAGGTTAAGAACAAGTGATATATAACGCAGAGAAAAAATTCAGGTTGTGTTTGGAGTAAGGAAGATGCAAAAACTGGTGAACCTTAGTAACAGAAACCTCGATGACCATTCTCATTATTTGCTCCGATTAAGTATTTCATTTCAAGAGGAACGGTGGCCTTGAGAGCTCCATGATCACGTGTTTCTGCCTAGTTGTCCCGACGAATCATCAGCAAGCATCGAATTTCCATGGCCAAGCTGCTAAGTATTCCGAAGAGTCATGCCTTTGGGCAACTCAATTTAATAAACCTTGGGCTTTTTTATTTTATTTTTTATAAAGGCTTCAATGAGGCATAATAGTGATAATAGGGTCAAGGCTTCAGAATCAGGGCTATTCATTTAGAACCGAAGGATGATCAAGCTGATAACTTGACCCTCTCAAATAATGCAGCCAGTCCTCCGGGGGAAAAATAACTCGTTTGTTTTCCACTTGAATATATATATTCTCAGATAAACGGGAATCAGGGTATATGTAGGGGCGCTCAAAATCGCTAAAAGTATGAGAAAATAATTCGAAAGTGCTAATCATTTCGTCTACGGAACCTGTGCCACATCTTCCTCACTAAGTTTTGCTCTTCTGAGTTTTGTTCCAAGAAATCAGAGTTATCATGGGCCGAAGGCAGATTTAGGAGTTGCATAGGCTCCATCGTTGCGGTCGGGGTAGGGCGGGAGTCAGCTCGAAGATCTGGTCTTGTCAGAGTCATCCTCAATGTCATTTCGCGAGTGTTCGGAGTCTGTTGAGGAACCGGCTCTAGCAGTGGAATACATGGCTTCCTCTTGTTGTCCGTAAAAGAAAGATCAAATGAGTCTTGGGGATTTTTCGTGACATAAGAGAGCCGAGAGATCTTCGAGCATGGCCCTTTTTCGTCGCCACGTATCAACCCACCATCATCATCATCATCGCCCAGAAATGTACCTTTGAATCCCCGTACCTGAAGATCTGGACCGGGTTGAAGCGGCTTTGGAACTTTAGCCCCGTTCTCCTTCATGGCTGGAAATCCGAATTCAATTGCTTCGTCAAACTTCTGCGGAGATGCGAGGAAGACCCGGAGCTTAAGCCGAGCTTCCGGGTCGTGGTAGTACTGCGCAGAGGGATCAATGCTAGATGCCGAAGATTGGGACGTATGACGAGGCTTGCTTTTACTCGTCGATCGAGACAGAGAGGAGCGACTGCTGACGATATTTGCGGGGACGGATTGGGATTCGGTAGGACTAGAGACTAGAGTTTTTCCAGGAGACGCCAACGAGGTTGACTTGCGAGATAGAATAACCGAATTGAATGATAGTGTTCTCCTGAAAGACGGTCTTCTTTTCGGCGGCAGGCATGATGGTGAATTGACCACCTGTTGCTGGTAGTTGTCCAGGCTCAAGTCGATATCTGTATCTTCGTCTAGCCAGCGGAAACTATCGTAGAGCGAGTCTTCCATGATGAGATGACAATGAGGGTAGACATGCAATGACTCGGAATTCCAACTCCTGAATCCAAAGGACTATTCTTCAGGCACAAGACACCTGCAGAGACGATGGCTTCGGCAGTGATGATTGGATGCGGTGGGTTTTGGGACTCAGCTCGAGAATAGTGGCAGCATTGCTATATCAAAATCGGAGGGACTGCGCTCAGAACCATAACAAAGGGACTGGGTTCAGAGCAGGTTCAAGAGGGACTTTAAGACGGGCACTTTTGGCACACTGACTTTCCAAAAGGAATTATGATCAATGTTGTGGATGAAAGTGGGGAGGCAGAGGGTCGAAGAATCCGCAACGCAGATTGGTTATTTTTTGACAATCAATCAAGCCATGCTCACATCGTCACTCGTGCCAAGGCACGCGTCAGCTCAAAATCCTCAAGAAATTGGGGAAAGGGGAACGTTGATGCAACGGGCATGGCTGTGAGTGGTGCTCGTGGGAAGTAGTCCAAAAAGCACAGCAATGGTGGAGAAGTCCTGGATGCCAAATGGGACCAACTCACGCTATACATGATAGTTCATAGTTCAAGCGCAGTAGTTCAGGGATGAGTGGGAATCATCAACAAACCACGCACTGATGGATTAGGGGGGTTCTAGAAACTCCACAGATTTTCAGCCCAGGTCCATTATTGAGTTTCCTGGAATTGAGTCTCACATAAATCCTATCTCCTCTCTGAAACTCATCTTTGAAAGGAAATAATTAAATAGGGGCCGTCAGCAACAACTGTTTTGATTCGGTTCGGTTCAGTTGGTTCTACCAGTCAAATTTAAATTGGTAATTGATCGATGCATTGGGGATTTAAATGTCTCCAGTTAGTAAGGGTAAAATATAAAGGATAAAGTGAAGAACAAAAATATACGGATATTATTAACTATATACTCGTCACTCCGCCTGACGAGTATTAAGATATTTGGGGTGGGTCCTGCGCAGACGGGAAGCAAAATACGCCCGTGAGGGTGTCTACGCGTACTTTTTGGGGTCACCATATTTATTAGTATGCCAACATGACCGCTTTTTAAACACTTAATTAAACACCTACTAGATGCTTGATTGCATGCTTTGTTAAACGCTTGATTAGACGCTTCGTTGAACTCCTGCTTAAATCTCTACTTTTAGACTGTTGAACGAGCGCAGCGAGTTCCCGCCGAGCGGAGCGACGGTCACCAGCTTGTATAAACTACTATATAACAGTATTACCTTTATTTATTATTTATATTTTATTTTTAACTCTTAAATATAGCTGTATTTCCTAAATTAATATATCTTTACATAGAAAATTGAATTTAAAAGTTCTTTGAAAAGGGGTTTTTTATTTACTTCATAAGGTAGGTTGATATTTATTATTTAACGCTAAGAACCAGGCTAACCAAAAAGAACAAACCAACAGTGTTGGTTCAGATTTTGACCGCCTGCCTTTAAAATCGACGCTAAACTTAATTTGAACCAAACTGAACTGAACTAACTGTGTGACTGCGCGAGTATTATTTATCTACTTTTCGAGGGGGCAGCTCAACATGGACACAGCGGGAAGCGGGGTCTGCCCTACTAATTATCAGTATTTATCATGAATTTATTATATATTTATGTACTGGGTTGAAAGGCAAGGAAACAAAGTCCAGACCTTCCCATGTTTTAACAACAATGATGATCAAACTGTGGCGGGGCTTGGCAAAGAGAGTATTCTCGCTATTGACCACTACGGTGTATAGTATAGATGTGTGGGTGTACTTCGTTTCCTCGTAAGTACGAAGTATGTATACCTAGGATTAGCCTGGAGTACTACCATTATTACTAAAAATTTTCCTCGCTTTTTCTGGCTTCGGCTTATCGCTGAGACAAACTCCCTCGACTTATATAATGTTGGGAGAGGGAAAGCTCGTTGCATTCCTCTATTCTACCGAGCTACGACCGTTGTACGGGATTGTGGGTCACGTGCCTCGGCGCTAGTCGCCTATACCAACCTTTCAACATATAACACACACACACATACACATACAAAGGAAAGGAAGGAAGGAAGGAAGGAAGGCGAGTAGGTCTATAACTGACTGCCCTTGTCTCTGTAAGATTGTAAAACCTATATGTCGGTGACTCATAAAACATTACCAGTAAGCATTTGCTGCATCGCAGACGTGTTTGAGTCCTCTCTGCGGGAAACATAAGCTCTGAAATCCTGTGCATCAAGTCCAGTCTCAGTGCCACCCCCCGGGCCTCGACCGGAGGCCCCGGGATTGTTGCCAGATCTTCCACTGGCAGAGCCGCCAAGCCCGTGTATCCTCTCCCTCAGAGCCTCAGGCCCGATAACAAAAAGGCTACCGACTTCGAGTAACACGTCTAACATCCCACTCGGGGCCCTTATCTGGTCATCTATATCCCACGATTTAAGCAAATCCGCATATTGGGTCATGTCCTTCGTGACCATTAGTCCACCAGGGCCGTTGACAACAAACCGCTTGAAATGCTCAAGGAGGAGGGTGCGAGCTCCCAAGGCAATCTCTGTAAGCAGCTGACGCAGGTTGGTGCCGCTAGCTGGTAACGACCTCACAGCAATATCGTGGACACGCACGAGAAAAGCACATAGTGATGCACATGTCTTACGCCTAGTTAGCATAATCCTCTCGCCATTCGCGGGATAAAGAAAAACTAACCGGTGTCTGTAGTTTCTCTAACCAAGCTGTACTATCGCCCTCCTTGGGTCGGAAATCGTTTTTCTTTTGACTGGACAGTATTTTGTTCGCCCACATCAGTGTGATGTCAATAACCTTCTGCTCTATGGTATTTATTTTTTCCTCTATCCGGGCAGTTGCCAGGTTGGTCTTCTTTTCCATCTCGCGACGGGTGGTAACACTGCCTGCTGCCAGAGGAATAAGTAGCGTATTGATGCACATTACCATTAAATTTGCAATGCTAATCGATTCACGGACAGCAAGCAGATAAGCGAAATCAGGCTCGGCCTTTCCCGATTCTTGGGCTGTGGCCGCTTCCAGAGCGGCATCGAGACAGATTTCAAGGTAACCTTCTCCCATAATGGATAGTAGAAGATTCAAGAGCGTGAGCATATCTTTCGGTGTTTCATTATTCATACTGAGCTCCAGCCCTCTGCCAACAGCCTCCGCAAGCCATTTGAGCATTCTTTTGGCATAGGATATGCTAGGTTGCCCATCTTCCTCGGTGAATCTGATGTCGTTGGGCCTTGCGAGATCGTTGGATTCTTTCAAGCCTGCAACTTGAATAAGAACCTGTTTTTGTGTGGGAGAAAGGTCAGAAGACTCTAGGCGGCTGATATAGGCTTCTCGAGCGGATGTTAGAAGCTCGCTACCGGACTTCGAGAGTGAGGCCATGAAAGTCGTTGTAGCTTTCTTCCTACGGCCGTGAAATGTGGTGAATTTGAAGAGCAAAGAAGTATACAACTCCTCCAGTGTCCTCTTTTCTCTCTCAATGTAAGAGGATCCAACAAAATAGGGCACAAACAGATCCTCTAGTTGTTGATCAAGGATAAGTGAAGTTTGCGAGGATATGGTCTCCGGATGTTCAGTCAATCCATGTGCTTTCAGTTCGTCGACTAGCGTACTGATAAAGCTGCGAGAACTTTGTAAAGATCGTAGGAAAGCTAGCGATGAAACACTATTCGCCTTTTCGAGAACCATCTCAAGCCTCTGTTGAATGGATTGTTGAAATACTCGCTGCAGGAATTTTCCAAGCACCTGCTCATAGTTGGGGAAAGCGCGCTTGATGATAGCTGACTCTTCTTGTACCACAACCCTGACTTCGTCGATCAATGACTGGAGGCTCGGCTCAACCCCAGAGGGTTCCGCATCTGGGTCGGCAAGCCTTTCCCAAGATTCCGGATCCCCTCCAACCTCTTCTGTAACTAGCTGACTCCGATCAATGAAGAATTGGTGTTGATTGACGAACAACGCAACAACGCTGGCACCACCATTGAAATCTTGAAGCACAGTGGCGCAATCCTTCATACCTTCAAAGTTTGCCTTGCGATAGAAATCGTCAAACTGTTTCAAAAGGTCTTTTTCAAGCGTCTCAGAGAACTTTTCAATGATCTCGCGTGTGTTCCATCGAAACCCATTGGCCCCTTCCATGGTGTTACTGTTCGATGCCGCATGTCCGTTCTTGTACGGCTCATTGCCTCTGGGGCCTTGTTCATTCCAGCTGTTCGGATCAAGCCTCTGGCTAATCCTGAGTAGTTGTCGCGCAATATGCGCAGACCGCACCTTCGCTTCGCCGGACCCAGATCGTCTTAGATTCTCCAGAAGGGTAATCCCTCCCCTGTTACTCACACCATCCCAGCATTCTAGCAGGAAGTGGGCGTCGAGCGCCCGGCGTCTCTGTCGGTCAAGTTCTTCCAGCCTCCGCCCCGTTTCAACAGCCATATTTCCAGTCGCACCGGCCAATTCCCCTCCAGGGAGCCCAGTGCTGTGAAGCGACGTATCCAACTGTTGGAATGACTCAATAGCTTGCGTCAACTTCTTCCCAAGGATATTAAGGTTCTGGGAGTGCTGTGCCTCAGCCCTACGAACAGCCGCTGACAGCTCATTTTCTTTGATTTCCAAGTCGCCAGACAGTTCGCCCAGACGCCGCTGCGCATGTTCGAAAGTGCGGATGAGAGGTTTTGGGTCAAAGGGTTGATTTCCACTGGCAGGGCCAAGCGTAGAGCGACGGTTCGAGGTTGCAGAGTCAGAGAGAGCCTCAATAAACTCTTTGACAATGTAATCACGACTTGAGAAATCTTCAAGGGTGAAGCTTGGGCCTTTGGGGAAGACTGATCGAGAGGCGGCATTCGATTGGGAAGACATAGTCACATTGACCGAAAGTTGAGCAAATTAGTTTGCGGCATGGGGGCTTCGAGAGGTATGGCGGTGTGAGATGCGCTGTGATTGTTAAAGTGGTTATTGCTGTAGCCCTGGTACTCCGTAGGGGGAAGGTTAATCATCCACCATGGATCATGGATGTATTTGACCACGGGGCAGCGCACTAGGCAGGCCCGCGGAAGCTGGTGTGGGGCCAGCTTTAGTTATATCAGTTGGTAACCCGATAACCTCAGTTCGAACCCGGGAATGACCTTTTTCTTTGTTTGACGAGTTTCTTCCTATATGTAGTCTCCTCTACTTCAAAGAAACCTTAAATAAAGCCGAGCATGTATATCTACAGGCACGCGCATGCTGTGAATTATACAAGTTCTTGATAGAGACCTCTGATACTTCTAGTATCGAGCCCAGCTTTCTTGCATTAGGTGCCCACTGAGTACTTACGGAACAGGTAGTTATTAATATTGGACATGCAAATTAGCAACACGAGGTCAGCCTGCCCCTTCACATCATACCTGGGCATATTTTAGGTGAAAAAGACACACCGCGGTGGCACTGAAGAAGCTGCTGCCTACGGCCAGTCCAGTACCTAGTGTGTGTGGCCCGAGGATCCATAACAAAACGCCGCATCAAAGGCGGAACTGCTGCATCTGTTCTCAACCTTAGTCACTTTCCTTTCAATTCTTGTCCACCACAGCTACCAACTGCCAGCGTTTGTCGCTCTACCATATTATTATCGACATGGTCTCAAACCGGGATAGAGAATTACTCAGAAGTAATATTCGCTCCCGAGGAGTCAAGCTGAGTGCTACTGATCGGGAGGATATCCTGAAGCCATACCTTCCAGACCCATCTGAGCTTCCGCGTTGGCCACCTCAACGACGCAGGAAGCTTCCCCGCAGAACGCCAATCCGTACATTCCTCAAATCGCAAATACATCTTATTACCTACACTTTCCTTCACATCTTCTTTGGCATTGCCGTGCGGCTCGTCCAGAGCTATCATGCTATTGTGGATCGAATATTGGCGATCATCTACTATCACCACCGAACACCAGAACTGATACAGAAAGATGTCAAAGGCCTAGACCGCTTGCCCGAGCACCTAAGCGTGATTCTGTCTCTCCGTAAAGAGGACGATGCTTTGCCAATCCTGATGGACGAAGTTGCAGAGCTCGTATCTTGGTCTGCTAGTGCTGGTATACCAGTATTAAGTGTATATGAGAAGAGTGGTAGGCGCAAAATCATCAAGTCGAGGCGATTGCAGACGTGCTAAAGAATTTTTTTTTTCTTTCTAGGTGCTCTCAAATCCTGCATTCCTATTGTACACAAAGTCATCACCAACAAGCTGTCGTCTTACTTCGGCTCCTCGCAGCAGCCCACACTTCAACTGTTCGCACCCCACCACCCCATTTACGGAAATCGTCAATATGGCGACACTTCCCATACGTCTGTGGTCGTACTTCTCTTGTCTGCAACAGACGGCCAAGAGACCTTCGTTGATTTGACCAAGACGCTAGCAGAGATGTCTCAGAATGGAAAGCTCTCTCTGGAGGACATCACTATGGAACTAGTTGATGCAGAGATCAGCGAGATTACCACCCAGCCTTCTCAAGAGGCTACATCAGTATCTGGGCGAGGCAAACTTGATTCCCTTCGAACTTCCCCGCCGGTTAAGCCAGAGCCCGACCTTCTCCTAGTCTTTGGGCCATCTCTGAAGCTTAACGGGTATCCGCCCTGGCATATACGCCTTACTGAGATGTACTGCACAGGTGCCAATAGTGGTGGGGTGACAGGATACAGCGATACTGTAGAGTACCAAGGGTTTCTCAGGGGTCTTTGGCACTATGCCGGTGCTCAAATGCGGTTTGGACGTTGAGTCCTATTTACTGGAGAAGACTGTACATACCCTGTGGCGTGTACTCGTGTGGAAATACTTTCTGACTATGCTGTTCACATGTTTGCGATTAATAAGCACCATTACTGAGGCCCATCTAAGGGGCGATGATGGAACGCGCTCTGCTGAAATAGCCTGGTGAGTGGTGTTCCGACTCTCAGAATGCTAGTAGCTACTCTCATAACTTCTGCCGCTACTGGCATATGTGCCTACCTTTCAAGGGGAAAAATACTGACTGAAGTGTTCGACCGAGAGCATCACAGCTGAGTTCTCCCTGGCGCAATACTGTTGACGTTTGGGATGATTCGGCCAGCGTAACGTGTACCGGGGCACTCACCATTTCTTTAAAAAAAAAAATATTTTAATTTTTGCGGAGAAACTACAGGTCTTCCGAGGAGCCTTGTAGTGGTAACATGAGTAGCCCTAACTTCAGCTGAGAGTATGTACAAAACGATCCTTGAAGCCTTTTAGGTCGTCAGTCACGAACATAGCTGGAAAATCTATATAGTATCGACCTGAACTTAGTGTGTCCAAATAGTGTCATGAATCGGTATAAGACATTTACTCTAGTAGCTTTTTAAACTTATTGTATACAGGCAATACATCGAACTACCTCGATCCCATTCTCAGTGACTCCTTCCACTGCACAGCAAGAGCATATCCTTCTGGAAAGACTACCCTGCAAAGCACTCTTATCTGCGTCTGGCTGCAAGCTATCCAATGCACCCCTCCACTGCTCTTGATCCTGTTGACTAACCGGGCCACAGCAATCAACTGCATCACACCGGCGCAGACAAATAAAACAAGCTCTCTGACCGCATAGATCACAGTCAGCATAAGCTTCGAGAAGCTCTCTCGTAGTGGGTCTTCTGTGGCATATGTGGCAGGAGCGTAAGAACGACGCTGATGCGCAAGAATTTTGTTGCGCTAACCTCGGTACTAAGGTTTTGGGAGAGACTAGCGGCGATGAAATGTTGGGGTCAATGGGAAAACATATTGACTGAGGCAAGGCCTTGGTTTGTGTTGTGTCGGAGTGGAATTGATGTGGGAAGGCGGATTGTGGAAGTTGTGGTGTGTAGAAGCCTGGCTGCTGAAGAGTACGTCGCTTCCGAGTAACACATTGCAGGCGCGGAGAATACTCATCGTTCTGCTCCAATGAGTCCGTATAGCTCAATTGGAATGAAGTATCAAGGTTATGAAGGTGCGACGGGATTATTCTGATACTAATCGAGAGTCAGGAAATCGGTATTTCAACAAGGGTTTCACACCCATGGTAGGTAGGTTCTTGAGCTCTGCTCACTTATTAATGGAATGAGGAATTTGTAATTGGAGAATGTCTCTCTTTCTCTTTTTCAAGCTCGAGCTTGGAAGAAAAATCTCATCCTGTCTAGACCACATCCCGGACACTGCTTTCAAGCTAGGAAGGAAGGGTTGTCATAGAAAAGTACCCAGTGGGAGTGTCGACCAGCAAAACAGGAACAACCACACAGAAGGCCGGGCTTGTATGATGAACCTAAGAAGGGGGTACAAAATGTGGATAAGAATTCAATTTTATTTGGGCCAGTGACTTATGTACGCCACGCTAGAAGAACATCCCCAAGGGCTTCTTCCACCTGAGGCTCAGTACGGAGTAGCTTTCATCAGATTCAGGACAGTGAAATTGACCAACGCTAGTGCTATTCTGGATCTGAGTTGTGAATGGATCCCGCCCTCATTGTCCAATTGGTCATTTGTACTCCGTACCTCTGCCGCTCCACCTGCTGGTCCCCTGGCTAATCGTTCGGTTGGATTAGGTTTGGATCCCATCTTCCCCCTCGAGCGTTCTTTTAGTTCCCCTGCAACTTCATTGTTGTTGTTTTTTTCGCATGGGGCGACGTTTACATGATCAAACACTTGCAGGTATTTCTTGACCACTGCATACATCGTTAGTGTACATACGAGCGCTACCTAATCTGCCATGGAGAACAATGTGTCCGAGCTAGTCGAGAGACTGGGGAATGACGAGGATGCGGTGCGCAAAATGGCCGTTTTCAAACTGCAAGGCAGTATTGGAGATCCTTCGTTCGCAGATGTGTTTATCGCAGAAGACGGGCTAACAAGACTTCGCTATCTCACCATACATGCGAGTGGGAATACTCTGGCGTACAGCCTGGCCAGCTTTGCCAGATTGCTGGAAGTCGATAAGGGATGGGAATGCGTGGATCAAGAGTTAGTTGAGCGAGTACGTTCTCAATTGTGCAACGTTCCCAAATCTGTCTATCCCTGCATCTTTTTCTACAAGGTCCCTTACTGACGTAAAATGTGCTTCACTTTGTCTAGGTCGTTGAGCTTATCGTGACGCACCCCCTAGTGAACATCCTAAGAGGTGCAATGTCTATGCTTGTTTCCATCGTTTCCCATCCTTCCTCGACTGGTCGGCTGTCGCAGAAGGGCGTGTTCGGGTTCCGCGCGCTGAAGCCTGCAATTGCCATCTATCCGCAATTCCTGGAAATGCTTGTTAGCAGACTCTCTTCAGCCGACCACGCACTCTGCGCCAATGCCCTACAATTGATCAACTCGCTGATGCGTGATTCCATAACGAATGACTCGGAGCTTGAATGGCCGAAATTTATTCAGAAACTTCAAGATCTCGGGGTTATTAAAGCCGTCTACTCCTTGATGCAGGGCACAGCGTTACAGGACCACGCGCACCCTCTGATCGAATTTCAGTCTCTCACGAAAATTCTCTTGCGCAAATGGCGAGATATTCCCTTAGATCTGGATAAGCCAGAACATAGGAGAGCTCTCAAGGGCATTCATCTTGCTAGCACTCAAGAGAAAGGAACTGAAGCTGGGGGCGATGTACGCCGATCGAAAAAGCATAGCCCAGACAAATGGCGGCGACTCGGTTTTGAATCAGAGAGCCCTGTGTTACAATTTGACGATATGGGATTTTTGGGCATGATGGACCTG
Source organism: Aspergillus asperescens (assembly GCA_027569075.1). Lineage (NCBI taxonomy): Eukaryota > Fungi > Ascomycota > Eurotiomycetes > Eurotiales > Aspergillaceae > Aspergillus > Aspergillus asperescens. The sequence continues at coordinate 111,996 of JAPDEH010000074.1, read as the reverse complement.
GCGGATTTCGTTCGAAACCATCAAGATGAGTTTCAGAAGGTGCTTCTTGAACAGTCAACAAAACCTACCCAGCAGCGATGCCCGATTGCCCGCGCTTCCCTGTCCGTTACGTCAATATTATACGATCATTTTGAGGTTGATAAGTCTGAGACTGAAGACAACAAAACTTATTTGTTACTAGAGTCTCGTTCTAATCTAGATAAACTATTCAAGCCTCTTCTGCTGCACTGGACCAGATTACATGTCGCAGGATTGCATACCTTTTTTCGTCTGTGGAAATCCACGAGTGCAGAGGTGGAAGACTATGGCAAGATCGTGGAGTTGGTTCGTATACTGATCGAATCAGTTGTTGGAGGTGCTCCTCGAACGAAAGATGTGCAAGAGGTGGAGGAAGACTTAGCGGACTTTGAATACAGCCGACTTCGAAGCCTGCAGATGGAGCTACTGGAACTCACTTACGAGGACGTCTGGGGGCAGCATTTACGACAGGTGCGCGAAGAATTACAGCATGAGGCCCTTCAATTTGTCAAGGAGCAAAGAATCAGGTGCCTGCTGCAGGGTTCTTGGTTTCCCAACGACGGCGTCCCTAAAACGGAAGGGAAGCCAGGAAGTCCCAAGTGGAGATATATTCAACTCTCGCACAACCGAAGATTCCTCCATTTTGGGGATTTTGAGGGCATGGACATAAAGCGCCCAGAACTCGATGTGCTTCTAGGGAAAAGTGAGATACTCTTTTGCGTTGCAGAGCTTGACCCTCGGGCTAATGATTTGTCAGTCGACCTATCCACTGTATCATCGGTGGTCTCCAATGTATCAGCATCGCCTGACAACTTATCTTCCTCAACAGTTAAAAGCATGTCTCATCACCGCGTTTCGTCCACAAAAATCACCATTCATGGCTATGTCCAGTCTGCCATCGCTTCCGCCGATACCCAGAAAGACAATGGTCATTCTCGTTCTGCTAGTAGAACCACCCAAATGGAAGCTACTCTCTTAACTCTCCGTCCAGAGTCCCCCAGTGTTGCGTCTGAGTGGCTTGACGGTTTGCTCATGCTTCTGAACCAACGGCCCATTACAGCCGAGACAAGCAAGTTGATAAACCTAATAAGCAACTATGGGCTCAAAATTCGACTACTGAATGTCCGGTTTGACGATGCAGTCTTTGCAGACGAGGCTCCAGCCGTTCCCTCCCGGGAGGGACTTACTGATGATTACTATTATGATATTTTTGGTGGTTCATAACGTTTCAGCGGCGAGGCGGTTTGACAAAACCGATAATAGGCCCAGGCCACCTGCATCTGTATATATTATAATCATAATTATAATAAACTATATTGCCGTGAGCGTCCATAATGCCCTCGCTCTAATTAGACATTCTGTCGACAATCAATCAATTCCACACCTAGCAGTTTAGTCACTGAGATATAGTATTGTAATAAATAATTGAATAGCATAACGCCCACACAACTGGCCTTTTGTTATTTCTTATTTTTTTTGAGTTAATGGCGGCGTTTGATATAGCCGTAGGCAAAAATCCCGGCAGGGCGGACACAAGTCGACTTGGCTTTCCGAATCCAACACGCGCCACCCAAATACTCTTCCTCGCACCTTCTCATGAACCACGATCACGAGGCACGACAGCAAGACGATCTATCAGTACACGAAATACTCTGAATCACGACTGAACTGATTGGTTCGAAACGGCGATGGCCCTCCAAGGTGGCGATGTCAGGTAGCGTAGCCCCGGCAGCTGAAGATATGGATGACAACGAAGATTTAATTGAGGATGACTATGATTCATATGACGAATTATTCACTACACACTTTACGGACGAGAAGCTCTCACAACTTGATGGCACAGAAGTTGTATCTACTTCACGGGATATATCTCCAACACCCTCTCCAGCAAAAAGTGAAAAGAGCCAACAGAAATCCGTAAACAACACCAAACGCTTCGTCTTGCAATCGGACCCCTCTCTAAATACCGATTTACCAAACCATCTCCAGTCGCGGAAAGATAAATTGCCTTGGGCACAGAGATATTCCCCTCTAACTTTGGAAGAACTAGCAGTCCACAAAAGAAAGGTTCGCGATGTAGAGCAGTGGTTGAACGACGCGCTCGCAGGGAACGCTCGGAAAGTATGTCAGTGCCAAATCCTTCTCGCTACCTGTTTACCCGGAATAAAGCCTTTGTCACGTCTTTTCCGTTTTTCAATTGCTAACCAAAATAGAATCTACTCGTGCTCAAAGGGCCAGCGGGGAGTGGGAAAACTACCACGATCTCATTACTGTCGGACAAACTAAGATTTAGTATTTTGGAATGGAAAACTCCCTCAACCTTTGAGTATGCGACGAAGGATTACGTCTCCCTAGGGGCCCAGTTTGATGGATTTCTGAGCCGTGGTCATAAATTTGGCAGCCTCGACTTGGATGGCAGTGATGGCTCACAGATATCTATGGAAGGCAATACGTATACATCCCAGCGGCGTATCATTCTCATCGAAGAATTTCCCACCATATCAAATCGAAATGCCTCATCTCTGGCTGCTTTTCGGCTGTCCGTCTTGCGATATATCTCCATGGATGCTCCAACTGTTCGATCCAATTATGATAGCGAAACTGGGATACCACCTATTGTCATGATTATGTCCGAAACGTTCTCAAATTCAGAGTCTTCATTTGACGACCTGACCGTTCACCGATTGCTTGGTCGCGAGATCTGCAACCATTCGAGTACAACTATCTTCGAGTTCAATAGCATCGCGCCCACATTCATGTTCAAAGCTCTAAATCTAGTTCTGAAGAAAAGCGGTCGTCAGCCTTTGGGTAATCAAGCTCTAACGCAATCTATAATTGGGAACATCTCTAAAATTGGGGATATTCGAAATGCAATCGCCGCCTTGGAGTTTCTTTGTCTTTGCAGTAGCAATCAAAGCTCCCGGGGTAATCACACTTTCAAAACCCGGCACATAACTCGAGGTCGCAATAAGATACCCCCTGTCAGCAGTGGGGCGCCGGAAGTATTAGCACAGAGGGAAGCCAGCCTAGGCTTGTTCCATGCAGTCGGCAAGATCATTTACAACAAGCGAAATGGTGGCTCGGATACCGAGAATTTGCGATTTCCCTCAACCGCAGATCTTCTCCGTGATATTGACCGACCCGAAGTCTCGGAGGTGCCTGTTAATGAATTGCTAGATGAGAGTGGAACAGACATCCAATCGTTCATTAGTACCCTGCATGAAAATTATGTTCCGTCTTGCAATGGCCCTTTATTCACAGAATCTCTGGATGGTTGCACAGGATCTCTGTCGGACAGCGATGTTTTGTGTGTTGACCGAAAAGGTTATGGTAGGTCTCAAGCTGGTCTTGGAATCGGCTTTGCCAAGTCCGGGGCTGGCGTTGACCAGCTACGACAAGAAAATATAAGCTATCAAGTTGCTGCACGCGGTCTACTCTTCGCTCTTCCGTGTCCTGTGAAAAGGCAAATGTCATATGCAGATAATGCGAAGCGTACAAATGACTCTCGCAAGTTATTCTTTCCCCCCGCCATCCAACTAGTCCGTCAATTCAAAGAAACCCAAGATCTAATAGATTCTTGGGGAAACGCCTTGCTTGGCTTGACCATACAGCCAAGTGCAGTCCCTTTGCCAAGTCAAAGCCAGACAGCGTCCTGCAGGTCTATTCATGAAGACCGGGGCGGTGTTCAGAGCAGGCACTATGAGAATTCGGCGTCGATTGTGACTATGATCTCGCGAAGCGACTTGATACTTAATCAGTTACCCTATATGACAATGATTCTTGAAGGTGCAGAATCGAGGGGCCTCCTTAAAATCACAAGTCTTGGAGCTCGGGGCTTGAGCTATAACTCACAGCAAGACGAGGAATACGCTTATAGATCACCTCTCCAGGGATATGGTGCTTTTCATTCCCAAAACCCAAAACGTGAAAACCGAATTGCCTGGCTTGAACCGCCAACAGCCCTGGTTTCCCAAGCAGATGATGAGCGGTTTATTCTCAGTGATGACGATATTGAAGATGACTCGTGATTTTAGATACATTTTACCCCTCACTGTTTGTCAATCGCAGATGAATATAGCCATGATATTAGCCAAACGATCGGCGGCCAGCGCTATGAAGTTTAAGAGCCAATGTCACCTATTGCTCTCGGAAAAAATACGTAGATTGACGTTCGTACACAGTTGGGTATCTAGCCAGCATTCCAAGTTGCCATATGGATTATTAGAAGTTTCTTTCAACCTACCTTTTCGGGGTCAAAACTGTGATGTTGTCTGATGGATAAATCAACAGATGCTTGGCGCGATACCTGGCCTTGACTAATCACCCTAGGCTTCGAGTCCTCCAACGACAGACAAACAATTTATCTCCGTTCAGGATACCTACCATTATTTCACGAATCGATATGACCATGACACCAGACTTGCCCATTCGAGGGGTCTCCGTGGGAAACGGCACACCGTCAGCAGACAATGGCCAACTGAAATCTCGCGCCAGTCATCCCGAGTCAATTCTGGCCTTGGCCACGACAGACATGGACGAACAAAAAGGTGTCGCCAGCATGTCCGACATTGCAACTACGGCAGTTCAAGCCACTTTCGCTCAGTGGACAAATATTCTTCTGATGGTTTCCTTGATCTTCGGGGGTTGCTGTGCGAATGTGGGTGGATAGATATCATTTTGCGGCGAGCTATGTCACTAATTTTCAAATCAAGGTATTCGCACTCGAAGCAATAATTAAGTGAGTTCAAGTGGACTGTTAAGATGATATGGAACATTTACTTATCAAATGAAAAGGGATCGACCAAGCTCAGGTACATATAATTCCACTCCTTTTTTTTGATCTTGAATGTTCTGTTCTTCTGACAACTTGTTAAAAGGGCCATTAATAACATTTGCCCAGTTTCTCTTAACTGCGCTCTTTATGTCACCAAACTTTTTTTCCCTATCGGCAGGGTTTCGGTCTTCCTTTCTTCGCCGGCGCTCTATCCCGTTACGATCATGGTTCGTCTACACGGCCTTCTTCGTTACGGTCAATCTTTTGAACAATTGGGCATTTGCGTATCGGATTTCGGTACCCCTGCATATCATTTTAAGATCTGGGGGGCCAGTCGCTTCGATCGCTGTCGGTTATTTTTACGCTGGTAAAAGATATTCCCAGGGCCAGATTCTCGCAGTTGCACTGCTTACTTTCGGAGTCATGACCTCGGCATTGGCAGATGCCAAAGCGAAGGGACAATCTATCCAGATTGAAGTTGACGGGAGTTCTAGTATATCTAGCACTTTTACTGGCTTTGCTATCCTTGCGCTAGCAATGCTTCTCTCCGCATTTCAGGGGATTTATGCAGATCGACTATACGAAACCTACGGACGGAGCCATTGGAAAGAGGCTCTATTTTATTCTCATACACTTTCTTTACCGCTCTTCGTCCCGACCTTTCCACAGCTTTTGACTCAATGGCGCGCCTTGAACTCATCCCCGTCCTTGTTATCACAGATTACGAATATGATGGATCCGTCCGGCCTCTCAAATACATTGCCCACCCCCAGCAGCACAACAGGCCTAGCAGAGTCTTGTGCAATATCTACGAACACTCCAGTCAGAGCCATTTTCCAACTGCTAGTGACTTGCCACAGTTACGACATTCTCCGGCCTATTTTGACTGGTATCCCAGTTCAAGTTTTCCATCTTCTATTAAACGCCTTGACACAATATTGGTGTATCCGTGGCGTTCACCTTCTCTCTGCGAAGTCATCATCTTTGACTGTTACAATTGTGTTGAATATTCGGAAGCTCGCTTCGCTTCTGTTATCCATACATCTTTTTGGAAATGCTCTTTCGCAAGGTGTGCTCATGGGTGCTATACTTGTGTTCATGGGCGCAGCCATGTATGGCTTCGAAGGCGCACGACTTGGGAGGGCAGCTCCGAAGAGGGATTGATTGGGCCGATGCCCAATCCAACCACACAATTATCGCCGACCTACTATACTATCGGTGAGCATATATAAATGGACTTAAGACCACCATATATACAGAGTATCATACGTACATATACATGTGTAAGCATTTATCATATCTTTCCATGTGTTTCCACCATGAGAATTGCTTGTCAATGGCGATAGAGCTATAATACAAAGTGAGACATTATGACCACACGCATTTCCATAACGAGGCCAGACCTCGAGAAGATGAAAGGGTGGATAGGAACGATAAGAACCCTATAGGACTTCGCCTACGATTTTTGCTGCCGCCTTGTATGTCTCTAACAACCTCTCGCACTTTTCTCTCTCGGCTTTGATGCCATCATCCTCATAGAGAAGCTCAGCAAAATATTCTTCCTTGTAGAGTTCACTAACAAGCCGATTTTGCACAACATCTTTACTGTGGTTGACAAGAAGGTGCATGATAGCTTTTGGAACCTGGTCGGCGATTGTTTCCCTCACGATAGTGAAGTATGAAGAGATTAGCCGACGAATCAATTCGGTCTCCATGAGTTCTCGATCAGAGATGGCTGGCTCAGATTCATCCTTCAACTAGAATAGTTCAAGGCGTGTTATTACAATGCTCAAAGCTAGTACGGGAGTCGATACTTACAAAGGAATTCACTTCGTTGTATTCAGGAACCGCGGTATAATCCTGTGGGTTCAACACCGGAGAAACCATCTCTGTGCGTCGTATATTAGGGTTGATGTTGACTTCATGGACTGATTGCCTATTTTGGCTTTGGCCCAGGGCAGCCGAAGTAGAAGGCTGGGCACCATCCTTGCCAAAAAAGTAGTTCAGGAAAGAATCGCGAGTAGTATTTGCACCCCCAAAGGCGGTTTGAGAACCCGAGTGCGTGCCGTTTACGGTCGCCGTGACCCCACTTTCTTGATTCTTGCCAACGTGAGGAGACATGCTTCTAGTCCCTTTACTAGATTGGGCTCTAATCGGAAGGTGCTTGGCCTCTGATTGCTCCTCCTCGTCTTCAATATGAGCGGATGTACTTCCGTTCGGACCACCAAGTTCCCTAATTCGTCTCTTCTCTCGCTTGCGTCGGTCCTCCGCTAGCGCAGCCTTCCTCTCCTGGTCCTGTTTACTTTGAATAATAGACGACATTGCAGCTGCTGCACCAAGGAAATTCGGATGGTTCGTGTTGACGTAGGCCCTTTGTATAGAGATCAACGATTCCACGTACGAGGAAGAAGGACCTAGTCTCTCACGAAGGAGATCCGACACGACTTCAATAAGCTTGGCTTGAAGACGCGGAAATCGGAGGAGTTCTTGCGAGCCACAAGTATGACAAATCTTTATGAGCTCCTCGTAAACTAGCTCAACGCACCTTTGGCTAGGAGGCTCGAGCAGTTTTATCTGAGGTTTCACGAGAAGATCAAAAGCAAGCTCGGGAACAAAGAGGCTTGGGCGAGGCCCAGTCGAGTTCCGAATAGCTGTTCTAATATCAGAAACTGAAAGGTTTTGAGTCGGATCAATAGTGTCAAGGGAGTTGCCGAAAACAGAATTGAATATATAGTATATCCTAGCGCCGCCGCATAACTCCTTCGTCGATATTTCAGAAGAAGTTCCATCGATTGAGGATATAAAAGACGAGGCAAATCGCGTCATCAGCTGTAATATCAGAGACCCCCGATGCTCTTTACCGCTGAATTGCTTGTTGCCATAACTGGCCAGCTCTTGCTGTGTTTGACCCATGAGTGTATTAAGGCGGGCTTTAATGTCAGGTAGGCGATCCCTTATGTGAGACATTAACGTCGAATTCAGCGTTTTGGCAAGAAATTGCGTGCCACATCGATTAGCCATGTTCCGGTAGGCTGGGTGGTGTCGGAAGAAGTCAAGTTCAGCTTGGAGAGCCTCCGATAGAGATTTGCCAGACTGAATATCTTGTTGAGACCTGTTGACCACCCCAATGAAACCGAGCTTTAGCGGATACACGCGACCGGATAGGATGTCCATGGCGTTGGTCCCGTGGTCCATGAGGTCCAACTTTGTCAAAACGCCGATCGTCCTTCGTCCCATAGGATCTACCTGGCGAGCGAGTTTCAGAGATTCAGAGTTCACCAAATCAACATTCGCGGGCGAGACGGCTAAAATGATACTGTTTGGCTTCGCAATGTATTCAAGGATTAGAGCACGGGTTTGCTTCTCAATATCCGACGGCTGGTCTCCGATTGGAACTTTGGTCAAACCCGGCAAATCAACCATGGTGAGGTTGAGTACATGAGGCGAAAATATCTTAAGATTAATCGGCTGGCGGTTGATGCCCTTATTGCTTCCGGCTATTCTCGCGGTCTCCGCTTCAATCTCCTGCTTCACAAGAGCAAAGTCGTCAAACTTCCGGCCGGGGTGGTGATGAAACTCCGCCCACTCATTTTGTCCGGCTACAATAGCAGCTGTATGCGGAATATGAACATCATCGCTCTCGGGTTTGTCCTGTCGCTCACTAGGAATATTTATAAGTTGCAAGATCAATGGCCTTCTAGTCACAATCCCACTGCCTCTCGGCAAAAAGTCTCTTCCAACTATGTTTTCCAACACGGACGATTTTCCAGATGACTGAGAGCCAACCACGACCTGATAAGAAGGTCAATATGACATACCCCGACTTTGATCGATATCAATGTAGAAGATACTTACAATTTGGGGTAGATCAAGCGAGTCATTTCCAATGGTGTTAAAAACCAAGTCTTGCAGTTTATTAACGGTCACCAACAGATCTTCCCCTAAGGCAGCCATCGTCCTCGACCTAATATATCAAGATACAGGACGCGGGTGCTCGGCGCGCCAGAGAGATGGAAGTGAAAGGTGGATAGCCGTGTATATAGACTAAAGTCAGAACGCTGCGATAATTAGAAAACGGCGTAAGCGGTCCTCTGGACTGTGATGTTTATAGCATGCGGTTGGGGATTTTCATCTCTCGACTGTATGCTTGCTCAAGGTTGTCACTCGGTACGGCGCTCAATTTACCAGCCACGTGACCAAGTATAGATTAGGTAAGCTTCCGGCCATGCCAAACGACATCATTATCTAGGGCTATATCTTTATAATAGAACAAGGCACAGTGGTATGACAAAAGTATTTGCCATCCCCACTCATATTGGCGAATCAAAGGGTTAAAAACAGTGTTACTAAGCCCAATACAGCAGGCGGTCAAATTCGTATTGCGAATACTTTTGTCGTGCCACTGTAAGTAGGTATCTCCCTGAGTAATTTTAACTCATGCAGTATACGGGAATCCCTCAGAAACACACGGCAATTGACCATGAAACGATTTGCCCGTATTATTTAGTTTATTGCCACTGGGAATTCCAAATCTTTGTAGTCATATAATTATTGTCTCTATCATCAGCTCGATGAAATGAGCAAGAGTTGCATTGCCATGTGAAGGAATGTGGACAGCTGCTTGATGGAAAACTGGTTGCTTATGTATGTACTAGTGTAAACGTTCAATGTGCGAGAAAGTCATACAAGTTGCCTGCTATAGAAGGATAGACCTAGCTTCAAGGTGGCATCTAATGTCTGCGTATACATTTGCCAAAACCAAAAGCCGGTAGATAATGACGCCTCCTAACCACCAATCTGGACATAGTTGGCTGGGAAGAGCCCTGTCTTACCACGGTATTCCCCAAGCCACCAATCATCATCGGGAAATTCCTAGTGAAATGAAGTATAATCAGCAACTTGATTCTATGCAAGAGACCGGTACAGAACCGGGACGGAAAGGAAATTGGAGAATGCCTATTGGAACTTACGATGTTTATGATTTCAGCATCCTCGGGGAAACTGAGCTCATTGTCTTCAGCTGCCTCGTAGTCATAAAGAGCCTTTGCTGTGGGTTTGTCGCGGGAGCTCGGGGTCACGATAGAACCGGTAACAGTCTCGGGCGCATAGGCGTCAGTTGCAGGCTGAGCATCTGGTACCTCGATGCTTTGATGCCCATCCTCAATGACCTCAACATAGTTGCTCGGGAAGAGTCCCCTTTCCCCTCGCGCGTTTAGACCCAGCCACCAATCTTTGTCCACCATTTCGATTTCGGTAACGTATTCCCCTTCATTTAGATCTACCTCGTTATCCTCCGCTTTTTCATAGTCATAATGTACAAGAGCTCGCATTTCCTTGGTCTCAGCGTCGCCAGCAGTCGTAGCTTCAGCTGATACCAAGATTTCATCTCGAACATTATGCGTTTCGTCCTTGTCGTCGGAAAGCCCTTGCTGTGGACTCTCCCTATGGTCGGTTATAGAAGGTGAGATTTGCTCTCCGTGATCGTCTGTGCCGCCCTTCGCGACTGGCATGGCAACCCTAATGGGCGAACTCTCACTTTCGGAGAGAGTTGGTGTCGGTGGCTGAGGGGGTTGCGGGAGTTGCGGGAGTTGGGGCTGGGGGGCAGGGAGCTCAGAAGCCTTTGGCTCACGGAAAGCCTCAATACCTGTAGTGTCCGCTGGAAAAGAAATGGACTCCACCGACTCAACAAAGCTAGAAGATTCCTTTGGTGGCCCTTGCGTGAGCTGGTCCCGAATAGTACTAACACCATGCTGGAGTGTTATAGGCTCTGAGGTTGACATTTCAACCGTAGCAGAACCCATTGCTTCATTGTGGCTGCTCTCGGCAGATTTCCCGGTGTGTGTGGTCTGAACAGGGGCCCAAGTTTTCCCATTATAGGAGCTCTTCCATTCGGCTCCGCCGCTAAGTTGATTTTGGATGGTGGGCGTGGAGGCGTTGGGTGGTGGTATAGCAGCAGCAGGTTCCTGGCTGTGCTCTTTCCCCTTCTTTTCCGCCCAAAGCTGTGCTGGTGTCTTGCCTCCTTGGTCGGCAAAAGTTCGACTAGCACTCCCTACAGGGGGGGGCGGCATTACACTTGACGCAATGCCACTAGGGAGGGGAGGCTTTGTGCTTGTAAATGTAGAGCTTCCGCCAAACCTATTCGAAACCTTGGGTTTCGGCAAGGATGTCAGGCGGTTTGATTGATTGGAATTAGGATCTGTAGTCGAACTAAGAGACCCGTCAAATGGGGCGGGGCTATCCTTCACCTTCACCGTAGCTTCGTCTGTTTTCTGCGCCTTCGCGCGAATTGCAGCGATGTCAACTTTCCCCACTGGTTCGTAGGCGCCTTTCACCGGCTCCGGTCGATCATTCTTCAGGTTACCAGCCTCACGCGCTTGTTTCCTGATAGCCGCAATATCCACCTTACCGATAGGCTGATATCCACCTTTAACGACATCATCGTCATGTTGACGAGTTGTGCTGCTCAAGCTCACTGTTGGCTCAGTCTGCTTCCCTGATCTGAGTTCTTGTATGTTCACCCGAGTAGGTTGATAAGCTGACTGAACTTTTTCTAGATTTGTCCTAGTGACTGGAGGCGCATCGGGACCCCATCCATCGTCATCGTTTGACTTCACCCTTACTGGTAGTGGGACAGCGCCGGCCGAGCTAGCACCGATTCCTCCAGTTCGGAGAGGAGTAAAAACTGGCTTGCTGGAGACGGGCGGTATTGGAGCAGAAGTAGTGGGTCGTGCGGACCCCAGATTGTATTTTGCGCCTGACGCATCGCCAACTTTCTGCATGATGCCCTCTACTGTCAAGTCGGCGTCTGAGCGAGCCGTTATCTGAACATGATAGCCCTAGAAGCTCAGGGTCAGTATAGACTGCTACATGATAACTCCACCTGCTAGAGTACGTCGGGCAACTAACATGCAAGAGTTTCGACACCGTGGACAGGTGGCTAGTAAAGTAACCTTTTGTCCGTTCAGGTACTCCTTCTCCACACCACGCAATGAGAACACTTTTAGGCAGCCCGGTATTGACATCTGTGACCTTCACAAAAGCAAATTGGATTTTTCCCTCCGAAAACTCCTCAATAAGGCCGGCCAATTCCCCCTCTACAAAAGCAAGTTAGCCCAGGTTGATGCTAATTGTCAGCGCGAGTTCCCATACCTCCCGAATCCTGAACCTTAAGGATACTCTCTTTGTTGCCAGCGTCGTGTTGAAAGGCACTCACTAGAGGCGTGGAAACGGAGAATATTGCCCATTTTGCAAATGCTGAAGAACCCCTTGCCGATTCTGAAATCGAAGAGTCGACTACAGACTGATAGCTCTTCGATATCGAGGCGCCATTGGCCGATGTGTTGAGAGAAGCCATGTTCACAAGCTAACCTTATATCTCAGCGAAAGGCGGATTTTGGAGAAGCGCCGACGGCAATCGATAGTAGTAGTACAGACTAAAAGGAGTATCAGTCTCAGTCGGCTTCAAGATGTCTGGACTCCAGATAGCGTTGTTCCACGGTCCCCCACCTTTGTTTCAATAAATTAACGAGGACAACCTTTAAGGCTAGGAATGAGACCAGTTCTGGGTTTGCACCTATCGACAAATGGGTGACCAAAGGAAGATTTGACGAAAAATAAAAGGTGATGCTCCGAACTGCTGCTTAGTACTAGTGGTAGGAAGTGGTTGTTGTTCTTCTGAAAGGGGAATTTGAACCCAGTACTCGTAATTGCCTGGTATCGAGTACGTCACACTAGTTTGGCAGAACCACCGGAATTCGGGGAAACTAATGCCGCAGCTTTTGGTTGAAGATAGACGACAAGCACAATCACAATTCTTCTATTGCTACAGCGTACAGGCTAGAAGAATTATTTCACCCTGCTATTATTTAATATCGTGACAAGTTTGTTGCTCCTACAAAGAACAAAATCACCTTTGATAGCTAATCGATCTACCTTAGTTCGCTCTTTTATTGCTAGCGCAAGTCACGAGTCACTTCCACATTGTCTCCCAACTTCCCCCTTGAGTTCTCCAATATTGTACTGGAGTATTACTGGAGTATTACTGGAGATTATACCTCAAGCCCCTCGCTAGAGAAGTCCTCGCCCGGGCCATGATCCAGGAGCCTAAAAACAGCATCGCATTGTAGAAAACCCCAAGCGCGATAGAACCGAGAAACGGTTAGCAACATGGATGGAAACCACCCTGGCGAGCATGGTCGGCCTGGAGAGCCGAGAGACTTCCTTCCAAGGGATAGACAATTGAAGACGCCGACATATGATTATGCGTTCGAAAAGTCCATGAGCCATGCAGAAGCAAAGCTTTTCTATCAAAATCACTCCAATGTTCCGGCGAGTAATCACCAAGGTGCTGGCATCAATCCAGGTCACTTTCCGATTTCCGATCAACACGGCCACCCTTTGTTAACCGACGACGTCCAATATGCCGGTGACATTTTGGGAGCATCCCTTGGCACTATGAACCTAACCTCTGATAGCGACACAGTTACCTCGGAATTGAATGTCATTTGCCGCAAGATTCGAAGCTTGCTAGATTTGAGATCAAAGTACATTCAATTATCCCTACAGACCCTTGAAAACAATCCGAACAATCGTGCAGATTGGACGATATACCCTCCTCCACCAGAACCAGCCTGGGGCGAAGACAAAGAAACCGCCAGGGTCAACGATAACTCCGGCCCAGAACAGCGAAGAAGAAAGATGGGCGAAAATATCGGTGAAGATTTTTACCTGGCCGAGTGCATGCCGCTGCCGGGAAAGTCTGACTGGGTATTCAAGTTTGATGAGAGTAGTGTTTACCAGGTCTACGAAAACGACGATACCGCTGATTCAGCGAATCCCGTGGTCAAAATCCCATCCTTGAGAAATTTCTATATGGACCTTGATGCGGTCATCGATGTTTCAACGGATGGGCCCGCAAAGAGCTTCTCTTTTAAGCGCCTTTCCTACCTAGAAGGGAAATTCCAGCTCTATTCGCTGTTAAATGAGTACCAGGAGATCGCAGATAGCAAGAAAGTACCTCATAGGGATTTCTATAACGTTCGGAAAGTCGACACCCACGTTCATCACTCAGCGTGCATGAATCAGAAACACCTACTCCGCTTCATCAAAAGCAAAATGAAGAAATCCCCGGATGAAGTCGTTCTTTTCAGAGACGGTAAACATCTGACGCTTAAAGAGGTTTTCGAGAGTATCAACCTTACTGCCTATGACTTGAGTATCGATACACTTGATATGCATGTATGTTATGCGTGCTCCGTATCGTCTTACCTATAACAATTACCACTAATAGCTAATAGGCACACACGGATTCCTTTCATCGATTCGACAAATTCAATCTTAAGTACAATCCAGTTGGGGAATCTCGGTTGCGCGAGATTTTCTTGAAAACCGACAATTACATAAAGGGCCGATATCTGGCAGAGATAACAAAAGAGGTTATTTCCGATTTGGAATCAAGCAAATATCAAATGGTCGAATGGCGCATTTCGATCTACGGAAGATCGATCCAAGAATGGGACAAACTTGCAGCCTGGGTGGTAGACAACAAACTATTTTCGCCGAACGTTCGTTGGCTTATCCAGGTACCTAGACTATATGATGTCTACAAATCAAGCGGTATGATGGAGAATTTTGAGCAAGTGATCACGAATGTTTTTCAGCCACTATTCGAAGTAACGAGGGATCCGAGCAGTCACCCTAAATTGCACATTTTTTTGCAGCGTGTGGTCGGCTTTGATAGTGTTGACGATGAGAGCAAGGCTGAGCGCCGTCTGTATAGGAAGTACCCCATTCCTAAGGAGTGGAATACCAAACAAAATCCACCCTACACTTATTGGGTTTATTTTATGTTCGCTAACATTGCTTCCCTCAATTTTTGGCGTCAGCGGCGTGGTTTCAATACATTTGTCCTGAGACCACACTGTGGTGAGGCCGGAGACCCTGATCATCTTGCAGTCGGTTTCCTCTGCTGCCACAGTATCAGCCATGGAATTTTACTCCGAAAAGTTCCATTGCTACAATATTTGTTTTACCTCGACCAAATCGGTATTGCAATGTCACCCCTCAGCAACAATGCCCTATTCCTCACATACGACAAGAATCCATGTGCTCATTTTTTTAAAAGAGGCTTGAATGTATCACTATCCACAGATGATCCACTGCAGTTTGCATTCACGAAGGAACCGTTAATTGAGGAATATTCAGTGGCAGCACAGATCTATAAGTTCAGCGCAGTGGATATGTGCGAGTTAGCTAAGCATTCCGTTGAGCAATGTGGATTCGAACTCTCTTTAAAGGAGAGATGGCTTGGTTCAAACTGCTCTCTAGCGGGGGTTGCGGGCAACAATGTTGCAAAAAGCAACGTTCCGGATATTCGAGAAGCATTCCGGCATGAGACACTTATTGGAGAGCTAGCATTGTAAGTTTTCACTTTTTCAGTCTATCGCTCATTGTCAGCCTCGGGGATAAACGGAAACAGGGTCTACTCTGGGAGATGGAAATGGCTAATTCATCAACCATACACCAGGATTGAGCGATATTCCGCACAGACTACCGGACATGGATTGACATCAGTAAATGGCCATGGGTCGCCTTCTCTGTCTATGCAGGAACCGTCTCAAACGATTCGATGTAAGTCTTAATATATGGTTGCTTCATGGATATATTCAAGGAGCCTTAACTCGCACCATAGCTCTGCGCGGGAAATCGAGTCCACCAGCTGGTTCCTTAAATTGTTCGGACACTGATTCACCGAGACACCCGTCTTTTCCATCCCATCCTACCGGCCGAAAAGATTATGATCTACTAGGCCGCCTAGATCTGCCGCAGTCCCATCTTGAACCAGGCAATTCCATCGGGTTGGGCTGTGACAATGGATCCATTCTGATAGCCACGGCCTCGGCAGGTGGACCGCCAGAGCAGAAGATTTTCCCGGGTATTGTGCATGAAAGAGCTCAGCGCAGTAATGTTTCAGGGCGCGCAGCTGTTGATCATGGGCAGAAGGGAGGGAATTGAAATATCTTCCTATGTTTCAAAAATATAAAGTATAAGAATTTCAGGCCGCGCAAGCGCGGCCTCTCTTCTTTAAGGAACCTCTGAACTGGGACTTCCTAATGGTAGAGACTTGTAATATTCTTAGTAGTTAGATAAAAGAAAGGGTACATGCTTCGTATTTATACTGCAGGGTGGGGGGTTATGTCATGACCTTTGGCCCTGCCTAGGAGAGATATAGGTGTGATCTCAAAGCATACCGGCCAGGTATATGAACTATTGCTTGTAGGTACTCAGCAAGTGTTAAAGGCAGCAGTTAGTGAGGATCATCCCTGATCTACATAAGTCTATTTGAGATAAATAATGATACCTGTCTAAATGCCAAGTGTCTGTCTACCTTAGTTTGAACAGTGATTTGTTCAACCTGCTACATCAAACTGCCCAACTCCCCTTGCGTTCACGTACACCCCATGTCTCATGATGACGGCCTGCTTCGAGCATCTGGGGGTGTTGGCGCGCCCATTCTTGAATATACAACCGCAGGGCAGTCCACCTCATACATACACCGTTTGTTGCACTCCTGTTTGTAACGTCATGCACGCCAACATGACCCTTAGCGTCGGTATTCAAGTCATCTGCCCTGAGTGCTGCTACTGGTAAACCAGAAACCCTACTTAGTTCATAGTCGTAGTAACGGGCGACGCTGGGGTAACCTAACGACAGATAGTCGTATATCTGGGTTACGAATCCGTCATTGTATTCGTTATGGTTGAGATCATCCCTCGGGTTTTGGATTGCGAGATGCAAGTTCTGATGACAGGGATCTTCGGCCCTGGATGATTCATCTAAGTCCTGCCAATTACTGCGCTCCACACCAAGTCTCGGGGTAACCAATCCTGGTAATAAACCTTCAGTGCGGTGTGTACTATGCCTGTCAGGTTTGCAGGTCCCGTTCCAGAGGCCACCATGATCATATTCAACAGAGGAAGGCGGACTAGCGCTCCAAAGGCAAGCGAGCGATGAGAAAATGGGACGACCCTCGTTGGAGACAGTTGTATGAGTCCCTTCACAAATTGTGGTTTCTGGGGTCAGGCTTTGTGGGAACGAAAGCTCGCTACCGAGCATTGGTGGGCTGGCAGCCTGCCTTAGCTGTGTCAAAGGGCTGTTTATGTCCCACCCTTCGTCACGATTCGCAGCTTTGTCCACGCTTTTTGAATTGCGACGGGCCAGGCATCCTCCTCTAGTGGTAAGATAATGACGCCTATTCATACCAGCCTCCTCCTTATATCTGCGCAGGTACTCAAGTTCCGAGGGAAGATCTGCAGACGACGCACGCCTATTTATCCTAAAATCCAGCCCCTGGTCACGTGTGTCGATGCCCTGTTCATATATTGTCTCTTCTTCATCCCTGTCGATAGCAAAATGATCCACTGGTTGGTAGACCTGCTCATTTGGGAAGGCTGCCAGGGCTTGCTCTTTCAATTGATTCTCCGAGGGATGGGCTGGGAAGGGGAGAATATATTCTAGAAAGGGAGTTTCTTGACCATCTCTTGAGCGTTTTATGTTATCCGGGTGTGTGCCTGGTCTGCAATATGTAGCGGAAGGGGGACCAGGTAGTTGGAACGAGTCTGGCTCGTTAGATTCTTCGCTGCCACTGGAGGGGATGGCGGGCAGGTCAGGCACACGAAAGGAGTGTCTTCTTGTTTCCTGGCGTTGCAGAAGACTAGAGTATGAGAATCGGGATTCTTGTACCACGTCGGCACCCACTTCCATTCGACCGTGAGCCTCAACAGGGTCGCTCAAGCTTGGTACTCGGTGCCCTGCTAGGCTGCCAGGGTTGAGGAGCTTTTCCCCAGGACGAAACGAGTGCCTGGCAGTCTCCATTAGCTGAGGGATGAATCTCCTTGCTCGCCGCTGTCCTTCCCTGGCGTTTTGGGTAGGTAAGGTAGTGTGAATTATCACCGGTGCTGTAAAACCTTGCGTATTGTTTCTCGCGGAGCCAGGCAGCCGGTCAGTTTCCCATGGTTCGGGGGTGTGACTGTCGCCAGAGTGTTCATTTGTGGACGAAATGGGATCGAGCCTAAATGCCCGGGTGCTCGTTTGTCTTGGGTGCACATGTCGTTTTGCAGATTCGTTATCTTGATGTTTCTTAGAACTGCGTGAGGATGTCTCAATAGGCTCGGGGAAAAACCTGCGTGGTTTCTTGGACGTTGTATTGGTGAGTTGAGGCATTTCCTTCGGCTTGCGTCGCATGTACTGTGTGTAAAGTGTCAGTTATCAAGGAAGCTGCCCCTAGGCTTGACCGCATTTTCGCTTTCCGTGTTTGTATGTGTGTGTGTGTATGTATTTGAATCAAATCCACGCGTTCTGGAGGTCAAATGGTCATCATCCTGGTAATAAACCTCACCCAGTGGGCCTATTGGCTGCGTATATAACCTACCTTAGGTGGATTATTCATTTAATCGAGTCAGGTCTTGGAGAACCGCCGACGGGTTGGGGCTTGAACATATATAAACGGCTATTGAGAGAGATTATATTGTCTGTGGCATGATAGCTTTGCGCCTGGCCTAGTTCAACGTCATTTAAAGCAACCAGTAAATTAAACTACCATATGTCCTCTACTATCATTGCTATTCTAGGCAGGGCATAACATGATGCAGCTGCAACCACACCATGTTCTTTATGGCTCATTGGCATCTTGCATGCAAGCAAGCAGTACTTAACATGGTTGATCACCTGATGACCGGCCCTGTTTAGAAACCAATTTCTAACACAATATTAAATTAATAATATTAAAATTAAAACCTTTGTCATATATAATTTATGCTATATAGAGTTTTTAGAGTATTAAAACTAGTAGTAGTATCCTAATAAAGCTATATAGTAATTTTTGTAAGCCTGAAAATATTATATACCTATTTTAATATTTTACTGGTATAGTGTTAGACTGCAGGACTTGCAGGAAGTTATATAGCACACCAACATCCTAACTGTGTTGATGGCTTTAATGTTTAGAAAGCCAGTAATTAGTTCTATTATACAGTTGGTGATCACCTGATGCACATTTTCCCCCTCACTGACTTTCTAGATAGCACTTTTCAACTTCTTATATTGTTGGTAGGTGGAGGTCATATAATAAAATATAAATTATATATACCTGGCCTTGACTATACCTAATTAGGTATAGGGTGGCGTTGATGATGGTATATATAATAAAGGAGTGTTTTGCCACTGAATGTGGACTTTGATTTTTGATATTTTAGGATCTCTGGTTTCAAACTAGATACATGAAAGAATCATACGCTTTTATACCTTTAACATTTGTTAGTAGAACTCTATAGAATTCTTATTAATTTGTAAGGAGGCCAGTCTAGATCTTCTTATATTTGTAAGAAGATTAATCGAGACCTTTCCTTATTTTCATGTGAATATAGACACCTTATCATTTAGGCATTAATGTATGCCTTAGGCATCCATATTCTGATAGTAATAACAGCAATTAATTTGCTTGAACTAGGAGAACAGATTAACTATACTTAAATTGCAAAACAGTTTAGTGTTAACTAATCAACCTTTTTAAGGCATCACTGCAGAGTTTAGTATTTAAGAAAGGAGCAATATAAAAACCAGTAATTACTTAATAATCCAAAAGACTTGTACAGTATTTTAATAAATACTCAGAAAAAGGTCTTTATAAGATGCTGCAGAACTTTGCTAAAGAAATTACTAGTATAAAGCCTGAAAAATACTGACCTGGCTACTTTCTTACCTACTACTAAAGTAATCTTATATAAATCTTGCTATATAACTAGTATTAATACTATATAAAAAAGAGCTGATTCTGTATTTAAGTATGCTTTATACTTTAAATATCTACGCTGGAAGTTTAAGGAATATAATATACACCGGGAAGATATATATAATATAGATAAAAAGGGATTTTATATTAGAATACTTCTTAAAGACAAAAGGATCTTTTTAAGGTACTAATATAAATAAGGAGGCCTTAAGCAACACCTATAAGACAGTAATTAAGAATAAATTACTATAATTACTTATATATATATACAGACCAGACCTTTTTTTTCTTCAGGTTTAATATATTAAGTAGTATCCAGTAATCTGCAGGATTCCTGGCTTTAAAAATTTAATATATTATAGTAGTAATATTTCTTTATTTTTTCTTTATTTAGCTAGACTAATAATAAGCTAGGATTTATATAGCTTTAAGAGATATTTAACTAGAAAATAAAGGCTAAAAATAGAAAATATTAAAGGTTTTTAATCCTTAATAACTATAGATTTTATATTATTATAAAGTTTTTAAACTATTATAAATAAAAATAAAATCTATCTGGTTATTTATCTGCTATATTTATTTATTTTTTATAACTATTTAATATTAGTATATTTAGACTGCTTTTAATAATTTATAAAAGCTATTTAAAGAAATTATTATATAAATCTTTAGGTTTAAGCTATATTACTAAACAGGATTCCTTTAAGCTATTTTAGCCTAGCTGGAAGAAAGCTTTATCTATAAAAAATATTAAAAGTATATAAAAAGTAGTAGGTTTATAGCCTTAGAACCCTAAGATTATTTTAGGATAATTTAATAAAATAGGGGACTAATACCTGTCTTCTAGCAAGCTCTCTACCTTTATTCTTTATATAAAGAACTAGAGATAAATTAAAAGGCTTCTTAAAGTAGTTATAATAGATATTTATAATATCTTACTTAAACTGTAGAATAAGGGCCTCCAGAATAATTTTTAAGATAAATAAAAAAACAGTAGCATGCAAAGCCTTTATAATTTAAATTATAAGTTTTTAAAAATAGTAATATAGTATTTTATTCTCTAAAAAAGATCCAGTAAGCCTAAGATCTTTAAGCAGAAAAAAAGATAAATATAGCTTGCTAAGGCCTTAAAAAAGAAGGATAAGCTATATTATTAGCTAGAAGGGGAAGAGAAGTAATAAATAATTAAAAAAAGAAAGAGAATCCGGGTCTGGCAGCTGAGGAGAAGAAATACTAAAAGAAAAAGAAGAGGCTAGCTAAGAATATAGCTATATAGCTTTAAAATAACTCCAAGCAGTCTGGAAAGAGCAAGAAAAAGCTAAATATAGCTTTTAAAGGTAAAAACTAGTAAGATAATCCTATTCTAGCTACTAAAGTTGTTAGAGGCCTCTAGTACCACAAATTATTAAGGAAGGCAGATCTAGTTACTATACTGTTTTTAGAGCGATTAAAGCCTCTAGATAGGGTTTCTTTAGCTTTAATTTTAATACCCTAAAAGATCTTTAGATATTATTAATTATATGTGGCTCAAAAGATTCAATTTTGAAGTGTTGGTTGTGTCGATAATCGGACGGCCGGCGGTATCGGGCGGCAGGCGGTATCGGGCGGCAGGTGGTCACCTAAGTTAACTTTAATAAAAAAATATAAAAAATATTATAAATTTAATTATATTAATTAAAAAGACTTGGTTAATATACTTAAAACCTAATTATATTTAAAATATAAAAGTAAGTACTAGTTTCAGGCTTGGAAATTTAAGTTTTAAATTTTATATTAATAATTTAACTAAATTTTTTTAAATTATATATATTTATACTATTTATTGTAATTTTTTATATAATATTTTATTAATAACTCATAATCTTTAAAGCTTTTAATCCTATTTTTTTTATTCAATTTTTTTTTAATTTCTTTTAATAATAAAAATTTAGTTAATAGCCTATTAAAGCTTTATATAAACTAATATTTATAAATAAATTAAATGGTATATAATAATTTTAGCTAAGTTAATTAATTAATATATTATATTTAAATATTAATACAGGAAAAAATTATAATAAAAAATTATAATTTTATATAATAATAATATATATTTATATATTAGGCTGATAAAATTTATATTTTATTAGTTACTTTTATTTTTATTAAAATACTTAGTTAATAATATACTATTAGATAATTAAATATTTAGTTAAATTTAGGGTTTTTTTTAATAATCTAGTTAATTAATTCTATATTAAAATAAATTATTTTTAATATTTTATAAAGGACTCTCCTATATAACAATCTTATCTAATTTAAATTTAAAATTTTTTAATTAAATCTTTAATAATTAAACTAAAGTACTAGTAATTTATTATTAAATTAATATTAATATTTTAGCTTAAAGATTTAAAATAAATTTTAATATTATCTTAATAAAGTATCTACAGGATTAGTTTTCCTTATTTAATACTTGATAAAAAAGTTAAATACCATAAGATATAAATATTAACATGCTTGCCTTTTCTATTTAGATAAGATTATTTTATAAATATTTATAGATTTATATAATTAAAAAAATCTCTAAAATTTAAAAAGTATTTTTAAGATAGTATCCCTAGTATTTAAATAAATAAATAATAATAAATAACTTTTAATTTACAGTTAAATACTTAAATTCAGGGCCTGAAAACTTTTTAAAACTAAAAAAATAATATATTAACTTTATTTTTATTAAATTAAAAGTATATACTAGCTATATTTTTTAAAAAAAAAAATAGTTTTAATATATAATGATTTTTCTAAATTTTAATATTAAAAAAAATACTCCTAATTAAAAAGCTATAATAAAATAGTAATTAAAGTAATTTATTTATAATTTTCATTCTATAGTTACTACGTATAGTTCCTATTTTTATATTTTTATTTAAAAAAGACCCTAAGGCCTTTAATAAGTATTCTAATAAAAAATCATTTTTTTTATTTATATTATAAGTATCTTTTATATACAGCTTATATTTCTCTAGTTTCTAGTATAATAATTTAAAATATAAAGTATATTTATATATAGAATTAGCTTGTTTTTACATAATATTAATAGTATTAATAGTAGTTATATAGGTTAAAATAAGGTTATTTTAATATTACTTTAAAAAGTAGCCAGGCTAGTGTTTTCCAGGCTTTTATCTATTTATTTTCATTATAAAATTATATAGTATTTTATAAGATATAAAAAGGCCCTATTTAATAAACTTATTAATATAGCTTATAAGTTCTTTTTTATATTAGTTGCTAAGAACTTACTACTACTTATATTAGTAGTCCCTTAAGTATAAAACCCACTGGTAGTGCCTTAATAATATTAATTAATGTGAAACTATTTTATAATTTTAGTATAGTTAAAGCGCCTGGTTCTAAGAAATCTATTGCTTCTAACACTACTTCAATTAGAGTCATATTAAATAAGATATAAGAAGTTAAAAAGTGCTATCTAGAAAGTTGGTGAGGGGGAAAATGTGCATCAGGTGGGGCCCGTGCATCAGATGATCACCGACTGTACTGTCTGCGCTTGAAGACCCACCCCAATTATCTTAGTATATAGTTAATTAGGGCAGAATAGGGCTAGTATAATATTAGGTAATCTAATATATATAAACAGGTATTCTAGTATATATAATTAAAGAATTATATATTACTAATCAGGAGAAATATAGAAAATAGATATTTAAAAACTGATATTATACCCTATATCTATGTCAGATAAGGTCTATTGCTTGTCTTAAGTTATGGGACCTTAAGGATTATTCTGTGGATATGTAAAAGACATGCTTTATGGGTCTATTAATAAAGTTATAGAGATATAGTTTATAACTATTAATAATAAACTAGATATAATTCTGAAGATAACAGATATTAAAACTTCTAGATACAGGGTGTAATAACAGTTTTTAAATACTTTTATCCTTTAATCATCCTTTTTTCTAAGGCCTTTATCCCTAAAGTTATAATAAATAGTAGTTTCTTTTTTTCTTTTTTTTTTACTAACCCTATTATGGCTGCCTAGTCCAGTATTTAAAGGTCTTTCTTAGCCTAGAAGATAAGGGATAAAGGTTTCATAATAAATCTATTACCTATAAATTTAAGGAAATTTTTAAACTGTCACAGGTCCAGTAGAGGATTGGGACAAGATCGGCCCCAGCTAAGGGCAGGTTGAATATATCTGGCTAACTCTTAGTAATATACTCTTAAGATTATGTTACTTATACATCTATAAGATAATATTAAGAGTTATATATCTTATATAGCTTATTAGGACCAAAGCCCTTATAAACTATACGAAGCAAGGTTTAGTTTTCTTATTAAATGAATATATTTCTTACCTACCTAATTTTTAATTAACCTATAATATTTTAATCCTTTCTCTTTAGCTATTTAAGAAATTAAGATATCTTAAACTTTAGATTTACCTAAGAATTAAGGCTTAACAGATTCTAATCTAGAGCCTATTCTTTTTATAAAAAATAATCTTAAATAATTATAAAAGAAGGTAAACCAATAGTAAAAAGTTTAAGATATAAATTAATAAATAGCTTAACTTTAAAAAAAGTAAGTAATTTAAATCTAAAACTTTTTAAAAATATGTAATTATCTTTCTCTTTAGAATTAGATTATAAAAAAATGAAAATTAAGAATATTCTTCTATTTACAATAAATTTTAATTTTTAATAATATAATAAATAGCTTATTAATTTTTATTAAAATTTAAAAAATATCTTATATAAGTATTATTATAATAAGTAAAAAATTCTTATTATCTTAGCTAATATAAATAATATTTATTAATAAAAATAAAACTATTTTATAAATAAAAAGTAATTATTTTAGCCTTAAACTACTACTAAAAATAGGATATTTTGAGTAAATAGATTATTATTCTTATTTAGAATATAATTATTTTATCATTAAATATTATAGTCTAAATAAAATAAGTCTATTAATAATCTAATTAAAATCCTTAAGAATTCTATATTTATTTAAATACTTTTAAATAATATATTTTTTAATATTAGGGGGAAAATAGGCTTATTTTTTTTATAAAATTATAATTAGATTTATATTAAAAGATTTATAAGAATATATTGAAAATTCCTTAAAATATTAAATAATAAAAAGAGTTACAATATAATTTTATATATAAAACCTATTTAACCCCTTAAAAAGGATAAGAAGAATAAAATCTTATTTTTTTAATATTATAATTATAAAAGCCCTAATTATTTAAAAATTAATATCTGAAACCTAAATATAATCTAAATTAATTGAAACTAATTTTATTTATTTAAAAAATAATAGTAGATTAAAATTAATTTTTTTTAATTTTTTAATGTTTATTTATATTTAATAATTAAAATAATTTATAGCTTTTAAGTCCCTATTTATGTATAAGGCTTAATTAATATTTTTACTAATTTTAATATAAAAGTAAAAATTAATCTTATTAATTACTAATTTATTTAACTTTATAAGCTTTTTTAAATTAAACTTATTACTTTTTTTTTATTTAAGCTATAAATTATCTATTTTTTTTATAAAAGATTATATATTATAATTAATTAAGAGTTTATTAAATCTCTTTTTTTATAACTATTATATAATCTTAAAATATTTAACTATCCTGTGTAAATTATTAATAATAATTTAAGTTTTCTTATTTTTAATTGCTTAATTATTAATTTATAAAAATATCTTAAAATCAGGCTTATATCTATATTATAATAAAAATATCTAAAAAAATATAGTTACTAGATAAATATAATAAAAATAACCTTAAATTAGTTTTAAATTTGGATAATTTATCTTTTAAATTACAAGCCTTTATAAATATATTCTTAATAAATAAAATAAAAACCTTACTTTCTCTAGATACTATAAAATATTCTATTAATCTTAATAATAATAAAACACTATTATAGGGGCATATATACCCCTTTTTAATGATTAAACTTACTATTTTATATTAATATTTAGATTTATAAATAAATTTAACGCTTTAAAAGTCCTGCATGTATACCTATTCTTTTTATTTCTAAAAATACTAATAGTTTTCAACTCTGTATTAACTACCAGGGACTTAATAAAGATATAGTTAAAAACTAATACCCATTACCCCATATTTCAGAAATTCTTAGCTGCTTATCTGGTTCTAAATATTATTCCTATATTAAATAAAATAAAATAACAAATAGAAAACTGCTTTTTACTGCTGATATAGTTACTTTAAATATATAATAATACTATTTAGGCTTATAAATACCCCAGCTACTTTCTAAAACCGTATATATAATATACTCTATAATATTCTTAATTAGTTTTATATCTTTTATATTAAACAGGTACTAGAATACCTTTAAAATATTTAGTTTTATATTAAGCTTAGTAAATATTTTTTTTTATTAATCTTAGATTAAATTGTTAGGATATATTATATTTTAAGATAGTATATTAATAAAAGCTATATTTAAGTTAATATTATATAAAAGGAACCTAAAAGTTTTTATGAGCTTTAAATGTTTCTAGGATTTTATAACTTTATTATTAATTTATGTATAATTATTTTAATATAGCCCTTATATTAACTAATATTTTTTTAAAAGTTAATTAATAATGAAAAATTAAGATCGTAAAAAAAAATTTTATACAAAATTTATTTTTTTACTTATATTTATATTAATAAAGGCTTGTTTTTACCAGGTCTTATTTACTAGGTTTCTAGTAATAATATACAGGATTTCTAGCTATAAAACTTTAATCCTAAATTTTATATTTTTTTTTACATTATTTATAAATAATTAGATAAATAATAAGCTAGGATATACCTGGTTAAAAAATATATTTAACTAGAAGATAAAAGAGAAAGTATAAAGATATTAAAAATTAGAAATTTTTAATAGCTATAAATCATATCTTACTATAAAGTTTATTAATTACTATAATATTAATAGGATTCTTTTAATAATCTATTTATTTTATTTAACCTATTTACTATAGCTGCTTAATATTAGAATATTTAGTTTTTTTTTTTTTTAGTAAAAATCTAAAGAACTTTATATATAAATTAATAGGTCTTAGCTATAATATTAAGCAGGACTTTTTTTTACCTTTTCTAGCTAGCCTGGAAACAGACCTTATGATTAAAAAAATATACTTTCTTTATAAAGAACTATTAAAATATTATTAGATTATTCTGGTTTAATTTAATAGAAAAAAGGACTTATATCTATTTTCTAGTAATTCCTTGTGATTAATTCTAAGTAGAGAATTAAAAAAGATTAAAAGGCTTTTAAACTATATGGTTACTAATATATATAATAAAAATACTAAAAAGTTGTTTTTTAATATATTACCTTTTTATAAAGAATATAATTCTTAAATTATATTACCAGGGCCTTAAATTAGCTCTTAAAAATAAGAAAAAGAAGTACTAGTATAATAAGCCTTTAAAATTTAAGCTTATAGTACCTAAGTATAGTAATATAATATTTTATATTTTATAAAAAGTCTAGCAAGCATATAATTTTTAAAAGTAAAAAAATAAGGCTATATAACTTATTAGGGCCTGCCTTAAAGAAGAAAGAAAAGGTCTATTAGCAGCTTATTAAAAAGAAAAAATAATACTTACTTAAAGAGTATAAGAGAAATTAAGTATCTTGGCAAGAATTATGGTTATTAAAGGCAGAGTAGAAGAAATTTGTCACGGGTCCAGTCGAGGGTCGGCGCGATATCAGCCCCAACTCGGGACAGGTCAATCGGACCTGGCTAACTCTTAGCAATATACTCTCTTACATCACTCATGCATCTATAAGATAATATTAAGAGTTATGTATCTTACATAGCTTATTAGGACCAAAGCCCATATAAATTATGAGAGACAAGGTTTAGTTTCCTTATTAATGAATATATTCCTTACCTGGCTAATTTTTAATTAACCCATAATATTCTAAACCTTCCTCTTTAGCTACCTAAAGAATTAAGATATCTCAGATTTTAGATTTACCTAAGAATTAAGGCTTAATAGATTCTAATTTAGAGCCTATTCTTTTTATAAAAAAAATAATCTTAAATAAGTATAAAAAAAAGTAGACTAATAATAGAAAGTCTAAGATATAAAATAATAAATAGTTTAACTCTAAAAGAAAAAGTAATTTAAATCTAAAACTTTTTAAAAATACAACTAATTCTATTTACTAGAAAAATAATATTAAATTAAAATAATTTTTTTTAATTTTTGCCCTATATTTAATTAAGAATAAAAATAATTTATAGCTTTTAGATCCCTGTTTATATATAAAATTTAATTAATATTTTATTAATTTTAATATAGAAGTAGAAATTAATCTTATTAATTATTAATTTATTTAATTTTATAAGCTTTTTTAAATTAAACTTATTACTTTTTTTTTATTTAAGCTATAAATACTCTTATTATAAAAATCTATAAAATATAAAAAAATTTATAATCTTTACTAATTTACAGGAAATTTTTTTTTTTTAAAAAAAAAAACTATATACTATAATTAATTAAGAATTAATTAAATCTTTTTTTCTTTTTATAATTATTTTATAATCTTAAAATAGTTAATTATCTCTTATAAATTATTAATAATAGTTTTAAAAAAAAAATTTCTAATTATTTAATAATTATTAATTTATAAAGGTATGTTAAAACTAGGCTTATATTTATATTGTAGTAAAAATACCTGAAAAATATAATTATTAAATAAATATAATAAAAATAACCCTAAATTAATTCTAAATCTATATAAAGCCTTAATAAAATATTAATTAAATTTTTGTTATTAGATTAAAAAAAAAATTTAAAATTTTTTTTAGTAATAAAAAATAGGTTTAAAAGCTTTAAAAATTATAAAAATTATTAATATAAAACTTAAAACTTAAGATTCTAAACCTAAAATTAGTATCTACTTTTATTAGACTATTTTATATTTTAAATAAAATTAGATTTTAAGTATATTAACTAAGCCTCCCTAATTAATAAAATTAAATTTAAAATATTTTTTATATTTTTTTTTACTAAAGCTATAGCATGGAAAAACCTATAATTTATTAATAATATCTAACCTAAAAAATAATAATAAATAAAAATTTAAATATATATATAAAAAAACCTAAATTAACTATAAGGCTTACTATCTAGTTAAATAAAAGGAGGGTTAGTTATTAGAATATAATTAATATGTACTTATTTTAAATATAGCTAAGTCGGTGCTGTGGCGTAGTGGTAAAGTCACAGACTAGTTACATGACACCCCCACTAGGGCCAGACCTAGAATCAACAATGCCCTTAGGGCTCTTCTGAAGAAAGAATTCAAGAAATACCTACCAACCCTCCCATAAGGAGGGAAAACCTGCCTGAAACCCCCCCACTGTCTTTAATGTTCAGCCTTAAAACATATATGTCTGCTACCTGTATCTAAGAAAGGAGTGAAATCCTGCTGCCTAGAGGTGGCAGGTAGAGCATGCATAGTCTTTGACTGAAAAATGCTCTCTAATATGGAAGAATAATAATAATAATAATAACTGCAGACAACTGGAACTAGTAGTAAAAGTAATATTCTAACTAGGATCTAGGAACCATGTCCAATTTAACCAGGAGAAAATAGAGCTTATATAATTTAATACTAGCAGGCAGCAACCAGACCCAGAGAACCAAGATACTCAGGTTAAACTAGATAATATCCTAGTTAAACCAAGCAAGATAATCAAGTGGTTAGGGGTTTATATAGACTATAAACTACTTTTTAAAGAGCATGTATAAAAGAGAGTAGCAGAGGCTACCAGAATCTTTTACCAGATAGAGAGGCTGTTAAATACTGAGAGGGGACTAAGCTTTTAAGCTACTTGACAGGTCTATATAGCCTGTATAACCTTAGTAGCAGACTATAGGGTCCCTATCTGGTAGAAAGGTCAAAAACACCTACTAGAGTACTATCAGAAATTGCAGAACATGGCCTTAAGAAAGATACTAGAGGTATTTAGAACCTCTCTATCCCAAGGAATGGAAATAGAAGCCGCACTACCACTGCCAGCAGTGAGATTTAATAAACTATGCAGAAACTATATTCTTAGATCTGCCTTTTTTAATAAATCTCATGCAATTCAAGCTAGACTACCTACCTCCTTTACCCTAAATAAAAGGCCCTACCAGATAGTATCAGAATATGGATGCCTAAGGCATACATTAATGCCTAAATTATAAGGTGTCTATATTCACATGAAAATAAGGAAAGATCTCGACTGATCTTCTTATAAATACAAGAAGATCTAGACTCGCCTCCTTACAAATCAATAAGAATTCTATAGAATTCTATAGAGTTCTACTAACAAATGTTAAAGGTATAAAAGTGTGTGATTCCTTCATGTATCTAGTTTGAAACCAGAGATCCTAAAATATCAAAAAATCAAAGTCCACATTCAGTGGCAAAACACTCCTTTATTATATATACCATCATCAACGCCACCCTATACCTAATTAGGTATAGTCAAGGCCAGGTATATATAATTTATATTTTATTATATAACCTTCACCTACCAACAGATAGACCAGACAAAGTTTCTACTATAGGATGAAGAAAATAGTCCCTAAAATACTAGCCTGGACCCTGATCCAAATTACTAACTTAAAGTAAATAGAAAGCATCCAAGCCAACTTATCAGACTACTAGCCTTAGTATCTATAAGAAAATAGCAAGAAAGACTTTCTAGATACCAAAGCCCAGCTCCATGGAACTAACCACTGCAGGAAATAATAAATATCCAAATATTAGAAAAACACAAGGAACAAGCAGCTCAGGACAATAAAATAGCCCTATTCCAGTGGTCTAGAGATAGAACTAAGGTTATCCTTTACTTAGACAGCTCCCAGCTTTAAAATAGTCAGAATAGGGCAGGGATATATAACCTAAAGTCTTAGCAAGCATGGTCATGGAACCTAGGACAAGAGTATAAAGTCTATAATACCGAACTATTTACTATTTAAAAAGCACTCAAGCATGCATATAAAATAATATAAATAGAAACACTAGATATTTATATCTTCTCAGATAGCTTAATAGCCCTTAAAAGGCTAAAGTTAGGCAACCCAGCTCAGGCATACCTCCAGGGTATCTGGAAATAGACAAAGTAAATACATGCTAGAAAAATCAATATATCTGTTTAATAGGTCCCAGGCCACTTAGGGATACTAGAAAATAAGATAGCAGATAAGGCAGCAAAATTTAGAGCAGAGGCCCCTACAAACCAATATCCCCCACTCTCTCTTGCCTATATACAAAAGCAACTAAAAGCAAAATGCTTAAAGAAATTGGAAAACACATGGAATACTGCAAAGAAAAGCAGATATTACCAGCAGTTTAAAACCAAAACTGCATGGAAACCAAATACTACCAACCTACTAAAGCACCTATTATCAACCATAACCCAGCTGAAGCTGGGCCATGGGTACTTTAGGTCATACCTCACCAGACTACCTAATTATGACTCAGATATATGCAATAGATGCCAAAATAGGCAGAACCAAACCCCACACCACCTAATTCTACAATGCCCAGCATACAAAGATACCAGGCAATCTACTATAGGGACCCTAGAAACAAAGGACCAGAAGCTACCATACCTATTTTCAAGCAAAATAGGCCAAGAGCAACTAGTCAAATTCCTGAAAGAGACAGCAATAGCCACCAGAAAGTGGCACCTGGATGCCTAATCCAACAACCCATGTTACCCTCTAGATAGAGGACACCACCATACCCACCAACCCTCCTATAGGGAGGGAAACCTGCCCTAAATCCCCCAAATTGTTTTTAAAGTCGAGCCCCATCCCATATGTATGTTAGCTGTTCTTAGATAGGAGTGAAATCCTGTTGCCCAGAGGCAACAGGTAGAGCGTGCATAGTCTTAGACTGAAAAACGCTCTCTAATATGGAAGAATAATAATAATAATAATTAAGTATTATTACTCCTACAGTTATAGTAGTCTAATTATATTAATATATATGTCAGAGAACGCGGACATTGTCAGCCAATGAACCTACTGCGCCGCAGCCGACGGTTGTGACGGCAACAGAGGAACAATGGGCTGACCAAGTCATATCAGCGATAGGACACTAAGACAAATATGGGATAGTGTAGTATCAGTGATCTGATATACATAAGTAGTAATATTATATATGTAATCGGGGATCATATATGTATGATTAAGGATACAATAGATATTAGGTATTTAAGGACTGTTATTACGCACTGTACCTAAAAGTTTTACTTACTATCTATTATCTTTAGAAGTATAACTAGTCTACTGTTTACTTTGTTACCACTACATGTATCTATACTACTTTATTAGTGAACCTATAAATTATCTTTTACTTGTCCACATAATAATCCTTAAGGTCTGACAACTTAAGACAGAACAGCTGATCTTATCTGATAATAACAGACCCTAAGTTCAAGTGAAGATAAGAATATCTATTATTAATAATGGCTGGAAGTTCAACACCTTAAGCTGCTTAACTAACCATGACCCAGGCTTAAGAAATCAAGTATATAAAAGGAGTTATTGCAGGACTCGCCCAAGGAATACATGACCTTTGGTTATTTAAGGAAGTCAAGGTAAATAAGGCAACTGAGTTTAAAGGTAAGCAAGCTATTTTAAGAGTATATCTAACAAGTATGGATATATATCTGTGGATTAATAATCTTAGCTCTGCTAATAAAAAAGATAAAGTCATATTTATAGTAACCTATCTTAAAGAAGCCGCCTTTAGCTGGTTCAAGCCATATATAAGGGACTACCAGGAAAAGCTAGCAAGCAGACAGAAATCTATAACTAAGAAAATATTCACTAATTACAAGAACTTTAAGAAACAGGTTACCAAGGTATTTAGAGAAACCAACATGGAACAAACAGCTGTATAATAAATATACTAGCTGTACCAAGGTATAAATAATTATTAACTGGAAAAGGAATAGGGTTATATAATAGGAAAATAGGACACGTGCCAGACTATAGATATTATGTCAGAGAACGCGGACATTGTCAGCCAATGAACCCACTGCGCCGCAGCCGACGCTGTGATGACAGCGGAGAAACAATGGACTGAATGAGTCTATCAGGTAATAAGATGCTATGGCTAGGAATAGACTAGCATAGTATCAAGTGATTAAGTATTTATGATCAGGTGAACTATATATATGATCAGGGGATTATATATATATGATTAAGGGATATGACAGATATTAGGTATTTAAGGACTGTTATTACACACTATACCTAGAAGTTTTACTTACTATCTGTTATCTTTAGAAGCATAACTAGTTTACTGTTTACTTTATTATTATTACATGTATCTATACTACTTTATTAATATACCTATAAATTATCTTCTACTTGTCTACAGAATAATCCTTAAGATCTGATGACTTAAGATGGAACAGCTGACCTTATCTAATAATAACAGACCCTAAGTTTAAGTGAAGATAAGAATATCTATTATTAATAATAGCTGGAAGCTCAACACCTTAAGCAGCTTAATTAACTGCTTAACTAACTATAACCCAGGCTTAAGAGATCAAGTATATAAAAGGAGTTATTACAGGAATTACCTAAAGAATCCATGACCTTCAGTCATTTAAGGGAGTTAAGGTAAATAAGATAACTAAGTTTGAAGGTAAGCAAGCTACTTTAAGAGTGTATTTAATAAGCATGGACATGTATTTACAGATCAACAACCTTAATACTGTTAATAAAAAAGACAAAGTTATGTTTACAGTAACCTACCTTAAAAGAGCAGCCTTTAGCTGGTTTAAGCTATATATAAGAGACTACCAGGAGAAGCTAGCAAGCAGATAGAAAACTATAACTAAAAAAATATTTGCTGATTATAAGAACTTCAAGAAACAGATTATTAAGGTATTTAGAGAAACTAACATGGAATAAACAGCTGTATAATAGATATACCAGCTATATTAAGGTAAGATAATTATTAGAAAATATACTACTAAGTTTTATTAGCTTACCTCTAACCTGCCATAAAATAATGCCTTATTCAGATTATTATATTACTAAGGGCTTTAAGAAAAGACTAAAGATGTATTAGCCCTAATTAACAATAACACAGATATCCTTAATAAATTAGTTGACCAAGCATTAAAGATTAAAATAAGATTAATGGAATAATACTTTAAAGACAAGTGATTTAATAAAAAGAGAAAGCAGAAGTCAAGCACACGGGATAAGGATAGAGATATTAAGATATAACTTAATGCTGCCTTTACAGCAGGTGAGCCAGGCAAGAAAAAGAAAAAAATTTAATAAAAAATACTTTAAGTATAATAAAACAGGATATATGGCATGACACTATTAATTAAAGTAAAAGGGTAATAGACTGGCTATCCATGACTTATAAATTAACACCGCCTATTTAATAATCATGCTATTAAAGAATATGTAATAAAATCTTAAAAGACATAAGAAGAGTAGAATAATTTAACTACTAAAAAACTCCTTCTAGCCTATAAGTATTATAAAGGGCTAGTAGTAACCAAGGATAGGAAAGCCTGCCTATTCAAGGTATTAAGAAAATAATTAGAATACTCTATAAGATAAGACAGAGAAAGAAATAGATAATTATAACTATAATTACATGCCTGTATTAGTAAAATACTAGGAGAACTCAGGAAAAATATGGCAAGATTATATTAATAAATATAAGAAGTATCATGAATGGACATTCCAAGAATATAAAGAATATAGAAAGATTAATATTAAACTTACTAAAAAGTATAAATAATTATTAACTAGAAA
Organism: Aspergillus asperescens; assembly: GCA_027569075.1. NCBI lineage: Eukaryota > Fungi > Ascomycota > Eurotiomycetes > Eurotiales > Aspergillaceae > Aspergillus > Aspergillus asperescens. Next base: position 77,556 of record JAPDEH010000074.1, on the reverse strand, counting down.
AGAAATAAGGTTATATAATAGGAAAATAGGACACATGCTAGACTATAAATATTAATATTATTTAACTTAAGACCTATAAATATATAGATAAATTTATTAGTTACTGTGCTATAATAACTAATGCCTATAATATTAGTTTATAAAAAGAGCTTTTAGATAATACCTATTACTACTAATTATAAAGGACTCAAGTATACAAGAATACCCCTTTAATAAAAAATAATATAACTATAAAAAGGAAGAACCAGGGCACTTTATATATAGGCTATTACTAATTAATAAATATAAGAAAATAATATATATATATTACCTTATAGAATAATATGGTTATAATAATATAAGCTAGATATTTAATAGATAACTAGATAAGTTATAATCAAGAAGTAACAGCTTAAAATAAAGAAATTATGCTATAAAGAGATAAGGATTAAGAAAATTTAATAAAAAAAAAAGATATAAGAGAACCAAGTTACTACTAGGTAACTAAAATTAAAGAAGATCTATAAAAAAGAACTTGCAAAAGTTAGGAAATAATTACTAAAAAAATACTACAGGTATATTAAGTTATTTATAAAACCAGAATATTAACTACTATAATATAAGAAATGTTATTATTATTATTATTATTATTATTATTATTATTATTCTTCCATATTAGAGAGCATTTTTCAGTCAAAGACTATGCATGCTCTACCTGCCACCTCTAGGCAGCAGGATTTCACTCCTTTCTTAGATATAGGTAGCAGACATATATGTTTAAGGCTGAACATTATAGACAGTGGGGGGGGGTTTCAGGCAGGTTTCCCTCCTTATGGGAGGGTTGGTAGGTATTTCTAGAATCCTTTTTTAAGAAGAGCCCTAAGGGCATTGTTAATTCTAGGTCTGGCCCTAGTAGGGGTGTCATGTAACTAGATAGATAAGGGCACCAATCTTATCCACTAGTCACGTGACTGTGGTAATGTTGTGCCGGCGGGGGGATTCGAACCCCCAGCCTCCCGTGCCAGAACGGGTGTTGCCTCTGTGACTTTACCACTACGCCACAGCACCGACTAGTCCTTTATAATATTTATAGGCTAGAAAAAGTTCTTTAGTAATTAAGTTATTCTACTTTTCTTATATCTTTTAAGGTTTTATTAATTTATTTTTTATACTTAGCTAGTAATTTAACCCTTTTTAAGATTTATAAAGTATTTTTTATATTTATTATTACTATTCCATGTATTGTCTAGTTTCTATAATTTCTTATTACTCTTGTTATTTCTAATATATTTCTTTATATCTTTATACAGCTATTTAAGTCTTTACTCTTTTTTATTACTTTCTAATTAATATTTTATCTAACTTTTTTAAGTCTTTTTTTATTTTTAGCTATTTTTTTAGTTATAAAGATTTTAACTATTATTTTCTAAAGTATATTCTTTAATAGCATGATTATTAAATAAACAGTATTAATTTATAAGTTATAAATAGCTAGTTTATTACTCTTTTACTTTAATTAACAGTATCATGCTATATATCCTATTTTATTATACTTAAAATATTTTTTATTAAACTTTTTCTTTTCCTTGCCTAGCTTATCTACTATAAGGGTAGTATTAAGTTATATCTTAATATCTTTATTCCTATTCCATATGCTTGACTTCTGCTTTCTCTTTTTATTAAATTACTTATTTTTAAAATATTATTCTGTTAATCTTATTTTAATCTTTAATACTTGGTTAACTAATTTATTAAGGGTATCTATATTATTATTAATTAAGGCTAATATATCTTTAGTCTTTCCCTGAAGCCTTTAATAATATAATAATCTAATTAAGGTATTATCCCATGGCAGGTTAAAAATAAGCTAATAAAACTTAGTAGTATATTCTCTGATAGTTATCTTGCCTTAATACAGCTGGTATATTTATTATATAGCTATTTATTCTATATTAGTTTCTCTAAATATCTTGGTAATCTATTTCTTAAAGTTCTTGTAATTAGTAAATATTTTTTTTAATTATAGTTTTCTATTTACTTACTAGCTTCTTCTAGTAGTTTTTTATATATAGCTTAAACTAGCTAAAGGCTGCTTCTTTAAGATAGGTTACTATAAATATAACTTTATCTTTCTTATTAGTAGTATTAAAATTATTAATCTGTAAATGCATGTCTATATTTATTAGATATACTTTTAAAGTAGCTTGCCTATTTTTAAACTTAGTTACTTTATTTACCTTAACTCCTTAAATAACTAAAGATTATAGACTTCTTAGGCAATTCCTGTAATAACTCCTTTTATATACTTAATCTCTTAAGCCTGGGTTATGGTTAGTTAAATAGTTAGTTAAGCAGCTTAAGATATCAAACTTCCAGCTATTATTAATAATAGATGTTCTTATCTTTACTTGAACTTAGGGTCTGTTATTATTAGATAAGGTCAGCTGTTCTATCTTAAGTCATCAGACCTTAAAAATTATTCTGTGGGCAAGTAGAAGATAATTTATAGGTATATTAATAAAGTAGTATAGATACATGTAATAATAATAAAGTAAACAGTAAACTAGTTATGCTTCTAAAGATAATAAATAATAAGTAAAACCCTTAGGTACAGTGCATAATAACAGTCCTTAAATACCTAATATCTGTCATGCTACTCATGCTCTCCCGGCATGATCTCTTTGCCTGATCATCCTGCTCAAACTTCAAGGGCATGACAAGGATAACCATAGTCCTAATTCATCTTAGTATTGTATCCTCGATACAATGAGTCGGCCCATCGTTTCTCTGTTGCCGTCACAGCGTTGGCTGCGGCGCAGTGGGTTCATTGGCTGACAATGTCCGCGTTCTCTGACAGGTTGGTGGTGATTTTGTGCATCAGGTGGGGCCGTGCATCAGGTGATCACCGACTGTATGCATTTTACGCCCGTGAGGGTGTCTACATGTACTTTTTAGGATGACCATATTTATTAGTATGCCAACATGACCGCTTTTTAAACACTTAATTAAACATTTACTAGAATGCTTGATTGCATGCTTTGTTAAACGAATGATTAGACGCTTCGTTGAACGCCTGCTTAAATGTCTACTTTTAGACTGTTGAACGAGCGGAGCGAGGGTCACCAGCTTATATCATATCACCTAATATAACCGGCTTCAGCTTATGGTTCCTCTGCTGCCATCACAGCCTGAGCTGCGGCGCAGTGGGTTTATTAGCTGACAATATCTTTTGTTCTCTGACAATAGTTGGGTTAAAGCATGTGGCAAACAGGAGAGAAAGACCAGGAATAATGGGATTAGGGGATTTGATATTTTAGAGTGTAATAAGCGTGATATGCTTACTTTAGAACTATTTAAAAGAAGATATGTCTTTAGAGGAGTATTGGAGCGCGTTGACCACGAGGCCTGCGGACGCCTCAGGCACTCACATACCTCATGACCACCTAGGCTGCGGGAAGTCACATGATGCCCTAACATCCCAACTGCGTCTCTGGCTTCAAGGTTTAGGAAGCCAGCGATTCGTTCTACTACAATACCATATACCTTCTTACCGCAGTATCTCACGTTTCCCGACCTCTTGCTGCAGTATTACATACTGCGGCTCACAGCTAGATTTTTTAAACTATAATATTTTATATAATTCTAGTCTAAATAAGTTTTGCTTAATACTAGATAAAGAGCTTTTTATTATAGATTAAATAGCCCCATGTTAATATTTTTTTTATGAAGGTATGGTTTTCATTAGGTATGGCCAAACCCATGGCCGCTCAGCCGTGGGTCGGCTCCGCAACGAGCACCTAATTGCTACTTGGCATCCGAATTCGGCTAATGCAGCCTCTCCAGATTCAATACCATTCTGTGGTAATCAGAGCCCATTACTCAATATTGAAGGCACTCCTGGTGCAAAAACTGCCTTTACAAAAACTAAACCTAGTATTTTAGAACACATGCATGAACAAACAGATCCCCAAATGTCAAAGGGTCTTATATCTCTTCAACATTGTGGAGGCCGTGGGTTTAACATGATTTAAGAGATCTGAGACCAGAACCAATGCTTATCACTCCACGGACATATTCGGCCTCACAGACTCTGGATCAAATCCCCAATTCTTCTGGTATCTCCAGCCGGCTACAATTCTCTCCACTCGCTGGTTGGCATTCTGATCCAATAGATGCCAAGCGCGTTACTGAAATGCTACTGATTCGACAAGCTGGCAGTGTGCGTGTTGGTGAAGTTATCAGGTTTGCTTTGATCTCTCTTCCAAGCCTTTTCAACCACTCTATTAATATGTACTTGTAGGTATACACTGACATACACACCAGCAGCTGATGAAGTCCAGCCTCCTTCAGCAGCGCTGCATGTGAAAATAAAAAATACATCAGCAATACCACTACGAGCTGCGTATTTGCATGGACCATACACATTATATGCGTCATGTTATCCATATTCATTCGATCCCAATAACACAACAGACTCTGCTGATGCCAGTAACGCCCCTCAATTTGAACCTTATCTCAAAGCTGGTGGAACGTGGAATGCGGTGATCCCAATACCGAGGCATAGCCAGCCGCGGGATCCTAGATACCCCGAATGTTCAAATCGACAAGATATAACATGGATTATTGAAATAATATCCCAAGTTGTATTTTCGAGCACTGCGTCGGTAAATTTTGAAGTTCTGGTTGGCCGAGATGAAATGTCACTGGATCTTCTACCATCCAGTACGCAGTTCACGGCTCCCAAAGCTGCTAATCTGCAGGATCACTGGCCTTCCGGGTCAAAAGGGAAGCAGTTGTTTGCTACCAGAGGCGTGTATTCGGATTCCATCAGCCTGCTGGTAGATGATACCGCTAGCCTCTGGAATACTCCACATCTTCCCATATCTCACCGTGATCAAAAAGCCGCCAACATGAGCTCGCTGGCAATTGCGTCTCCTGTAGAGGTTGCTGGGATTGCATCGAACCTTCGAAACCCAGAGACAAGTGAACAACACGCGAAGCCCCGAAAAAAAGTCCACCTTGTTGTATTAACTCATGGGTTACATAGTAATCTCGGTGCTGACATGCTCTATCTTAAAGAGAGCATCGATGCTGCTTTCCAAAAAACCAAATCTCGTCAAAAAGGACGGTCTTCTACGGACAGGTCGACACTGGGATCCTCATCATCCTTGAGAAGGTAAGCTTGATTTGTGGAATCCTAGTATCACAATCTTCAACTCTTCCGTTCAACTTGACCTTCCGGCTGACGTTATCAATTAATATTCATCTCAGTCCTAGCGTTCGAGATGACCACGGTTGCCAGGACGAGCATGTTATTGTGAGGGGTTTCCCTGGAAATGCGGCCCGTACCGAACGTGGGATCCAGTACCTGGGCAAGCGTCTCGCAAAACACGTCCTCCTGATGACCTACCCTGACCAGCCTCATTTGCCCCACAAGAAGTCCAAGGCTAGGACCTACTCCAATCCCTTTGCTCCATGGAAGGGACCAGAGGCGGACGACTGCAAAGCTGAACCTTCCCGCATAGATGAAGCGCAATTGGGCAATGAGCACCACGCATATCAAATAACAAGTATTAGTTTCATTGGACACTCTCTTGGGGGTCTTGTGCAAACATATGCTATCGCGTACATTCAAAAACACTCACCTGATTTCTTCGACAAAATTAGACCCATCAATTTTGTTGCGTTAGCAACCCCGTTCCTGGGGCTAAGCAACGAAAACCCCATGTATGTTCGCTTCGCCCTGGATTTCGGCCTTGTTGGCCGCACCGGCCAGGATCTAGGACTTAGTTGGACGGCACCCAGGATTAGGAGTGGGTGGGAGTCGATAATTGGTGGAAAGGGAGAACCCTCCAAGTCCCGGGGCGCTGCAGACGCCCGTACTAAGCCTTTGCTGAGGATTCTCCCGTCTGGTCCTGCTCATGAGGTGCTTACCAAATTCAAGCGCCGGACGATATACTCTAATTTGGTCAACGATGGGATCGTTCCTCTGCGAACTTCGTGCTTACTCTTCCTTGATTGGAAAGGGTTACAACGTGTTGAGAAGGCCAGGAGAGAGAACGGAATCGTCGGAACCATGGCCGAATGGGGCTGGGCTGAATTGACCGGGGCAAATTCAAAGTCTCCAAAACATTCTCGTCCCGCCAACGATTTGGAAGTGACAGGTACTTCTAGGAGTGCCACGGAGGCTGTAGAGGTGACATCGGCCATGGCGGGCTCCGAAAGAGGTGTTACTACACAATCTCCACCCTCTTCTTCCGCCTCCTCTTCTACTGGAAGGGAACCTACGAACCAAGCACAGCCACTATTCAAACCCGATGATGCATTTATGAATACGGGTCTGGATGGACCCCCACTGCACTTACCATCTAGTCCCCTAAGTGGCCTGTTTTCGATGTTTAAGCCAAGGGAGCATAGGCACAAACAAGCCAAACTTCTTAATCGCAGCCAAACGATTGATACTCCGATAGCGACAGATCTAATTCAGCAGGACGGTTCTTACTATAACCCTACTTCTCGTGATATTGGATTCAACACACCCCCCAAAACAACCGTATTTGAATCAGCTGGTGACATCCTTATGCCCCCACTACCTACAGTCGATTACATCGTCAATCCTACAGCAAGGCCTCGTACGATTTTGCATGACCGGATTTACCACCCTGAAGATATTCCCACTCCAATGCTAAAGCGACAGAAGACGTCGGTAAATTCATCTCAGCATGGAACCCCGACAGCGGATCGAGCCTTCCCCGAAAACCCCGCAAACGAGACCGGACTCAAAGTGGAAGAGAAAATCGCCCGGGCTTACCACCGTGGGCTCTCGTGGCGGAAGGTCCTTGTTCGCTTAGAGCCAGACGCACACAATAATATTATTGTTCGGCGAATGTTTGCAAACGCCTACGGTTGGCCAGTCGTGCAACACCTTGTTGATGTCCACTTCGGACTGACCTCTCTTAACAGTGTGGAGGGTAATTGTGACGACAACCCAGGAATTTCAACTTCACCTGTGGAGGCAACAGAGGATAGCTGCCATGAGCACACTCGGTTAAATCCGGTTCTTCTAAATGGTAGCACCAACTGAGTGTGCCAAGGCGTGCTTTACATATATACTTTGCTTTAACATGAACCTTTTTAGATCTTGTTGAACATGGTTTTTTTCCTTATAGTTTTCGAATCGATGGTTTGTCGGATCTGACAGAGAAAGGTGCACGGACACCACAAGTCATGGTGCAGAGACTCGCCGCTCAATATCAATATTGGCGAGTACTTACTGATTAATTGATAATCCGGAGAGAATTGTACAGATAGTCGAGTGGCCAACAACTTGTTCACCAAATTTTGTGTGGCCAAAGCCCCACCAAACCTGGCAACCTCAATTAATGTATATTCTACTAGTTGCCCTTGAACGATGCGCCAGAATTTCTCGACGATATCCCTCTGGCTAACTAGGCTCGCCGTCCGGATAGCGAGATATTTCCTACCATCGATCTTGCCTTCCTAGGCTCCTGGTAGGGCCTCCAATTAGCCCAACTGCACTCTAGAGACCAAGCTCCACGGAAACAATCCATACTATTTTCTATTTTTCTTTGACCCAATGATGTCCGTGTCTGGTAGAGCACCAGTGATGATTTTCCCAACTTCAAAGGCCAACTCAATTAGAGTATCACAGACAACCTGGTTTACCAACTCGCTTCGCTTGTGTAAAGAATTAAAGACAGGCGACACCTGTTGCAGCAGGACCTCACCCTCGAATTTTAGATGCCGTCCAGGATGTTTATTGCTTCCCATCTGCGCAGGCCCTGAAACAACCATAGATGTGCGAGGCAATAATAGGTAACTTCCTAATTAATAGGTAATATCGTCGAGGCCGGTCTGGCTACCGCCGCTTTTCAGCATCTGTACATTTATTACCTTGCCTATTATGGCGTAATGGGTGTGGTGCTTCGATAACCTCTTGTTTACGTGGTTATATAGACTGGAGATGGAAAGCACCGGCATTTAGTACGAGGATAGGTAGCAGCCCAGACTATGTAGACTGTACTTACTACTCCCTCCTGCCTTTTTACGTGCCCTATCGGGGCTCGAGCAAATCGGTTCCTAGACCTATTGTTCCTAGACCAATTAAGGAAACCAACAGTTCTTGAAGCCATTGATGAAGCTGATCATGGTTTATTATTTCCACAATAAAGAAAACCGCTGAAAATCATATATTGATGTCCATTTTCAAAGGTGCCCCCATGCTTATCGATAAGGCCGAGAACCCCACCACGAAGCAAGAAATTGCAGCGGCCAGCTTTTTCATCAACTTCAACTTACTGCTGATTTTTGCTAATCATAATAACCCAGTCTTAATTATTAGCCTGCCGTTTTCCCCGTCGGAACCTCAGCATATTGCGAAAAAGTAAAAAAAAAAAGCAAAAAAAAAATGAAAACAGAATTGGATGAGGTATGTTACACGCTATATCCCAGATTGTGGCCCTAGTCACTAATCAATAATTACAATTTCAGCTAGTTGAATTCCTTCATCATGGAAATACTCAGATTCGACAAATTGGTAAATCAAATATGCAGCTCCGTTTGAATTAATAATAACGCTTCGCAGCGTGCGAAAACTTAGTAGGGTATTCGGTATCGATGCCGGAGATCTTCAAGCGTCATCAGCTTCTGCCCATACAAGATTTGAAGCTCCTCGTTCGAGATTATACAGTCAGTGAGCACACCTCTTTGGTTTCTGAAACACATGAATACCATTCTTGTCAGTTGATGGTTCTGACTGTTTGACAGCCAATCGCGAGCAATGCATTAATGATACTCGTCAACCTATCCGGTGACCAGGAGGTACTAGATGCTCTTGCTAGTGATGATGCCTTTATGGAAACACTCTTTGCAAAAGTGACTGTATGTTTTCAGTCCAGAATATCCTCATTCGCAAGTACTGCACAGTTTATTTACAAGCCAGATGACAGAATAACAAGGAGCGAAATGCTGACGGCATCTCTATGCTATTCGCCAATCTTGGAAAATCAGAGAAAATAAAAAGGCTGTTCACCCTTAAACGCCGGTCTGCCCAGCCTGTGTCTAACTCCGTGTACGCAGTCGACCAGTTGATGGATTGTTTCGTGAAAGGTGCTGAGGGCGCACTCAACAAATATTCGAACTACGACTACCTATCTTACCTCTTTGCTGACCTATCGAAGCTAGAGGAAGGGCGTACATATTTTACCTCGAGACAAGATTATGATGGGGTCGTGCCTGTAACGAAACTCACCGTTTTCACAGAGCATGCGAGTACTGTCCGAAGGAGGGGTGTCGCATCGACCATAAAGAATGTTGCGTTTGAGATACCGTTTCATCCAACCCTCTTCTCTGAAGACGACGCAAATCTTCTACCTTATGTACTTTTGCCCATTATGGGACCAGAAGAGTACACCGAAGAGGATACTGCAGATATGCTTCCGGACCTTCAACTGCTACCCCCCGACAAGCAGAGGGAGAGTGACAGTGGCATAATTCTTACTCATATTGAAACTCTCCTTTTGCTGACAACTACTCGAAAAGGACGCGACAAATTAAGGGCAGTCAGTGTTTATTCTGTAATCCGAGAGTGTCACCTTCGTGTTGATGACGACGATGTTCGTGAGGCCTGTGATAGATTAGTCCAGGTCCTCATGCGAGACGAGGAGGATGAAGGAGAAAACTCCGCACCGCAGGATCAGGATGACGACCAGAAGGTTGTGGAATTGTTTTGATCATCGTTCGTGCTATATAGCGCCAGTTTTGTGGAACTCATAACTGGGGAATTTAGCCTTTTAGATAAATTCCGAACAGAAGTGAGTGGAATCTCAAAATACTTCCTACTGTACCGACTCTACCGAATATGATTACCATTCTCTGGAGTGGCTCTTGTTTTATTGCTACCGAGTGTGGAATAACACCTGTAACTTGGTTAGGTTTATGGTGTATCAAATCGATTCTATAGGTGAGGCATGCATGGGTTGGCTAAACTCTTTACATATCAATAATACACTCTCCATGAACTGAACAGCAAATCAGGCAGCGAGATATTGTATTTGAATTATGGGGTGCATTGTACAATATTTACTCACTCCGGGTGCTTGCCTGTTGAAGAAGATCTGAATCTGATATCAATGCACAGAACATGTCTGGTGAATTCAAAGCAACTATGGATAGAAAACCCACCCATATTATGTGTATTATGTGAATTATGCAGTTTCACATAGCCAGGCGGTAGGTGGGTTCACACACCGCCGCTTAGATAAGCATTGATGTCCTGACTTCATTCAGTCTCACTAGATACTAGTGTTCCTGCTTTCTTCAGACGGCAATTCATCGTGAACTTATAAGCGGGTGGATATCATTTCCAGGCATCTACGGACACGGAGTGAGAAATATCTGCAAGTCTCAAACCCTCATCGGGACCACCGCTGGCTTTGGCGCCATACTCCAAGCAGCCGTTATGACTACGCCCACGAGCAATCCAACTCCGCAAACTCCAACGGGGCCATCTGGCGCTCCACCTATGCGCATTCGACGACCCAGGGTAGCTGACCCGCTTGTACGCCCAAAAAGAAAGACTGCGACGAAAGGCTCTTCAGGAAATGCACAAGCCCTTAGATCGTTTCCCCCTCGACCAGCATCGTCCAATGCGCAACCCGACAAACTGAACATACCTTCAGCAAGAAGCGACTTTGCTGCGAATGGGTTTAGCGGCCCTCTATTGTCCGAGACGTATGTGGATTACCCTCTCGTGATCACAAAGCGGGCTATCAAGGAAAGTTTAAAACATCATATTGCAAGGTTCGCCTCAAAGAAGGTTGTAGACCCTCGCGATGAATCCCAGTTTACTAGGCCGGTTAGGCTTCAGCGCCGGGATCCTCGAACACGTCTACATGAGGTGAACACGGACAAAGGACAGGGTGGGCAAAGACTATCCTCCGAGACAAGCAACCAGGTTGATGAACTCGAACGGGAAGAGATGGAGGCTAGGAAAGTTGCGCGTGAAAAAGAGCGAGCAGACAATCTTGCTCAAATAGCCCCGTCCATCGGATCCGCCCCGAAGCGGACTAATGTACCCAAGCAGAAAACACAGCAGGTCTCTAAAACGGACATGACACCAGAGGAGATTGCTAGAACTCGGATCAAATACGAAGAGGCTCTGCCTTGGCATCTTGAGGATTTCGATAACAAAAATATCTGGGTTGGGAATTACGAAGCTGCGCTATCTGAAACCCACGCGGTCTTCATACTCGAGAGCACGGGAAAAATGACAATGATACCTGTGGAGAAATGGTACAGGTTCAATGCCAAAAACCAATTCAAAACATTGACTATTGAAGAGGCGGAGAAGTTTATGGCTAAGAAGATCAAAGATCCCAGGTGGTTTATGGAAAAGCAACAAGAACAAGCCCAGCGAAAGGAGCTGGAGCAATTCGCAAAGCAAAGAAAAGTTTATGCTGGGAAACAGGGTACCCCAGCTGCCGAAGGCCTTGAAGCTGGTGAGATGGATTTCGAAGAAGACAGGTTTGCAGATGATGAAGAGCACGACGATTTATTCAACGAGGATGAAGACGCGAAGGTGGCAGAGAAACGAATAAAACAGGATCAACTTAAAGCAAATGTTTTTGACCTGAAGGATGAAAAGGAGTACGAAGAAGAAGAATTGAGAGAGAGGAGGGAGAAGGAAGCTCGACGAGTACTTGGAAAAAAAGTACGCAAAGCCCTCCAAAAGAGGGAAAAAAATTTCGATTACAGCAGCGGCTCTGATGCTAATCCGTACACCGACGAGGAGGTATGCTGATCATCAATTCTAGAAGATTTGTCAGGGTATCTAACCTTGATTATACAGAGTTCCGACGAGACGGACGCCGAGAAGAATAAGGAGGAGCGAAAGACCGAAGAAGAAAAGATGAAGAAGGATTCCGCGACCTCTTCAAAAGGAAACACTACTCCTTCAGGGCGCCCAAAACATACTGATCCGTTGAAGAAAGTTGCGATTGGTGTATCGCGAAAGCGCCTCGGATCCCCCAATGTATCTGACGCGAGTGGAACAGACACGTCTCGCAAGAAGGGCAAGAATAAACATTCAGTCTCACAGACCTTAACTCAACCGAGTTCTCGCCCTATGTCCCCTGTCGCATCATCGTCTATACCAGTACGTATTCTTCTAGCACCCCGAACGGGTTCAATTATTAACCGTGCTTAGGCTAACAAGAAGCGCGTACGGAATACTCTTCCCGGTGCGGGGTCCGCAAGTGATGTCGATGGCGCTGCGGGATCTGGTGGGGAGATGAGTGAAACTGGGAAGTCTAAGAAGTTGAAACTCAACCCTCCTTCGATGATCTCCCAAGGAGAAACACCACAGAGGTCGAGGGCTGGTAGCCCAACCTCTGTGACCGGTTGGAATTTCTCTGGGAGTCGTGCCAGCAGTCCAGAGTCGCTAAGAGGCATGTGTCACCCATTTATAATGTCTACGCGGAGAATTAGTCAATAACATTTTAGGTTCTTATGTCACAGGCCAAACTCAAGTTCCGACCCCCGGCCCATCTACCACACAAGGTTTTCCTAGCCCTGCCGAGATCCATGCTGCTATCCCTGCAAGTGGTATCCTGAGCACCGACCTACTCAGAATCTTTCGGCCTCGTATCGGCGAATCTCGCGAGAACCATAGAAATTTTATTGCAATTGTCAAGGACGTTGGTGTTTACGGAAAAGAAGACCGTCTCCTACGACCGGGCCCGTGGAAAGAAGTATAGCTCTGCGATTGACCTTGGGGCTTTGGGTGTGCATGATGACGCCAGTACGTAATAAATACTAAATATCCCTATTTGTCCAAAGACATGAAACCCTCAAAGGCGCACGAATTATTATAGAGATCGAGATTATTATTTAGTAGAATACAGGCTCCTCATCCAACCAAGTGTAGCATGTGGTACTAATTGGAGCAGGCCGTGATGCGAGGGCGACCTATTGACGCGGGTAATCTCAATGTCTGATGTAGGCATTTATGCCCTAGACAACGTGCTAAACACATGCCAATCCAAAAACCAATACAAGCAATTGGGTATTTGATATATTATTAAGATAGAACGCCGTGTTGAGTGGAAAAAGTGAAATTTGCACACCTCTGGCGACACCCTCCTGTATACATATCACTCCGACCATAATGCTATCTGAAACAACAGACACAGGGTACTCGCCCGATCAAGACAAGAAGATAACCGATTACACGCCCCTCGGCGCTTAGAGGGATCATAAGATTAGAAAGAAATTCATGAACTAGATGAGTTTTAAATCTCAAACTGTCGCGGCACCGTCGGTGCGCGAAGTGCCCTCATTCCCTTCTTCATATTTATCCCAATTTGCTAGGATATGGGCGATTCTAGGAGAGTTCGTGAGCCGGTATACATCTTCAAAGTACTCCTTGGTGATCTCAAACGGCCGCGCTGTGACATTGGGGATGTATTTTCCAATCAATTTGCTCGGATCGATGGTGGTTTTATTGATCTTCTTAAGCAAGAATGACCGGAACGGTTTCACACCGGAGCGTAGGAAGGTGCTGTGGAACGGCACATCGATCCCCTTGAGGGGGATCGTAGCAAACCCACGCTCGAGATTGATTGGCTTGGGCTTCGCCTCGGTTTGTTTCACGCATTCATGGATGATATTGACAAGGTGAGCCTTTACATCTTCCAAAGACATGCTGTGCATAAGAGCTGGGATGTCGACGTTCTGCGCCTTGAGGTAATTGAGCAGGTTGGTGAGACAGTCAAGCGCACGGAGCTATGAAAGGGTTAGAATAATTACGGCCAATTACGAGAAAAGGGGCAGAAAGACGACTTACATCACCGGCCGCAACATACTGCATGTTTGCGACATTGTAGTTGACGATTTCTAAGAGCCAACCAGTTTGTTCAGAAATATTCCCAACGACATATTGAAGGGCCTGCTCGTTGAAAGTCTTGGAGATTCGGCTGGGGTTTACAGCACACATGGAGTAGTTCGAGCGACCTTGTTCGTCACGCTCTACAGCAACTTGCATTGTTAAACCGCGATAGAAGACAACTGAGACCAAGCTTTCGATGGGCATAACATCAGCAAGGGCAGCAAGGGCGGAATATTCGCCTAAGGAATGACCGGCAAAGCTGCTGTCTCTCTGAACAAGACCTTTTGAACGCATGTCTTCGAAGCTTGCCTTCTCCATCAGGGTCAGAGCGGGTTGGGTAAACTGGGTGGCGGAAAGGAGCCCTGTTGGGGAGCGATACGTGTAGGATGTCGTGTTCTCGTCTATCTCCTTGAAGATTTTTTCGGACTTGATGGTTCCGTCCGCGTTGACAGTCTCGAAGGTCATGGACACATAGTTTTGACGAATGGCTTTGCCACGGGGTCCGCCAAAGTAGACCGTAAGTTCTTTCGGGTTATTCTTGACAATGTCAATGATTGACAAGCCGTAGTTCTCAATGAAATGACGGTCTGCCCGATCCCAAACTTCCTTCGCAACGGGGCTGGTAGCATATAGCTCCATTCCCATTCCTTGTTCCTGGGATCCTTGGCCAGTGAAGACATATGCGGTGACTGGTTGCTCAACTTCAGCTTCACCTAAAAGAACCTTGTCCTCTGTCTCCTTGTTGCTGGCCTCAACCTTAATGATTTTGCGACCGGCAATCATACCGACATGCTGCAGCCTGACCGTTATTAGGTCGTTGGGGAGGACCATATCAACAAGGGATACATGGAAGCCTCGAACACGGCCAATATTGTTCTCGGCAGCCCAAGTTTCGACCAGGCTGCGGACTGCAGCGCTTGTATACATTCCATGAGTAATCGTACCGGGCAAGTTTGCGTAGCTAGAGAACACTCGAGAGACGTGAATGGGGTTGTAATCGCCCGACACCCTAGCATAGGTTTCGTTGGACGCAGGGGCGCGGAGAATTAATGGCGTTTTGCCGCTGAGGGGAATAGGGTTCTCGAAGTAGACAGGTTGCTCAATGGAAGTTCCATTCCGCTGGAGATAGTCAATTACCGGATTACCATGGGATGTGCCGGCTCCATAGTCGACGGATGCGACCTGGATGACTTCCTTGGTAGGGAGTTCAAGAAGAACCTGCCCCATGGTCTGGACCTGACTGAAAACGGTCTTGTTCTTGAATCGGATTAGACTCTGAAGACGGAACGTTAAGGTTTGACCCAATAGCTCGACATCATCCATATCGAGGCGGAACCATTCTTTGGACCGGAGAATGGCCACATCTCGGCTAGACGCCAGGTGAACCTGCATTGGGACCTCATCTTTGCGCTGGAACGTGTTCTCAAAGTCCGTGTAGGCTCCCCGGTACAAGAACTGGCTGGTGACATGCATTATTGGCTCGCCATCTCTCTTGATGGTACCGCAAACCTCGACAATCTTTCCAGAATCTTCGTTGATGATAGAATTGATCTGCGCAGCGGTGTCTAGAGTATCACCGACCTTAAGCGGCTGCGCACCAGGAACCATCTTGAACCCATTAGATAAATGCACTAGTTTCAGCAAGTCCCCATCGATAGTGCGAGGGAAGATCGGCTTGGTGATGGCTTTCCATCCCGCCACGATCGCGAAATCCATGGGGGCAAAGACTTCTTTCCCCGGACGTTCAACGAATGCCTCTCCAGTATTACCCACAGCGTGGACGAAATCAGCAACTGCCTGCGACGTGATGATTTCACGACCCCCACTAAACGTGGCTGTAGTTGGCGTATCAAACGGGACATCCTTGTTTCCAAACCAGATACGGTAATAGAACTCTTTGATGCGATCGTTGCGAGTCTCCATGACTTCTCTGATGGGCGCATATCCGGTATCAGGGTGGTAAGTAAACAAGAAAGTCAAAGGAACCACGCCATTCTCGGCAGTTCTTCCTTCATACAGGCTAAGGCTGATTTGATTCTTCTCATTGAACTTGATATCGATTGTCTTGACGAGTTTGCCAGATTGGTAAGGCTCTCTCACGCTGATGACCGTCCTTGGGGGATCTTCGGGGTTTACAATCTCCACGTACATCCCTGGGGTCGGCGCAACGATTCGCTTCAGAGGGTTAGTCTGAAAGCGATGACCTTGGACAAAGACATCTGCCAAAAATAGAGCGCGCCTCCACGAATATGAACGACCTGCGAGAAGGCGACACCAGCGGTTGAGCTCCGGCAGGTCTGCTACAGAAGAGGATAGTCGATAACTGATCTTGTTTGCATCTTCCGAAATGGTCAGGCCGTCGGTTTCAATCTCCTCCTGGACCTCGCTTAATCGTCCTCCAAAGTATTCAGTGACTGGGATAAAGCTCTCGTCGCCGTTATACACATCCCTGACTAGGTTTTTGATGTGGCCCTGGTGAACAGAGTTCAGAATGTCTCCAACTGGTTCGTCAATAATGGTTGAGAACTTGGCAGCCATTGGACCTTGCAGGATACAGGTCCTTTCGACATCCTGACCCACGACTGCCTCCAAATCCTCGCTCTGCCATAGGGAATCCTTCTTGAACCAGTATTCAAAATTTTCATCTAATGAGGGAACAAAAGGCACAGGTTTCTGCCCACGACGTTGGCAAAGTAGAAGGAAGTGATGAACATCTTGGGCATTGATGAGCTGGGCTGCTGCCTCGGGATAGGCCGCAAGGACATTGTCGACGGCGGGATAAGGAACATTGAGCTCCGAGTAGTTCTGAAGGAGCGATGTGCACCCTTCGGTTGTAGTGAAACGTTCCTCAACCCGACGGATGAAATCGCCAGTCAGCTTCTTCAAAGAGTCATCTATCCATCTGCCTTCGTGCTTGACATACATCAGGTCGACCATGCGGTGCACAACTTCTGCGTATGTCATGTCTTCCAGGTCAACCGTTTCTCCAGCGCGATTGCGACCGAACCAAACCTTCTGGAAGTCATCGTTGAGCTTCTTGATGATGTAATTTCTTTGCTTCTTAAGCTCTGGCACACGTTTCGCTTTGTCGAGCTTGAAGATCTTCTGATCCATCTCGTGCCAGAACAACACACCTCGAGTAGCTAATTTGTGGATCGGTTCTCCCATTTCCGAAAGTACAGTCACCACTCCTCCCGCGGCACCTTTGTATGTGTTCTCCCAATCCTGGTCGTCAAGGCCAGGAGCATCCGCGATAGCCTGCTTGGCGTTCTTCGATGTGTGCGCTTCTTTGGCAATCATCATGCGACTACCAAACAAAGATCCATCAAAGGGCATCGGGGGATAGCCGAATCGAGATGACCAATATCCAGAGAGATACGGGTATGTATCTTCAGAGCCGCCAAAGCCACTACCAGCGACGAGAATGATATTCTCATACCTCCTAATGCGGCTATACATCTGCAATATGGGCTGATGGAAATCTTCGAAAGAGTGGTGTCCACCTCCGCGGCCCCCGGTCCACTGCAAAATAATGGGGAATTTGGGATTTGCCTTCGCGATATTGATGACCTGCTGAATGGCATCCACGGAGCCTGGCTTGAAAGCAATGTGCTTAATACCGAGAGTTTCGATATATTCATTGGCCACTTCGATAGATGGGACTCCAGCACCAATGGTGAGACCTTCAATTGGCACGCCATCGGCCCTAAGCTTGCCAATCAGGGGAATTTGCCAACCCATAGCTCGCGGGTTAACGTAAATCAAATTGATAGTAATACCCCGGCCTGGAGGAATGGCTTTCTCAATCTTAGTGATTGCTTCTGTCATGGTTTTGGCGTTATAATAGCCTCCACCAGCGAGTTCGATGTGGTATCCCGCATTCATGGTTGCAGCAACAAAGTCCCATGGAACGGTAGTTGGAGTCATGCCTGCCACCATGATGGGTGGTATACCTAATAGCCTGCTCATCTTGGTGTCGACGAAAGTTTGACCGGTAGCATTCTGCGTCAGACGTGGTCCATATTCCTTCACCCAATCGATGGCATACTTGACTGAGTGTTCATCGCGGTCAAATAGCTCTGGCTTATACCCAACTTCGGCATTGGTACCATCCATAGCCCCTGCAAGTATAACACGAACTCCTGTGCCGTCCTTGTTGCGATTAGTAAGCACTCCAAGACCCGAGATGCCCCCCGGACCAAAATCAATGATGTGGGTAGCGCCGGAGAAAACCGTTGTCTGTTCCCAATTTACGGGATCATGGGTGATCATTCGAACTAGCGCAGGGACAATATTTGCATCGTCAATCTCTCTCAGATCATCGCCAGTCTTGGTACCATAAACTGGGATGGTAAGGGACTTCGGCGCAATCTCCACATCTTCTAGGTCCTCCATGATACGGTCGAATGCGGAGTACAGATATTGGCTATGGAAAGGAGCCGTGATTGGAAGGAACCGATTGACGAAGCGTACTTTACGCTGTGTGAATGGCACCCGATTCTGGTCCAAGCCGGTAGGAGCTTTGACCTTACGTAGACGAAGGTTGAGGCCGTAGAGAGAGAGGGGTGGCCCAGTAACAACAAAGTTACGGGCGCTGTTGACCAGTGATATTGAGATGTGGCGATCCTCCGGGAGATGCTGGTTGGTCATGTCGATATGTTCCTGCACGGATGTTCTCGGAAGGTCACGAATGGACAACATAGGAGTCGGCGTCCCTTCGCCATTCTCGATTGAATCCTGTAATACGGACGGAGCGATAGATGTTCGAGGATACGCTTGCTGGCTACGCAAACCGATCCAAAAGAGTATTGTCAAAGCGTTTGCAGCAGCCTTTCTAAAGCTTTCCCAGGTCGTGGCTGAGGCAATTGCAGCAGCGGTAACAATGCCTTGAGAATGACCAGTAGTCCCACTAAACCGCTCGAGAATTTCACCCGGCTCCCTCCCGAGCACTTTGCAGGTGACCGTGAAGTGTGCTAACTGGACTAACCCGATCAACGGTAAACTCACCGGAGCGGATACTAGATAATCAACGTCGGGTTGAGTGTCAGGCTCTTGGAGCCATTGCATGACATTGAGACCCTTCGGATAGAGTTTGTTGGCGTCTGGCTCACGGGAAAGAGACTGTAGTAGCTCGGCCGATGAGGATATGAGGTCATCCACAAAGGGTGTGTAGGTATTATAGACTTCTCTCAATTCGTCAAAGTATTCTTCAATGTTTCCTTGTCCTCCGTAGACAGAGTAGATACTCGCCTTCTCCTCCGAAGCAGCCCTGAAGAGTGCAGAATCATACGGCTTGGTCGATCTACCGGCAGCTGCTCGCCCAGCATAGTAAGCTTCAACAACCAGAACCTTTTTGGCCGTGATTCCAGGAAGAGTGGCAGCGACCGCATGAACGTCATTTCCGCGCATGAAGGCACGCTCAAATTCGTTGAGAACTAACTTGAGAACATCCTGATTTGTTCCGTGGGCGTCATCCTCACCCTCTTCGACTTCATGGGCAACATGCCCGATGTAACGAGCCACAAGCTCTGCTACCGAAGAAGGCTCATCGTCCTGAGCAAGTTCGTCTGTGGGCTCCGGTAGTGAGGCTGTGAAACTGTCTTTCAGCTGCGAGGCGTGGAAGTGAAGGGATGTTGGCACGAGGAAAGAGAATTCAAGCGATCCGTGAGATAAGATGAGGGGTCTCAATGACTGGGATGAGCGAGGTGTATTGATGCCGGTCTGAGGACCTGTTGAGGTTCCGTACATCTTGTCGTAGTCTCGTGTCTAATGCTGCGAGATTCTTCTCGTCGTGGCAATCCAAATCGACGCGGAAACGGACAGGGTAGAGAAATCTGCGACCAGTCAGTAAATGAGTTCAATTCGCAAAACCGCAGAGAATTGAATGTCCACAAAGAATGCCATCGAGGGGAATAGTGGGGTAGTGTCAAAACCAAGGGAAAACCCATACCTATCTAGTATTAAGAGTAACTATTCAGGCTGAGATGTCGATCAATGAGGCAGCTCGCGATTATGCCATAAGAAAAAAAAAGGGGAGAGGATGGAACGAAAATAGAGTGAAAAGAAGGTCTATAGAGACGAGGAAAATGGACACAAAATAGGGAAAGGTAGAAGGTCGAGTCTGATTGCTAGCAAGAAAAATATCGGTCGACTACTCGACCGAATAGGATATTTCGAGCAGCTACGTCCAAGCAAGTGCCTAGCTGTCCATATAAAGTTTTGTAATGTTGAACCAGTCAGACGGAGGAGAATTCCCATAGGTTCGGATTGGTTGAACAAGAAATCTCTTAATTGGGTAAGGTGGATCATGGAGCTGCCCCAAAGGCCAAAAAACGGTTGGGCTGGACCACTTGATGGGAATGCCATGACAATACCAGACTGACAACTTTTGAGGGATTTTCGAATGCGTGATGGATGCATCCAATGAATATGCTTGTTACCTATTGGGGATAAAACATTTAGTCCGGATGATGGTGATCATCTCAAAAATATCTGACACTGATGATCAAGGTCCAGAATGAACAATCAAAACTGTGGTCCTTTTCCACGAAGGGGCAGGGAACCAACCTTAGGTTCTCATTTGGAATTGCTCGAGGGGACTTCAGGAAGTAGTTTAACCCCAGTCCTCGCCGCAAGCATCCAAGACTTAGGTATCTTACTCCGGGGCTAAGCTGGAACAGATGAGATTACGTAGTGGGTTTGACTTCCAGTTCGCCAGAGGGTCGGAGAACTTTTGCGCAGTTGAGCTGAGGATTTACTCGAGTGTATTAAGATTACAAGTCTAACTTCATCAAGGTTACACCTAAGGAAAAGCTAAGGAAGAAGCACGAAAAATTACAACCTCAACCATCCACCGAGTCAAGTTCATTTGCTCCAAATTCCCTCTAGTATCGATTTTCTTGGATCCATGCCGGTGAAATAATAATCAGAAGACGCGCTCGCCCCAACACTCATCAAAAGCTTGTCAGCAGGAGTTGTTATCGCAACAGCTCTTGATCCCCTTTTGTTCTTGTGTGTAATCTCTTACACCCTTTTTCTTCCATTCCAATTGCTACTGTCCATTTTTTTTGGTTCAATTTACACTATTACACTGCTTCATCTAATTTGTTATATTCGTCGTCTAGTGGTCTACTGCAACGGAGTTGCGCTCCTGCCCCGTCCCGACGTATTCTCTTGGACGATTCTATTCTATTCCCCATTATAAACTCCTTTTCACAATTGCTGCTCCCATGTTGTGAGTCTTTCAGAATCTTTCCAAGTGTATTGTGAGTATGCCCTGTCCATAATTTTGTGCAACCAGCACAATACGCCGCATGAACTCGAATTGGGCCTTCTGCTGACCATTTGCTTAAACCCAGGTTGATTTCCCGCATTACCTCCCTAATACACGGCCTCTTTTACCCCGGAATAGACCTCTGATTCTATAGTAGATACCTGTTGAAATGCGTCCCGAAATCGAACAAGAGCTGTCTCACACCTTGCTGGTCGAGCTGCTGGCTTACCAGTTTGCGTCTCCAGTAAGGTGGATCGAGACACAAGATGTCGTGCTTGCAGAGAAGCGAACAGAACGTATTGTGGAAATTGGTCCAGCAGATACTTTGGGCGGAATGGCGAGAAGAACACTCGCCTCCAAATATGAAGCGTATGATGCCGCCACATCTGTACAGCGTCAAATACTTTGTTACAATAAAGATGCAAAGGAAATTTATTACGACGTTGATCCCGTGGAGGAAGAAGAGCCCGAGACTACACCCGAAGCTGCGACTACTCCGGCAACGTCTGCTGCTTCCGCCGCCTCTGCGGCTGCAGCTCCTGCCCCTTTAGCATCGAGTGCTGGACCGGCTGCGCCAGTTGAAGATGCCCCCGTGACAGCTTTGGATGTGGTAAGAATACTGGTCGCTCAGAAGCTGAAAAAGGCTCTATCCGACGTACCGTTGAACAAAGCCATCAAAGATCTGGTTGGAGGTATGTGATCAGGAATTCAACAGCCTTTCTCTGGGGTTGGTACACTAATCAGTCTTGGATAGGCAAATCTACGCTGCAGAA
Source organism: Aspergillus asperescens (assembly GCA_027569075.1). NCBI lineage: Eukaryota > Fungi > Ascomycota > Eurotiomycetes > Eurotiales > Aspergillaceae > Aspergillus > Aspergillus asperescens. Next base: position 55,625 of record JAPDEH010000074.1, on the reverse strand, counting down.
CGAAATTTTAGGAGACTTGGGCAAGGAATTTGGCTCCACGCCTGAAAAGCCAGAAGACACTCCTCTAGATGAGTTAGGTGCCTCCATGCAAGCTACATTTAACGGGCAATTGGGCAAGCAGTCTTCCTCGCTGATTGCGCGTTTGGTGTCGTCTAAGATGCCTGGAGGTTTCAATATCACGGCCGTTCGCAAATATTTGGAGACAAGGTGGGGTTTGGGATCGGGTCGACAGGATGGCGTTCTGCTCCTCGCCCTGACTATGGAACCTGCGTCTCGTATTGGCTCTGAGACGGACGCGAAAACATTTCTTGACGATGTCACGAATAAGTACGCTGCCAATGCGGGTATCAGTCTTTCTGCCCCGACGGCTCTTGGTGACAGTGGAGCAGGTGCTGGAGGAATGCTCATGGATCCCGCCGCTATCGATGCATTAACAAAGGACCAGCGTGCTCTATTCAAGCAACAACTCGAGATAATCGCACGGTACTTGAAGATGGATCTTCGAGCTGGCCAAAAAGCTTTCGTCAGCTCGCAGGAAACCCAGAAAACCCTCCAAGCACAACTTGACCTTTGGCAAGCGGAACACGGTGACTTTTACGCCTCAGGCATTGAACCATCCTTCGATTACCTCAAAGCTCGTGTTTATGACTCCTCCTGGAACTGGGCCCGGCAAGATGCATTGAGCATGTACTATGATATCATTTTTGGACGACTCAGGGCAATCGACCGCGAAATCGTGAGCCAGTGTATCCGCATCATGAACCGTTCGAATCCACTTCTCCTTGAATTCATGCAATACCATATTGATAATTGCCCAACTGAACGTGGTGAAACGTACCAGCTCGCCAAGGAACTCGGCGAGCAGCTCATTGAAAACTGCAAAGAAGTCCTCGGTGTTTCCCCAGTTTACAAGGATGTTGCTATTCCAACTGGTCCTCAGACAACGATCGATACCCGCGGAAACGTCATGTATCAAGAAGTCCCTCGTGCTAGCGCTAGGAAACTGGAACACTATGTAAAACAAATGGCGGAGGGCGGCCCTATCTCAGAGTATAGCAATCGTGCTAAGGTGCAGAACGATCTGAGAAGCGTCTACAAATTGATCCGGAGACAACACCGCTTGTCCAAATCCTCGCAATTGCAGTTCAATGCACTCTATAAGGAGGTCGTTCGGGCTCTCGGCATGAATGAAAACCAGATCATGCCGCAGGAGAACGGCAATACCAAAAAGTCTGGTCGAAATGGTGGCGTGCGCAACGGAAGCCCTCGCTCCGGAAAGGTTGAAACGATACCATTTTTGCATCTCAAGAAGAAGAACGAACATGGATGGGATTATAGCAAGAAACTTACCGGTGTCTATCTGGACGTGCTAGAGTCTGCTGCGCGGTCTGGCCTCACATTTCACGGCAAGAACGTTTTGATGACTGGTGCTGGTGCTGGTTCTATTGGAGCAGAAGTTCTCCAGGGCTTGATCAGTGGCGGCGCCAAGGTCATTGTCACAACAAGTCGGTACTCCCGCGAGGTAACGGAATACTACCAGGCCATGTATGCCCGATACGGTGCTCGTGGCTCGCAACTTGTTGTGGTCCCTTTTAACCAGGGCAGCAAACAAGACGTGGAGGCCTTGGTCGATTACATTTATGATACGAAGAAGGGGCTGGGTTGGGACTTGGACTTCATTGTTCCGTTTGCTGCAATTCCGGAAAACGGCCGAGAAATCGATTCTATTGACTCAAAATCGGAGCTTGCCCATCGCATCATGCTGACCAACCTGCTTCGGCTTTTGGGTAGCGTCAAGGCACAGAAACAGACCAATGGGTTCGAAACACGCCCAGCCCAGGTTATTCTCCCGCTGTCTCCTAATCATGGTACTTTCGGAAATGACGGCCTATATTCCGAATCGAAACTCGCTCTCGAAACACTCTTCAACCGTTGGTACTCTGAGAACTGGAGCAACTACCTTACCATCTGCGGTGCCGTCATTGGTTGGACCCGCGGTACAGGTTTAATGAGCGGTAACAACATGGTCGCCGAGGGGGTTGAGAAACTCGGTGTTCGTACCTTCTCGCAGCAGGAAATGGCTTTCAACCTACTCGGTCTCATGGCACCCGCAATCGTAAATCTTTGCCAACTTGATCCTGTTTTCGCGGATCTCAATGGAGGACTTCAATTCATCCCTGACCTGAAAGGCCTGATGACCAGGCTTCGGACGGAGATAATGGAGACGAGCGATATCCGCAGAGCGGTTATCAAGGAAACTGCCATCGAGAACAAGATTGTGAATGGGGAGGATAGTGAGGTCCTATACAAGAAGGTCATTGCAGAGCCCCGCGCGAACATCAAATTCCAGTTCCCTAACTTGCCGACCTGGGAGGAAGATATCCAGCCCCACAACGAGACCCTCAAGGGCATGGTCAATTTGGAAAAAGTTGTTGTCGTCACTGGCTTCTCTGAAGTTGGACCGTGGGGTAACTCCCGAACTCGCTGGGAGATGGAAGCTTACGGCAAGTTTTCTCTGGAAGGTTGTATAGAAATGGCATGGATCATGGGTCTCATTAAGCACCATAATGGACCTATAAAGGGCAAGGCTTATTCTGGCTGGGTTGATGCGAAAACTAGTGAGCCAGTAGATGACAAGGATGTCAAAACTAAATACGAGAATTATATCCTTGAGCATTCCGGTATTCGACTTATCGAGCCGGAGCTGTTCAAGGGATATGATCCCAAGAAGAAGCAACTGCTTCAAGAGATTGTCATTGAGGAGAATCTGGAACCGTTTGAAGCCTCGAAAGAAACCGCTGAAGAATTCAAGAGGGAGCATGGCGACAAGGTGGAGATTTTTGAGGTCCCTGAGTCCGGAGAGTTTACCGTCCGTCTCAAGAAGGGCGCCACTCTCCTTATTCCCAAGGCACTTCAGTTTGACCGCTTGGTTGCCGGTCAGATCCCTACCGGCTGGGATGCAAAGAGATATGGTATACCGGACGACATTATTGAGCAAGTCGATCCAGTGACCCTCTTTGTCCTTGTTTGCACTGCGGAAACTATGCTCTCAGCTGGTGTTACGGATCCTTACGAATTTTACAAGTATGTCCACTTATCGGAGGTTGGTAACTGCATTGGATCTGGCATCGGAGGTACACATGCCCTACGAGGCATGTACAAAGATCGATACCTGGATAAGCCCCTCCAAAAGGACATTCTGCAGGAATCATTCATCAACACGATGAGTGCTTGGGTGAATATGTTGCTCTTGTCCTCTACAGGCCCTATCAAGACCCCCGTTGGTGCTTGTGCTACTGCTGTTGAGTCTGTCGACATCGGCTACGAAACAATCACGGAAGGCAAGGCGCGAGTCTGCTTCGTTGGTGGCTTCGACGATTTCCAAGAAGAGGGTTCATACGAATTCGCCAACATGAAAGCTACTAGTAATGCTGAAGATGAGTTCGCTCATGGCCGTACGCCTCAAGAGATGTCTAGACCCACAACTACCACACGTGCAGGATTTATGGAATCTCAAGGTTGTGGTATGCAGCTCATCATGAGTGCCCAGCTCGCTCTCGACATGGGTGTACCTATTTATGGAGTTATCGCCCTTACCACAACTGCCACCGATAAGATTGGCCGCTCTGTCCCTGCCCCTGGTCAAGGTGTCTTAACGACAGCGCGTGAAAATCCCGGTAAATTCCCGTCGCCTTTGCTCGACATCAAGTACCGTCGCAGGCAACTCGAACTGCGCAGGAAACAGATTAGGGAATGGCAGGAGTCGGAGTTGTTGTACCTTCAAGAGGAGGCCGAGGCCATGAAGGCTCAGGGCCCTGAAGCATTTGACGCGACTGAGTACATGCAAGAACGAGCCCAGCATATCAATCGTGAGGCCGCCCGACAGGAGAAGGATGCGCAACTCAGTCTTGGGAACAACTTTTGGAAACAAGACTCGCGTATTGCCCCCCTTCGTGGTGCTCTTGCTACTTGGGGTCTTACCGTGGATGATATTGGTGTTGCTTCTTTTCATGGCACATCTACTGTCGCGAACGACAAGAACGAATCCGACGTCATTTGTCAACAACTGAAGCATCTGGGTCGAAAGAAGGGCAACGCCCTTCTCGGAATTTTCCAGAAGTATCTCACCGGACACCCGAAGGGTGCTGCCGGTGCTTGGATGTTCAACGGATGTCTACAGGTCTTGGATAGCGGTTTGGTTCCGGGCAACCGAAATGCTGACAATGTTGACAAGGTGATGGAGAAATTTGACTACATTGTTTATCCCAGCCGTAGTATCCAGACAGACGGCATCAACGCTTTCTCTGTTACTTCCTTTGGGTTCGGCCAAAAGGGTGCTCAGGTCATCGGTATCCATCCCAAGTACCTGTACGCGACACTCGATCACGCACAATTCGAAACATACAAGGCCAAGGTTGAAACTAGACAGAAGAAGGCATACCGATTTTTCCATAACGGCTTGGTCAACAATAGCATATTTGTTGCCAAGAACAAGGCACCTTATGAAGACGATCTCCAGAGCAAGGTGTTCCTCAACCCCGATTATCGTGTGGCAGCGGACAAGAAGACATCTGAGCTCAGATATCCCGCTAAGCCCCCTGTTGTTGCCGACAAAGGAGCCGAGAGTACCAAGGCTGTGGTTGAATCACTGGCGAGAGCTCATGCTAGCGAAAACTCGAAAGTAGGCGTCGACGTTGAGGCCATCGAAAGCATTAATATCACCAATGAAACTTTCATCGAAAGGAACTTCACAGCCAGCGAACAACAGTATTGCCAGAATGCCCCATCTCCTCAATCATCATTTGCGGGAAGATGGAGCGCAAAGGAAGCCATCTTCAAGTCTCTAGGTATCTGCAGTAAAGGCGCTGGGGCTCCGCTGAAGGACATCGAAATTGAGAATGACTCGAATGGGGCGCCTACTGTAAAGGTAAAATCATTCGACCTCTTATATACCCCACAGACGAAAGAATCAACTAACGAATGCATAGCTTCATGGTACTGCGGCCGAAGCTGCTAAGGCAGCCGGTGTCAAGCAAATCAGTGTCAGCATCAGCCACAGTGATGCACAGGCAGTTGCAGTTGCGATATCACAGTTCTAATGTGTTTGATGAGCAGTACGATTGAAATTTTCGACCTCGTAGGCAGCATATAGATTCTATTTCTAGTACTTAATATACTTTTTTGAATTTTAGTTCCAGCCACGCAGTCTCTTGCGATCTTATTTTTACCACTAGTCTTCTGTTATTGCGCGTAATTGACATATCAGATACGCTGCAATTGGAGTGCCCTACTTATGTACTGTGCGTATCCAACGTTACGATTCACCAGTCCGTCGTTCTCGTCAAAAAGAGGCCAAAGGAGTCGACAATGCCACTGATAACTAGACTCGATAGAGACACACCTCATATTGGTATCCTACCTGGAATACACTGTACATTTTCATTGTGTTCCCCGATTTCTTTTCCAACGAAGCCTACAGTAGCCAGAATACTCGGACGCCACGATTAAAAGAACCAAAAGCTAATGCACTTGTTCGTATAACATAAACTATACAGAGCAACTTATGAACGCCCAGACGCACGACTCAAGGGACCCCAGTTCGCTCTCGGGTTCACCTGATACCTAACAAGCCGTTTCCGGCGCCGCGTTTGCCGGCCGAGAGATTCATCGAAAACCACATCGAGCTCAGAGCAAGCCTGATCGGACGGAGAGCTCTCATGTTTTCGGATCTCCTGGGGACTGTTCTTCTGCTGTGTAATCTCGCCCGTACCATTCAAGGAAGACTCGGATGCGTCTTCACCTTTGTTTGGCAACGTTCGAAACCCTGAACGATACAACGCAGCCTCAACTCTAATGATAAGATCGGACATGTCCTTACCGGTTTCAGCAGCGGAAACCAGTTCCATCTTCAGTTGGGTTAATTGCGGATGGTCTTTGTTGACCATCTCCCGGCTTTTGGCCATGATCCCGGCTGCCGCAGTCCCGGGTCTTATGGATCCCGCTTTGATTGGGTGCTTTTGTCTCACCCATTCGCGCATGATCTCCCAGATAATGGGCCATGGAGCGTCGGTGCGGACTGTGTTTGGTTTGGTGTGACTGCGGGTGCACCGGTAGCCCAAATGGCGAAGAGCTCCACGGAACCCATCGTAGGGAACAGTGGTTGTGTGTAGGACTTTCGAAATGCTAGAGAGGCTGAAATAAAAGGGATGAGGATCGCGGAGGGCAGGATCTACCCGGGGTATTATTTGCGCAAGCTCTCCGGTTTCGGTTGGCGCGTCTTCGTCACATGTAGAGCCGATTGGCGACCGACTTGTGTCATCATCCGGGGATAGTTCCAGGCTGAGATCTTCCTCGAGTGCCGTGGTCAACATGCCTTCGACTCTGTCTATGGTTTGGTATACATCTTTGTCGACTCGGGGAAGGAGATCAAGAATCTTCTGGATAAAGTGAGGGTTGTGAAGAGGACCAGCCCACATTGGCCCGGATAGATGTGTCTTTATCCCGCAATGCTCACACTTTTGGCTGGCCGCTGGCGCTTGCGCAAACCCGAAATGATAGAATGGATTCCCCTTTTTATCGAGCTTCTGCTTGGTTTGAGTCAATGGCTGGGTGGCCCATGCTCCGCAGCCGGAGTCACAGTTATAGACGAGCATTGTGTTGCCTGATGTGAATTTGGCCTCCACAGGGGACCGATGGATGCGGACAAACAAGCGAGCATAAAAATCAATGGATAAAGAGAGAAGAGGCTCAATTGCAAGGCCGTATTTACCAGCAGATATTGCAACACTGTTCAGGATTAGGCGCAGTCCACCCTCGTGGGAGTGTGTTCCTTTCATTGGGATACCGCCGTATAAAGAGAAGGACTTTTCGGGATACCCATTCGACGCCCACACACCAGCATCAGTACAGGTAATGCAAAGGAGACCCCCGTCCTTGACTCCCTGCACAGCTGCATCTATGAACGGGGCGGCACTGCCGTAGGGGTCTAAATCTATGACGTCGAATTTGCCAGCGTCGTCTTTCTTATGTGGACTGGTTGTTGGTTTGAGACGATTGTACATATAGATGCGAGCATCGCCATTGTTGGGTTGGATGAGCTTCTCGAGTCCGTTGTACTCAATATTCAATTTCATTGATTGAATCGCGGAGCTTGACAGGTCATTAGCAACGACGCAAGTAACGATGGGAATCTCGGAGGCGTATCTCAAAGCACGTAGTCCAGACGCAGATAAGGCGTCTAAAATCGTGAACGGAGGAGAAGGTTCTGCTTTGGGATGAGTACCCGGCGTTTGTTGACTTTCCTCTTTAGCTCCCTTGGCTTCGCTATCTTGTTTGCTACCCTGCTCTTTGACCTCTTCGTCCCCTTCATTCTCCCGCTTCCTCTTCTTAGTTTTCCTTCCCGTATTCCCTTGAGCCTTGCGTCTTCGCTCCTCATTTTTCTGCCTATTCAGCGTTGTCACATGCTCTCCATAAACGCGGAGCGCGAGAACCGTCAAATCACGGTTGAACTGCTGAATAGGATTGTAAAATACGGTCTGAGACTCGTCTTCAGGCTTTAGGTCCCTCCTTGTCGCTTGTGTGGCTGCGGTCTCGGCAGGCGGCTTCAAGATGTATGCTTGTCCTTCTCTAATGACCCGGTATTCTTTGCCGCCATGCTGCACCACCAGGCCGGCGGAATCCGGGATCGGAGAAGCCTCCAAATTTGAAGACATGGAGTGTGAATAACGCGATATGGACCGGCTCCGGTAGAACTTGCAGCGCGCGTTATGGAGGTTCACGAATTGAGCGGAGACTCGAAGGTTGAATTTTAAAGATCTGAAAGTGAAACAGGTTGTTAGGGTGTAGTATGTTTTCCAGACCTGGTTCATGAAGCCCAAGCAGATAAGACGCAGCTAAAGCATAGCTCTGAAGACCGGAGAAGGGGTCAAGTGGTTGCGCCGCCTATTAGCCTTGGGGAGATTTTGGCATATGGTTGACTCAAACCAAAAAAAAATAAAAATAATTCTGGAGACTGAAAGGCGCATGGGCCTGCCAAGACACCTAGAACGACTACACCGGTCTACCCCGGTAACTTCGTTAGTAAGGGCCACTGTGGCGAAATTCTTGGCAGGAATTCTGCCGGGTATGACGAAATTCTCGAAATTCCCTAATTTATCGATATTGAAGCTATTGAAATTGCAATTTAAAAGCGAATGGCACCTCCGCTGGCGTTGATAACAGCCTGGCACCTCTCTAGCATGGTCCCAACTAGGTATCGCAAGCGGTCCTCTGAAACTTCATCCCAGGCACCTTGTACAAGCAATCGTAGCTGGTCATATGAGACATGGCCATTTATTGGAAGCCTTTCATCAATCCAATCCTTTATATAATCCCATATGTTTTCAATGGGATTAAGATCAGGTGAATTAGATGGCCATGGAATTGGTTCAATTCCTCTTTCAGCTAGTTCTCTGCGTGTATACCTGCTTAAATGGCCGGGAGCTGAATCCTGCATGAATTGAAGCTGTACCTCCTCTTGTTCTATTAAACATTGATATCCTTTAACAAGAGGAACAATTCGTTGACAATAACTTTCAGAGTTAATAGTACCCCAATCCTTCTCCCAAAAGAGGCAGGGGCCTTTGGTAAGGCCATGAAAGCAACCCCAAAACATCCGTCCTTTTGGATTTTGAATACAGCCTTTTTGGCATGTCTCTTCAAGGTCTTCACCAGATGTACAGGTCACATAAAGCCTTTTATAAAGCTTAGAGGTAACCCAGAATTTGTCACTCCAAAGAATTGTGAACCATCTCTCTAAAGACCATTCTAAATAAGCTTCTGCCCATTTAATCCGTATATCTTTTTGTTGTTGAGAAAGCATGGGCTTTCGGAGGGCTTTAAAGCGGTGATAGCCTTGTTTTGCAAGTGAAGGAGCAAGTGTTAAGGTGCCTACTGGCAGCTCTAGCTCTCGAATTACCTTAAAAAAAAGGTAATCGACGAATTCTCTTTGAAAAAGAGATAAATACAATAATATAGTCAACCTCTTCATCTGAAAGCTTCTGCAGCTGGCCACGAGGCTTTCTCGGGGTCAATTTATTTGCCTGGCAAGTGTATTGAACCTGCCGGTATGTAATAACTTCATTATGATTTGTAATCTGCTGGTAGGTAAAGCCTACAGCCCATAGAGTAAGGATCCGTATCCGGTCATCTCGATTCAAGCGATTTGAATAGGTTTGGCGGTCTGTAGTAGGGTCTGGAGGAGGCGAGGGGGTTCTAGGAGCATTTGGAGAGTTCAAAATACTATATAAATCCATTTTTATTGGTTCTGAATAGCTTCATGAAGGAAGGGGAACCTAGTGTTGTTAAATCTCACCACCATGTCGGCCATGGATGAAATGATATCAGAGTTCTGATCAGCTTCATTTTTTTCTATATTAGGCAGGCGGTCTTGCCACCTCGGTAACAAGGCCTTGACCGCCTATGTGGGCCTCATTAGGTCATACTAACGAGCTTACCGGGGTAGACCGGTGTACGGAGTAGAGTAGAGTCTGGACTCTTAGTCTTGAGTCTACATAGTATCGAGTTGATCCCAGCCCTTGCATAAACAGATGTTTGTGTTGAAAAGGTCTCTCTGTACTCTGCAGCTTATGCCTTTAAATGAACATTGAACTAGAAGCTATACTAACATCCACACCAGCATTATCATGGCATAAATATTAGGATTACTATTCTCGTCATTACTATAGCACGGAGCTTGCTAATATGTGCTCAAAGTCACCTGTCCGCTTATAACCAGCTTCCAATAACCGGCACCTGGCTATATATCTCATTCCAGCCTTTGGCCTCCCAGCCCGAACCCTCTCCGCCGTTTCCAACAACCCAAAGCGCACCAGCAAGCCAGACACACGCCCCAAATGTAGCAATCTTGTTGAAATTCCACCACATTCGCTTCCGCCTTTTGATGTGCTGCCCACCTTCTGTATGCCCTAGGTGGCCCTCAAGGGAGCCCTTCTTGCTACCTCGAGTTTTCCGAGCAGTGGTAATTCTCCAACCCATCCAAGACGCCAACCCCCCGAGGATGTGGTATACTCCGACGAAGACAAAAACATGATAGTATGTTACCCAGAAAACTCGGCTCCGTGCAATTCCGTGTGCCACAAAACTCAAACTAACGCTTGAACTTCCTCCATCAACCATGATTGGTATAACGCGGTTGACGAGAACATGAGTAGCGAGCAATGGGGCGAATGCATATCCTAAACGTGCCTGCAAACTCATCCGAGGCCAGAAGCTGAGCGCATATATTTGCTCTCTTGTCTCTGCGCCATAAAGCCGCGCGCGACGTGAAGAGCGGGTATTACGGAGGGCGATCCCAGATGCGATGTGTATTAGAATCGGGATAGTCAGGAGGATATGTTCGAACGATGGCGACTGGTAGATTGGCCTTGTAAGGAGGAGGTAGTTATCGCTTTCGGGAATCGACTGGGTAGCTATAGGGATGAGTGAGGTGTTTGCAAAATGCAGCACCGCGAACAAGGTAGGAGGGTATGTCGAGTATTTCTGGAGTGCAGACACTATAACCATTCATCAGTCAGCTTAGCGATGCCAGATTGAACTCCAATAAACTTTAAACCTACACCAGGAATCCCAACTCTGGCCACGGAGACCTAGAGGGGACCACCCGAAATTTAGTGGCCTCGCTGGAGGTTGATACTTGGGTGCATAAACCTCTTCTGAGGTAGGAGGGAGGCTGTCATCCACTGGAGAGGGTTCCAACTCTTGCATAGACAATGTTGATTTCGTGTCGATGCCATTTTGTGCCGGCAGATTCGTTTCCCTATCAGACGGCATTGCGGCGGCTATTAATTGAAGATGTTCTGTTACTTGAGGGGAATATATGCTAGGAAGGAATCATCGCAATCGATGAGGAGCTGGAGACGAGATAAAGCTCGATTGAATATCAGTGCTCATCGCTCATTGCTCACTGCTCACTGCTCATCGAATTGCCGATTTTGCGCTGTGGAGTTTGGTTGGTCCCAACGGCAACTGGTCAGTCGTCCGAAGCTGAAGGTAGGCTACCTTACTTGAGCAGTATCCATACAGATCGCCATTGTTTTTACTTCAACATAATTGGCTCCTTGTTGAACAGCACCAAGTCCTGTCCGCACTGGATGCTTCCCAATATTGGAAGCCATCTCACCTCGGGCTCTCTGCATCATTCGTTGCAGCGACTACCTCAATCAGTATTATTTCATACAAGCTGGTGACCCTCGCTCCGCTCGTTCAACAGTCTAAAAGTAGACATTTAAGCAGGCGTTCAACGAAGCGTCTAATCATGCGTTTAACAAAGCATACAATCAAGCATTCTAGTTAGTGTTCATTAAGTGTTTAAAAGCGGTCATGTTGGCATACTAATAAATCTGGTGACCCCAAAAAGTACGCGTAGACACCCTCACGCGCGTATTTTGCTTCCCGTGTGCGCAGGACCCACCCCAAATATCTTAGTTAATTAATAGTTAATTAATTTGAATTAACCAGTCAACGCCAGGCTGTGGCTTTATGCGGGCAGAACCATCCTTCTCCATAAACAGATTCAGTTCTCGCTTGATCCGACAACAGCTTCATTAGGTCCAGTGATGCAAATGCCTTTAATGCCCTAGCTCAATGTACCATCCAAATTTCCCATCGCCCAATCCTTCAGCATAAGTGCATGTTGACGGTTCGAGATGGGGCCGGTAAGTGTTCCAACCCTCTGCACCCCCAAATTTCGTACAGGGCTTACTTTTCTGACTTTCTAATTGCACAGCGAGGCTTTACTAACCCGGCTCCTAAGGTACGACAACCCAACCTGCTGCCATATATCGAAATTCTAAGCGCGCGCTCGCTAATTTCTACCCCTCTTATAGACCGAATCAGCGCGCTCAGCTCTAAGCTCCTTCACGTGTACTCTCTGCAACAAGTCCTACTCTCGCCACCCCGAGTATGAAGCCCACATCGGATCCTACGACCATCAGCATCGCAAGCGCCTCCAAGATCTTAAGCAGCTCTCCCGGGACCCAAATGCAGCAGAAAAGGCCAGGCGGGCTGAAAAAAAGGCCGACGCAGAAGCTGGGTTGAGAGTGCTCGATACAGCGAAGACAGGCCCGACTTTAGGAACAGGAAGTAGTGGGGGCGGTGGAGGCTTCAAGAAAGGAGGCTTCAAGAGCTCCTTTACTACCGTCAAAGGCCCCGCTGTTCCTACCGCACCAACAAGGAAGAATGTGCTAGGGGATGACGATGAAGAAAGAGATAATACACTGATTGCCGAGCAGGCAAGTGACGCAGCTCATCTCAAATCAGACAGATCACCTTGTACCTTACAAGAGCAAGGGGAGAGTGACACGGATGAAGAGTATATGGCTGATTCTGTGGGCGGAGGATACTATGATCCCCGGAGGCCATCGGATTGTTTCCCTGGATGTGTCGGGAGCAGCCATACTCAGGTTCAGGCTTCCAGGGCATGATACAACGTTTCCTATGATGAAGGCTTAGGGTGTGCAGTAATACCTGGCGTTATACGGGTGTTAAGAGACATAGTACTTTTTTGTTCGGTCATTTCAAACCCCGAAAATACGATCCAAGTGCACGGCTCAGAGTCAACTCGGGTGTATATTTCCGTCGAAATTTGGTGCCTTGCAGTCAATTCTAAAAAGCAGTATTTCATGAAGGAATCCATGCAACGTTTGTAGTAGTGGTATGCTCAGGATTTTGGTCTAAATGATGCTTAAGATAATAGTACAGAAATCATAAACCTGTTCAAGCTGGGAATGAAAACCGCAATAACGACAAGGTACGGCGTAAGGATGTATTACGTTGTCCACTTCTCCTCGCCTCACTTGAAAACTCACAAATAGGGGATTTACAACCGGAGGAGCTTGGCAGCCTGGCCAACAATAGTATCTTCCTGGGGGAAGCTCATCGTCTCCAGTCCAACGGCGTAAGGAGTAGGCACTTCAGCACCAGTGACACGGACGGCGGGAGCTGTGAGGTAGTCGAAACCATACTCCATGGATAGAGCGAGGATTTCGGAGCTAACACCAAACATGGGGAAGCCGGACTCGACGCACATCAGGCGACCAGTCTTCTTGAGAGACTGGATAATCGTCTCAACGTCAAGAGGCTTAACGGAGCGGAGGTTGATCACCTCTGCTTCAACACCGTACTTTTGCTTCAGCTCAGCAGCAGCAGTGAGAGACAGTCCGACGCAACGCGAGAGGGTAACGATAGTCAGGTCCTTGCCCGGACGCTCAATCTTGGCTTTGCCAATGGGGAGGACGAAGTCGTCCTTCTGGGCAGCCTCGGACATGGGGAACACCTGGCCGTACAGAAGTCTAGACACGATTAGTCTCGATATGGCCCGTCATGGAAAATGTCTGGGTGATATGCGTACTCGTTCTCCAGAACACAGACAGGGTTAGGGTCGCGGATAGCGGCCTTCAACAGCCCCTTGGCGTCCTCAGCGCTCCAGGGCGCCACAACCTTCAAACCGGGGATGCTGCCATACCAAGCTGAGTAATCCTGAGAATGCTGTGCGGCGACACCGGCGGCGAAACCATTCGGGCCACGGAAGGTAATGTTGCAGGGCTGAATACCGCCAGACATGTAGTGTGTTTTGGCAGCAGAGTTGATAATCTGATCAATAGCCTGCATGGCGAAGTTGAAGGTCATGAATTCACACTAGTTGCAAAGTTGTTGTTAGCCCCTGTTGGCCCCTATACGTTTAGGCCTGCATCGCATCAACCAAGACTTACAATGGGGTGTAATCCAGCCAGGGCAGCGCCGACTGCAAGGCCGCAAAAGCCTGCTTCCGTAATGGGGGTATCGATAACCCGCTTGGGCCCGAAGCGGTCCAAAAGACCTCTAGTAACTTTGTACCTGTTGAACGCAGATAGTTAGGACGCGATGCAAACTTCAATTGATGAGTGTCGGAGAAGTAAAGTCATACGCTCCGTTATACTGCGCAACCTCCTCACCAATGATAAACGTCTTTTGGTTGCGCTCCAGCTCCTCCGCAAGGGCCTCGTTCAGAGCATCTCGTACAGTGACATCCTTGGTTCCGTTCTCTGTGGCGTACCCGCGGAAGCGCAGAATTGAGGGTGCGCAGGCAGTCTGAGGGAAGGCAGGACGGATCGTTGAGAGACGCGAAGAAAGCAGGCGAGCTGCTGGTCGGAAGAGTCGGGGAGAAGCCATGGCCAGGTTGAAGGGGAGCAAGATCACTGAGAATGGTATTCAAAATAAACTCTCCACTACCAAACAAGGCGAAGAGAAAGAAGGAGCGGCCAAAAAAGAAACCCAGGCTACCGATATTGTTCGAGATGCGATTTTTTGGTGAGAGCTCTTATGGAGTGTTGGGATGGCGCTGACTAAGACCGGGCTCACCGGTGACTTCTTCCGTGCCCACTTCCATCCTTGATACGGAGAATCCCTCCTCCGACTTCTCTCAGGGTATCTACTACTGTGTACGAGTAGTCTACGACTCTACAGGACCTTCGGAGCTCAAGAGGATTAGTGGTGCTGACACCTTCCAGGCTTCCACCTCCTGGCCTCAATTTCGCGACCAATAATGCATATCACGTGTGGGTGATCACTATGCTAAATCTAATCGGGAAAGGCGTCTGTTGATTGGAACTGAAGCTCCTGAGGTCCCCAGGTCCCACCCTTGGTCGATCACCATCCCAGCGTCTTGACTCTTCGGGATAAACCTTGCGAATGCGATGTCACTGATCTTATCTTGAGCTCTGTTGTTGTATCTTCAGTTGTAGCGTGGCAGAGGATGGCTCCCGGTCTCAAACCCCTCGTGATCCTCTCAGTGCTCTCGGCAGTTCAAGCCGTCCAACCCTCCGCTCCAGACCCTATCGCAGCTCCGTTACGCGATTTGAAATGGGGCCAGCTTAACTTCCTTCATACGACGGATACTCATGGCTGGCTGGCCGGCCATCTCCAAGAGTATGGGTATTCGTTTTCCTCCTGATATATCTTGAAACTAAAAAGCGTCTCGTAGACCGTCTTACTCTGCCGATTGGGGCGATTACGTCTCATTCGCTACCCGCATGCGCGAGATAGCCGAAGCTCATGGGCGAGATCTTCTATTGATTGACACCGGTGACAGAGTAGAGGGGAATGGCCTCTATGACTCGTCGGAACCTAAGGGTATATACATTTCCGAGATTCTGAAACAGCAGCATATCGATGTGATGTCGTCTGGAAACCACGAGCTGTACAAGAAAAACACCTCAGAGGATGAATTCTTGACTACCGTACCTAGCTTTCATGGTCGTTATCTGGCATCCAACATCGATATCCTCCATCCGACAACAGGAGAGCTCGTGCCATTGGCTCCTAGATTTAGGAAATTCACCACGGAGAACCAGGGCATTCGCATTGTTGCTTTCGGATTCCTTTTCGACTTTACGATGAACTATAACAACACAGTTGTCCAGCCTGTAGAGGATACCGTCAAAGAGAGTTGGTTCCAAGGAGCTGTCCATGACCAGGAAGTGGATTTGTTCTTGGTAGTTGGACACGTCCCAGTTAAATCAAAAGAATACGACACCATCTTCAAGGCAATCAGGGCCAGCCACCCAGACACGCCCATTCAGTTCTTCGGTGGTCATTACCACATTCGCGACTGTGCTCGATATGACTCAAATGCGTACGGTCTTGCCAGCGGTCGTTTCATGGAAACTATTGGGTTCATGTCAATCGACGGTCTATCTACTAGAGACAATCAAATAATGCCCGGCCTAGTAGAACCTGTCTTCGAACGAAGGTATATCGACAATAACCTCTTTTCGTTCCATTACCACACTGGTCTCGATGAGAATACGTTTCCTACGGAGCACGGCCGCAACGTGTCTCGTCTTATCCAGCAATCCAGAAGTGCTCTTAAATTAGACGAAATTTACGGTTGTATTCCGGAAAACTTATGGATGTCGCGATCTCCCTATACTGCGGACGACAGCATTTACGCCTGGCTGCAGAATAGGGTACTCCCAGACATGCTACATGACGAATCTCGATCAGGGAAGCCAGCCCTTGCTATTGTAAACACCGGCGCCATTCGGTTCGATCTTTTCAAGGGGCAATTTACCCGGGATTCGGCATATATAGTTTCGCCATTCACAAGTGGCTTTCGTTATCTGAAGGACATTCCGTATGGTAAAGCGAGGTTGGTCTTAGAGGTCTTGAACAAGCAGCCAAGAATCATTTCATCCTCTCGGGATGCGATTGGACCTCTACCCTGGAGTCTTGCGCCGCCAGAGCAAGGTGCACCCGGCTATGGAGCTGGCATCGGGCCAATACTTGATATGCCTACCAACCAGAATCCGATCTTCAGCAACGCTTATCCTCGGCTTCAAATCGTACCTGGATACACCACGATAGATGATCTGGGTGCAGATGGTGATGATACAGTTCACTCGGCGATCGATTTCTACCAGGTACCAAATTGCATAGATGCATTATCCCTCGATGCTGGTTCCGCTGTTCCGGAAACTGTGGACCTTGTGTACATCGATTTCATAGAGCCTTATGTGGCTTTGGCGGCTAACTATGCCGGGCTCGATGTTGACGTCCGTCAGGAAAGCGATATTTACATGCATTCTGCTACATTAACAGATCTGATTATAGACTGGGTGAAGGCTAATTTTGGCTGCGGTGCATAAATCATGTACGTTGTTCTAGGCGATATCCTTGTTGTCGTTGCTGCATGTACTGCTCGGCATTGTTTGTAATGATTGAATAATAAATCAATTGCAACATGCATAACATAACAATGGCACCAATATAATATTATTGAATGACATTTGCGTATCATACATTTGGACCTTAGTCGTCGCGTTCGAATTTGAGTAGACCCTTTCCATCCCTGTATCCACCGAGGGTCCCCTGCACAGCCGCTGCAAGCTCGGGGCCTTCGGTGTCCCAGCTCCATTTAGCTTCTTCCACAGGGATATCCTTAAATTTTCCTACTCGAGTTAATTGCAGAATATCTTTGATCGTGTTCTCTTTGAGATGCGGGTTTTTGTCGCCCCATTTGCTCACCCAAAATCCGTCGAACACCAGGTTCTTGAATATCAGAAGTCCAGACGGTAAAGCGACAGGTTGTTTCGACATGGCTCCGTACGTAACCATATGCGAGCTCGGGGCTAGAACCTTCGCCAAAGCTGTAGCATTTTTACCGCCCACGCAGTTCAGAGCCAGCCGAATGGGCTCCTTCCCTTGCCGAGTGAGCTCCTTGACAATGTTCTTGAATTCACCAGAAAGCAGTTCGGCCTCGGTGACCACCGCGGTGGCTCCAAGGTCTTTCAGTTCCTGTTTTAAAGCCTGGGTCTCTTCCGGTGTCTTCCTCTCGCGAACAACATTGAGCGTCTTGATACCCCATTCCCTTCCGAGTTGGATAGCAGCACGTCCGACGCCACTGTTTGCGCCATTCTGTATAAGCCATTCCTCCCCAGCGCGCATCCAATCCCAGTCGCAGAAGTCCTTGATCATCCGATATGCAGTAACGGGATTCACGCTAACAGTGCTGACTTGTAAGGGACTTAGGTCCTTTTGGTCCTCGATTTTAATCAATTGCGACTCGTCCAGCTGGGCGTGTGTGCGCCAGGTACCCTGCCCCGTGCGTTTCATGATAACCCAATCACCCTTTGTAAGACCCTTGACCTCGGACCCGGTTGCAGTGACCTCGAATGCACCTTCATTTCCGCCAATGGCAGAGGGCTCCTGGGTACCCAGCGTCATCTGGAAGGGAGGCTTGCTTGGGTATACACCCTGGATCTGGTTCACATCGGCGGGATTTAGAGGGGCCGCGATAAGACGAAGGTTGACCTGCGTTCCATTGGGAGCGGAAATCGAATGCTTATGAAGCCTGCGAGAAAACCTTGTTAAGACCTGATGCGAGTCGGTTGGCAACGGTCAATGACAACTCACTGTAGGACATCTTTCGGCTCCCCATATCGAGAATAAACAAGCGCTTTAGCTTGGGTATACCCGTAAGCTGTAATGTATCTCCGACCGTCAACCCGCGAATTCGAAATCGAGCTACGGCATTGACGCGAGGTGGCTGAGGACAAGGACGAGGAAATGCGGGTCTTTAAAAGGGACATCTGAATCGGCGAAGTCTCTGCCGCACATCGTACAACGCAGCGGGAAAACATACTAGCTATTGTTGAGCTTGGGGGGGTTGATTGTCCGTCAACTAATGGGAAACTGAAAGCTAGAGAAGGGAGATTTCCGGATGACGTCGTTTTCTTGTTCTCGGGCCGGCGGAGCTTTGGAAGCTGGCCTTCCTTTTGTACCTTCAATTTTTATACCCTTGTGACCATATTTATTAGTATGCCAACACGACCGCTTTTTAAACACTTAATTAAAACCTGCTAGGATGCTTGATTGCATGCTTTGTTAAACGCATGATTAGACGCTTCGTTGAACGCCTGCTTATATGTCTACTTTTAGACTGTTAAACGAGCGCAGCGAGTTCCCGCTGAGCGGAGCGAGGGTCACCAGCTTGTATATATATATATAGCTATGTATAGTTCCGCTCTATAGTCCGTACACTACAATTATAAGAAGCCCAAAAAGTACGCGTAGACACCCTCATGGGCGTATTTTGCTTCCCGTCTGCGCAAGGCCCACCCGAAATATCACATGGTATATAGTAAATATGTATACCCTCAAGGACAAGGAGATAGTCGCCCCTAAGAACGTCAGCAGGTCACCAAACACAGACAGCAGTGGCTGCGTCATTGAACCTCAACTTCATTGCTAGTAGAAGATATAACCCATTTGTATATGACACTGGCCATATGTCAGTAAAGCTCTCCCAAGAAGAACTCAGTCACGGCTGAAGCACGGGCCACCGGTGGAATCTGGACTCTGCCAGTCTTACTCCGCAATGACTCCTTTGTTCTTCCATCTCTGCGATATACACTCTAGCAGCCTAAATGTCCCTCCTGCTAGAAGCTGAGAGGTATGTCGCTAATCAGAGTGCCCATATCGCGCTCAATTCATTTATAACCCCTTTGCGCTGTCACCCAGGCCGATGGCACGACCAGGCAAAAGAGGCGGACATTCGGTGGAAACATGGTACGGTATTTGCCTGGATTCTCGTCAACTAGCTATGCCGGCTGAATACTAATAAATGTATACATGGCGCAGGAAAGCCGAAATCCAGATTAGACGGCCGGTTGATCGCATTCAAAGACAACATCTGCACCCGCGATTTCCCCACGACATGTGCCTCGAAGACCCTCGATACATTCACGAGCCCGTTCAACGCGACGGTAGTACAACAACTGGAAGATGCCGGGGCCATAATCGCCGGAAAGACCAATCTAGATGAATTTGGAATGGGATCTCATTCGGTCCATTCACGATTTGGACATGTCAAGAATACACCCCGCGGCCATGATTCAAGCCATCTCTCAGCGGGAGGGAGTTCTGGTGGGAGCGCAGTTGCTGTCGCTACGGATCAGTGTCATTCGTATGTAATACCACTTAATCAATTTAAACAGAACAATGGACTAATTTGCAACGAACAGGGCACTAGGGACAGACACCGGCGGGTCTATTCGCCTTCCTGCAGCATATACGGGAACTGTTGGTTTCAAGCCGTCTTATGGACTAATATCTAGATGGGGTGTTGTTGCGTATGCAAACTCGTTAGACACAGTTGGAATTCTGGCGAAACGAACACCAACGGTTCGGGATGTCTTTGGTATGCTCTTATCTAACCTAGAATTCATGAGATGGCAGTTGCTGATCGGCCGCCCGGGGGGCGGTTTAATAGGCATCTTGAACCGGCATGACCCCCGCGATCCCACAAGCCTTTCTCTGTCATCAAGATCCAGGATATCGTCAAAGTTAAACCTACCCCACCTTTCATCGCGTCTTGAATCATCTCCTCTCCGGATTGGCGTTCCCCTTGAATATAACATCTCTGAGCTTGCCCCGTCAGTGCGGCAGGGCTGGCGTCGCTCGCTGGAATACCTGCAGCAGCAGGGACACACAGTCCAACCTATATCGTTGCCTATGACCAAGTTAGCCCTGTCGGCGTATTACGTACTTGCTCCAGCCGAGGCATCATCAAACCTGGCAAAATACGACGGCGTTAGGTACGGAACTCGATTTGAGGATGGCAATGGCGATCATCAATTAGAAGGCTACCTATACGCGAAAACTAGAGGTAGAGGATTTGGTCCAGAGGTTAAGAGACGAATCATGCTAGGCGCGTTTAGTCTGAGCGCTCAGGCCATCAACAATTACTTCATCCAAGCACAGCGCGTCCGACGTCTCGTTCGGCATGATTTCGACGTCGCGTTTAGGGAAAGGCATCCCCTGGCTGTTGAAGCACCAGGCCTCGAACAGCAGACTCGAGAAACTGGTGTCGATGTCGTTATCTGCCCAACTGCGCCGTCCCCACCGCCGACCATTTCCGATGTCACATATGCTAATGCAACAATATCACATTTGGATGCCTATATCAATGATGTTTTCACAGTACCTGTGAGCTTGGCGGGCCTTCCAGCTATATCCGTCCCCGTATCTTGGAAGCGCAACGTTGACAATCAAGGGAGCGAGGACGTGGTCGGTATTCAAATAATTGGCCAGTACGGTGATGATGAACTTGTCCTAAAAGTCGGGGAACTGCTAGAGGGACATAGACTGTAAAGTATGTACTATAGGATGTCGAACTTTGAGGGAAATGCAGTGTCTACAATCGTCACCCATTATCTCAAGCCCGCGGCGTTCGAGGGCAAGCGATCCCAAGTTCGATGTACGTTATTTACGCAAAGACTTAAAAGAAAACTTAATCCAAATCCATGATCCACCGGGTTTATAAAGTCATCGGAAAGTAGTCCGTCGTTCATCCAATAAGGGTCATTAGTCAAATTTATCCAGTGTGATAGGAGTAAATGACCGGGCCAGACGACTTGAAACTCATATTTTCAAGTTCCGTCTATAGGGGTATCCTCGGGTTCTGGCGGCATGGGAACGTCGGCATTTGGTGTGCTTGCCGCGCCAACGCCTATTGCATCCTCAAAGGCAATGTGGCCTGTGTCCTGGTCTGCAAGTTTGATGTTTGCAGCGCAATTTCCCCCCTTACTTTCCGCGGGAGTAGTAGACAAGGTGTTGGTAGGGTTGTAAGCAGCACCAACGCCACCTTTGAGAACGTCCGTGCCACCTACAGCCCCCACGCCGGAGTCATCCATCTCGGCATTATTAACGATGTCGCCGTCCACGCCGCCCCAGACGAGCATTGCTTCTACCTCATCTACAATGTCAGCCACAACATCTTCGACGATTTGCTCGTTGAAGCGGTCTCCTATCCCCGCGATTGGCTTGCCATTGTCTGCGTCTGAGGGAGGGCCAAACCACCAGGGCCCTTGGAAGCGACATTCAACAGCACCACCTCCATAACAGCTGACAGCTGGGTAGTATCCGATCATACCGTCATCGGAATTTTCACGCTCGCCGAGCCCGAGATTGTTGGTGCCGTTTGCGAGTCTGCTAGCCGGTGGTAGGAAGGCGTATAATTCTTTGAAAGGTGTACCCATTTTTACACCGTTCTTGTATATTGTGATACTGGAACCGGGCAATGTGCGTAGTGACGCATCCTCCCCGTTCAATGGAGACGGAGGGCCGCATGTTGGGGTCTCTTTGAGATTGAAAGCATAGTCGCGTAACTGCTTAGTAGGAAAAACGTTGGATTGTTGCCAGCAGAAGTCGTTTTTGTAGTGGAAGGGAATGCGGTCACGGATGATATTTGTAGCTGAACTAGGTCCGGGCTTTGATGTTGAAGTGTCGCTGCCTGGGTCGTACGTTCCCTCAACGATTTTTTTGTGAAGTGAAAGCGGCGGAAGGGAGATTAGCATGCCAATAACATCGCCTTCGCGAATCGATTCGCCTTTTGGAAAAAAATATTCGCACCGCATGCGATTAACCACCTCGCCGTTTACATCACGGATCCCGTAGCCGTAGCAGTCAACCCCTACATTAACATCAAGATCTGCCTCCCTTCGAGCAAACCCAAAGCGCACATGACCTCTCGACGGTAAATTAGTGCTCCCATTCGAAGATGTTGCATCTGATTCACTCATTACACCACTTATGATTCGAGTTTCGTAATAGTATGTCCCTTCGCGCGCGCATACATTAGCACGCGCGGTGTGCCACGGGTCGTTTGTTGTAACTGCAAGAGCGTCTTTAGAAAATAAAATTGCAGCCGGAGAATCCTCGAAGCTGAATCGTGCATAATAGGGAGGCACATCTGTTTGGCGGTATTTGATATGAGAGAACTCCGTGTCGGCTATTGCATAGCTATAGCGGAAGCCGTTCTTATCCGTGAGCTTGTCAACGATCTCATAGAAATCCCAACTATGGCCAATCACACCTGACATCTTGCGCACCGCAAAATTTAATTGGCGAGGCTGGGGAGGTAGTAGATCCGAGCGCCTAGGTTCCCCAACTGCAATTGGTCTTAATATGCTGAGATCTGAGCTCGGAACTCCGGCATTATGCACAGCAATTGTCTTCTTTTTGGGAAGTGCGCTCTCCTGGTCTAATCCTTTGGCCTCTCTCTTTTTACGGCTATCGCGTTTGTTGCGTTTCGACCTTACAGTATCAGCTTGGCCCACGGTGGCATTCAGAGGCGCTGGGGATGACCTGGCGTTGCTGTCTAATAGAGGTCCACTTGGAAGAGGAGCAGATATTGGATGAAGGACAGGGGGGTTGATGCTGGAAGACGGGGCGGGAGACCCAGCTGCATGAGTGGATGCCATAATGCGGAGACTTGTTGCGAGACGGAGGCACTCTGCTCTGCGGTCCGTGGATTGGTGGTCTAAAATAGAAGCTTGCGTCAATGTAGTCAATTTAGGTCTAGGGAGCTCCGGCGAGATGAGGCGCTTGGCTGATGATCGGTGCAGGCGAAGCTGAGATGTTTAACGGTGAAAGAAAGGCGTAAACGGGAGTTAGTCGAGCATCCGAATTGTATTTCGATTTTAATTGACGTAACTGTGATATTTGAAGACCTAGAGCGCAAAATGATTAGAATAAGTCGGCCAAAAGGAAATATTACACGGAAGTAGAAAGCAACATACCGTTATAAGAATGTTTAGATTCTGAAAGCTACTGAAGCTTCTTCCTGATAAGGCGGTCGGAAATGATACATCTAGCAGAAAATCACGCGTTCTTCACCAAGTCTGATATCAATTGCGGGCATTCGGGCGGTGAAACCGATAAGCCCTCGAAAAAGTTGATCAGAAAATTATGATCACATGATCTAGAAATTTACACACATTGGCAGTCTTCGAGCGAGAAGGAGGCTCTTTCAGTTCAGTTTGGTCGTTGGCAGCAGGTTTTGGACTTTTTCCCCGTTAATTTCTACGGCTAGAAGATATTTACCCTACAACAGCTTGGTCCACCCAATTCAGCATCCTGGTCCTGTCCAAAAAAGCCCAGCATGCCTAAGGTGACTTCCTCTCGTGCTGCCGCTGCTGCCCGCCGACACAACCCTCTTGCTGAGGATATCATTGGTACGGGCCACCTCCGAACGGCCCCCAGCGTAAAGAACAAGCGCAAGTGGAAGACAGACGGAAACCAGGAGGATGGGGAGCGCTTCGTGGATGCGAAAACATCCCGCAAGATCCTACAGATTGGGCAGGAGCTTGCCGACGAAGATGCTGCCGAACAGAAAGCTGCACGAGGGGTGACTGCAGAGCAAGCGAACCCAGCCTTTGATTTTGAATCTCGATTCGAGGATGATGATGTATTTTCGGACGACGAAGGGAAGTTCAACGAGGACCAATGGGATGACGAGGAAGAAACCGAGGAAGTAGTATGTAGCAGAAACTCTTGAACAGGATGAAGACTGTGCATTTCTAATTTCAGATCTAGGAGGTGGATCCCAACGATCTCGATGTGTTCCACAAGTTTGTTCCTCGAGGCGATGAGGATCCGATATTCAACCCCAGCGGGCCAGAGACAAGCGGCCAAACCACAAATCTTGCGGACCTTATTTTACAGAAGATCGCGGAGCATGAAGCGAAACAGGCTGGGAATATTGGGGCTGTAATCCAAGGAGGAGGTCTACCTGAAGATGCCGTTCAAATACCTGCAAAGGCTGTTGAAGTATACGAGAAGTACGTGTTGTCCAAGTCTCAACGCTCTGGAGTCTGCCTTGAGATACTAATGGGGACCAGGGTTGGTATGATCCTTTCTCGCTACAAATCCGGACCTCTTCCAAAGCCATTCAAGATTCTTCCGACTATTCCGAATTGGCAAACGCTCCTTTCGATCACCCGGCCCGAGTCGTGGACAGCGAACGCCATCTACGCTGGGACTAGGATATTCATCTCACACAAACCAGCCGTTGCACAGGAGTACATCTCAACCATCTTACTTGAACGCGTGCGCGAGGAAATCTATGAACACAAGAAACTCAATGTGCACACCTACAATTCGATGAAGAAGGCCCTCTACAAGCCCGCATGTTTCTTCAAGGGATTGCTATTCCCCTTGGTTTCGAGTGGGACCTGCACCCTACGAGAAGCTCACATCGTTTCTTCTGTAATTGCGCGCGTCTCAATTCCTGTCCTGCATTCGGCGGCAGCATTGCTTCGCATGTGTGATCTTGCCGCCGAACAGTCCATGAAGTCGCTAGAGAGCACTGGTGCGGTGAACACCTTCATTCGAGTCTTCTTGGAGAAGAAGTACGCCCTCCCATACAAAGTCATTGATGCTCTTGTCTTCCATTTTCTGCGGTTCCGCGCTGCCGACCCAGCAGAGGATTCAATGACCGACGGGTCCTCGAATGCATATAAACTTCCCGTGCTCTGGCATCAATCACTCTTGGTCTTTGCTCAGCGTTACCGGAATGATATCACCGAGGATCAACGAGAAGCTCTCCTGGACTTGCTGTTGATTCGGGGACACAAGGACATTGGACCTGCAGTGAGACGTGAGCTGTTAGCGGGCAGAGGGCGGGGCGTAGTCGCGCCTGATCCTGAGAGACAGGGTGCGCTTGATGCTGGAGATGATACGATGGACACCACCTCATAGTTTAGAGAAAATGTGTCTTTTTTGGCTGCTTCTTACCTAGATACATTTGATTTTCTCACAAGACTCATACTTGATCATGAGTCCGGATGGGTGGCGTTACTTGATGACTTCATGCTTTCATGATTTGCAGATATTCCCGATCTCGAGATGCCTTTGTCGCCAAATTGTTACTTATCTTTGTTCAGTAATAAAGCTTCTTGTGACTGGGAACACCTTACCTGTGCTAGTGGGTTACATATTGTCATACTTCGGCTCTCTTCCAGCTGGAAGTGAAACTAGCAGCCACTCATCAGCTTGTAAAACAAGAGTTAATATAACCTCAGAAGGTGGATTCTTGCGCATTACGTGGACTGATATAATGGACTCATGGAACCATGGTGTATTCCGGAATTCGCTTATCATTGTCAATGCATTGGGGAAAACCAGCCTTGACATCTTGAATAGGAAGCTACCAATCTTGGTATGGTAATAATAGCAGAATGCAGGTCATGTCACATCACTTAGTAGTAACTAAATATTGGTGTTAGTTAAGAAGTGTGTCAAAAAGTCATGTTTGTTGCTTGACCTGAGCTTAGCATGCTCAATTCTTGTTTATATAAAGTGTCAGTAAAATCTTCCATTCTTTTTATAATATACTATTTCTATGGTCCTTCATGTTACGGAAGGTTGACGCTTCAAACCTTCCTAACCCTAGGTCCTCCCGTAAGCTCTTCTTCGATTGACTCCTTACCTCGCGTCCAACAGTATGAAGACTGTCACGGTCCTGGCTGAGCGTACGATCGGATGTAGGGCTGAACTTAGATGAAAACCTAAGTCCGTAGAGTAGTGCTAGACGAGTTGACTTGCTATGGCTTCACAAAGGTATACTCTGTAGATAACAATGGTATTGATCACGAAGAGTAGGAAAGCTAGATACAGAGGAAATGAGTGTCTTTATATATCCTCATAGTTGGCTACCATCCCGACTACCATTCCTTCTGGTAGTCCCAATGGTAGTCTCACGTGACTCCGTCCGGTGGTTTCCCCGCGTCGTAGCACTCTCGGGCCTCCGTCCGGGTCTCTCCTTTCCGCTTTGTTCTGCCGCCTGCAGTGGCTTCACCGCTTGGCTGGGTTCATAACACTTCAGTTAGACCTAGCTTTTTTCACCTTCTTATAATCACTGCACAGGACCGGATAGCCTTTTTTCTGGATACGTGCTTCACCTGCTAAAGTTAACTACTACTAGTTAGTAGTTTGTGATAATAGATTCATATAAAAAGGCTGTTGGAGAGAGAAGTTCAGGTCACCATGGTGTGATGACCTGGCATCACACCTGGAGTCATGCCTGTAAGCCGCGGTATATGATACTGCACTGAAGGGTCGGGAGACGTGAGATACTGCGGTAGGAAGGTGTATGGTATTGTAGTAGAACTAATCGCTGGCTTCCTAAACCTTGAAGCCAGCGGCGCAGTTGGGATGTTGTTGCGTCATGTGACTTCCCGCGACCTAGGTGATCACGAGGTGTGGGGGTGCCTGAGGCACCCGCAAGTCTTGCAGTTGACGCTCTATTACAACGTCTAACAATGCCCTCCTGGATCACGTGTGTTAGTGATTGTCTTTGATTCTCTAGAGATATTATTATTATTATTATTATTATTCTGGCGACATCTTGCTTCTGGGAAGTCTCTACACCCCGTACTCTACAGGACCGTCCGGCGTCACGCCATTTGAGATCTGGATGGAGCCAACTGATTTTTCTGTTCACCGATATCTTCAATGCGATATCCACAGGACCCATCATCTCAAGGCACCTCGGAGAAAACTCTTCCCCAAGGACGAAGAGATCATCTTTCACTCTTGGGACCACAAATTATTCTTGTGATGGAGCCCACCCTCGTGATCTATCTCTCGGAGAGAGGAGGCCAAAGTGAAGATTTATGAAGATGCCGAGGTTCAACCAGTCTGCCAGATACCGTAGAGCGGATCCATGGATAGTTACACAGCTTGCCTAAAAAGGTAATTTGATTGTGAACACATCAGGAAACAACAACAATTATAATAATAGTAATCACAGGCAAACAGTCAGGGATTCAGGGCTGTCGACGCCTCTAGCGGGCCCCTGGAGGAATCTCAGTTTCCCCCCAAGGCGAGCTCAAGCCACCACTACGGGATTCGGGACGGGGTCGGCACAGATGGACGAGTATTCGGGATGGCAATACCGAGGGAAATTCTGGCCGGGCCCGCGCCCCACGGGAGCAAGTCGTGGAGGGCACCTACATGAGCCTCTGCGAGAAAAATAATTCGCCCCTCTTCACCGGGGAACACTTTGGGACCTTTTGATGTACTCTTCAAAATTGGGAGACTTTGGGCGGGAGGGCTTAGATAAGCAGCCTCGCTCTCTCCGCAATCACAGAATCACACTACTGAGCTTGGGAGGTCGCGTCACACCTCCGTCACACCCCCTGCCAGCGCCGACATTCTCCCGAATTCATCCGATTCTATCATTGGCACATCGCTCTCGGATTCTGCACCAGATGCCCATCGACCGAAGTTTGTCCCTGTTTACTTCTGCATTATTATTTGACCCTCGAGCTGCGGAGTAAAGCCCTCAGAGAACGGGGAATTGAAGGGCCTCTTTTAGCTTTCAACCCTGTTATATGTGGTATTCCTCTTCAGCAAATGAGGTAATATAATCATAATGGACCACACTCACACTGCTAGTACTGCCCACACAGCACAGTGATCCAGGCTCCAGCTGCGGGAGATTGGCGTCTCGAAACACAGCCGCGCATGCCACCAAGGCAGGACTGTGTGCCATTGGGCTTCGTCGCGCATTTAGTATGACGCCATCATCACCTCCTTTTCAACCTTTCCAGTTTCCCTCTTGAGGCCAGATAGATACCTATTATTGTTGGAATAATGGCCGCTATACTTATCCAGTCAATTGGCTTTGTCGCCCCAGAGCTACATTCCAGAATTTCTTCAAGCCCAAAGTTGATGTACTCATCAATGCATCATCCCTGGCGGATTCCTGAAGGCAAGAACGCACGTCTTATTGATTACTGCCTAAGATAAAGCCTGAGTCGCGGATGGGTGCAATTTTTATTGACGTGATAATTGTGTCGTCCTGGACTAAGGCATTTCCATACAATTGCCCTTTTGAGGCAATTCAGGGAACATTAACAGTAGCGGTTAATCCTCTTTATCCCAGCTCCATACCTTTATTGTCAGAAAATATCGCACCCTGCTCCAAGCTCCTCACTACCCTAGTCGAATAGTGCATAGCGCATGCAGACTAGTACCTCGCTAACAGCAACTGACCAGGAGCTTCAGCAGGGACTGCAAAGGCAACATTCTTCGTAAATGGTTTCCTTGGGGAAGTCGATCAGCTTCCTCTAATCTCCAGAAGTGCGGAAGATCTCCTTTGGAGAAGCAGGAAGATACTCCGCAGTCTCTGGAGCAATGAAATCCCGGAGAACAATTTCCCGGGTTGACAAAGTCAGGTCCAGTGTTATCCACATCTCCGGGGAGAAAGGCGTCAGCCACAGCGCTGGATTTGTGGCGATATGGTTCGCCTTCTTGGACCAACTGTTTGTGAAGAGGTGAGCCGGGGGGGGCCAGAGCTTTCAGGCGACGTGTCATCATCCATCATCGTCTCAGCAAGATACAAAGCCAAGTCTGTGCCATTGGCTCCTGGAGGCCTCTCCTATCTCTCATCCGGACTTTGTCCCGGGGGTAGTATCTGGGGGCGAATTTCCTTCCAGGCGGAGAGGCTCGCCTTGGGTCTCTCTGTCTCAAGAGTCTCTCGGCCTTCAACCTCACCCACAGGGCAGGACGAGCCTCGGAAGGAGTCCCGTTTCAAGGTTCTTTTGTTGCCGTGCAGAATCGGCTACGTATTTTCACGGCCATTATTATTATTATCATTTACCAGGGTTAGTTTGAACTTTTGCAGCAACCCTGTTTATCCAGGTCCAGAACACCTTCTTCCCCGTCTTCTATCCCCTTCTCCTTGATTATTCCCTGACACCGGCAGGGAAATATCCAATTCCGCCAATCACTCCCACCCCCCAAAAACAGAGCAAGCACGGCCAAAATAAGAGCCGGTATCACAAGTGACAAGATCAAGAGACTGGGAGACTACTGTACCGAAAACTAACCGGTCCTAGATGGCTCTGTAAGTCATCTCCGGATAGATTCAATAAATTCTTAATCCGGATCGTTCGCGGCCCCGCATAACTCCAAGCAGCCCAGACTGGGAACAACAGGCTTCCCTTTGCGAAACAAGTGATATCATGCGCATGATACAGAATCGCGGTCTGATTGGGCTAAAGCTTCCCCGTCCCGTTCCAGAAGTTTGTGGATCGCCCGATCGCTGGTCTTGGTCTTAGTTTTGTGTGTGGGGTGAGATTTTCACCAGGTTTTTTTTTTTTTTTCCCCCTCCCCCTTTCCAGAGTGCGTGTGTCTAAGCATTGGCTGTGGGTGTTGGCCGTGCACCACCGAGAAAAGTACGGTATTGTACGGGGTAGTACTACTCCGTAATGAATGACTGAGTATCCGATTACCTTATCTTTTAAGATAAGTGGTACAGTGGCACAACAAAAGTATTCGCGATACGAATTTGACCGCCTGTTGTATTGAGCTTAGTGACACTGTTTTTAACCCTCTGATTCGCCAATATAAGTGGAGATGGCGAATACTTTTATCATACCAGTACTAACTCTCTATGGTTCCCCATCCATATCAAGGATGGCATTTCGGCGCGGCATCACTGGGTGGACATTCGTTCATGCCATTGCGACATGGTGTCAGATAAGGCTGCCCCCAACGACAACTTAACCCCCAAGCTCCTGTATGATGTATCCCTGTCAGCGCTGGGCAGTGCCAGTGCGGGTTTCGGATTGAGATAAGGCCGGTGCATCATCGAGCTACTGGTTCGTGCAAATGAAGTCGAAACATGACGCCTTCGCAAGTTCGCTATCTCCAGCTCGGCAGTTGATCTTCCCCGGATTCTGCCCCCACCATTTGTTACCTATGTAGCCGCCAAGCAGTGAAAAGTCATCATCTCATGGAATGACTAATTGTCCGATTTTGATAACGAGATGGCAATGCTCCCTGCTCGGGTGACTGCGTAGGTTTCCTTCCTGCCAACCAGTTTGACGACTTATCCTGGGGTCACCTCGCAGTTGAGCCAAGACTGGACAGGCAGACAGATAATACTACCTACCCCCCGGTGTCATCCGGAGAGATCATTTACACGACAGTGTGATTTTTACAGCCTAACTCTTAGGTAAGTAAATCTCGCATCGCAAATTCTGCGGAATTAACAGTCCTCGCTTATCTCTGTCAAGATTTGACGGACCGGAAATCTGCAGTGGCTGCGGGTGCTTTGACGTTGGGAATGACCAAGCCAACCCACGTAGGTACGAAGTAAGAAATCAATTACTTTTATTATGTCGCACAGAAGTACGTCAGAATGCGTACAGACGGAATAATTATAGTAGTACTCAGTTGTGTGTAGAGAGATAAGGTAAAGAACAGACCTCTTTGTTTAATGATATCAAATCAGGGGCCGTTTTGTTGTCATAAAAAAAAAAAAAGAAAGAAAAAAGAAGAACAGGGGTTAATACTAGGGAGTAGTAGCTAAAATGATACATATATATATATTCTCAGCTATACGAGGTGTAGGTGGGCGTAGTCGATGAACTAGAATGATTCGATGTTGGACATTATCAACCGAGAAACCCAAGTACCACCTGCTAATGGCCCTTCTGTTTGAAGGTACCTCAAAATAGAACAAGTGAGTTTTATCCATGATACGTGGACGCCATACACATCATCAACTTACTAGTAGTTATTTAGTAAGGAACAAAAATTAGAAACAACATTGGGCATCCGCGATCATCATCTGATTTACAGCTCCCAGACAGCCTGTTCAATAATGAACATTAATGATTCAATAACCTCTTGGAATTGCGTTAGAGGAACCCGAGATCGGTGGAGTTTAAGGTGAGAGCGACTTCGGATCTACTCCGTCCAGGACTTAGGTAAACCGTACAGAGTAGTTTAGGTAAGGCAGTGAGTGAGTGATCTGAGACGTCTAGAATCACATCATGATGCGAGAGACAAGAAAAGAGAGTTGAATCGATTTGGTAATTGGGACCGAGAGCGAGGAGAGACCTTCCACCACTCCCCGCAAACCTGCGGCCGAGTTACGTACCAAGTGTGGAGGACTCTCGTAGGTAGTCGTGCAGCCGTGCTGGGGTTTCCGGGACTCGATGGATGCCCAGATTCCAGACTGAATTTCGTCAAGAGCCAGATTCGTAGACCGGGTTTTGCCGTCTGGGGATATGCCATTGGATTCAGTCTCTTCGAGTCTTTGATATGGAGGAAAAGAATTCTGTTTACTTTGGTGGGGTTAATCATCTCCACGGGAAAACGACTCCAATCATCAATGTGAACCACTCAATCCTTGGAGTTTGGGGGCGATCACCGAATGCGGAGAACATGGGGATTGTTTATGTCGGGCTTTGATCTTCTCCTGCCCTTGAGACAGTTGCAGAGACTACGTACTCCAGTAATACCTGATAGGTACCTTGCCTCCGACTACCTGGGCATTGCTGTCTAGGATGACGACTGACGCTGTGATGTGTTACCCCGGGCATGCACCAATGGAACTGGATGGCTAGACCCTCATCATCTCTCATGGACCCTGTTAGGTTGTCATGATTCAGCATCATGACCAAGAGAAGATGGATTCGTCATTGACTTGACGAATCAGGGTGTATGTCCGAGTATCTCATTCGATTGCTTTGGGGAAGCCAGCTCCAAGCCAATACCTAGTTACCTACAGTTCTGCTCCGGGTGAAAGATTTATGAATAGATTACTCTGACCATTATTGTCTCTCAAGTCCCACGTTGCATGGACTTTGTGGGAGTGGGCTGGGCTAGTAGGAGGACACGCCTTGAAGGGTTCTTGAGTCCTTGACAGGTTTCCTGGAAACCAATTGGGATTTGCGGAAGAATCAAAGACTCTTCCAGGGGGGGAGCTGGGTTTTGGGGATGGCTCCGATCATTGGTGTGATCATAGAACAAGGAAGACATGGTGAATGTGGGCTGTGCGAATTCGAATTGACCATTCAATTGTTGCGATGCGAGCCCGTGACGCCCGAAGTCCAAGTTCCAACAGACCCAATTTCAAGTCGAAAAGAATCGAAAGCGATCGGATGTTCAGAAATGAAATGAATCCCCCCGGCAATAACACAAACTAGCTCGTAAATTTGACAAAATTCGCGAAATATAACCGGCTCGAAGCCTCGAACAGTATGCCATTCTCGACCGCGACAATTATTATTCGGATCTTGAGAACCCTAGAGTTCGTCGACGCTAGTTGGGTTAGTGTTGGCTCCGTGCCGCTATCCGGGCCACCCACTGGTACCTGCGTGAGTCGTGAGTCGTGAGTCCTTAACTGTGGTTCCACGATATCAGATTAACCAGTGTGAGCCTGTGAGCCTTGAGGGGACTTGTGAGGGAGCTTGGGGCCGTGAATGTGGGGGGCGGGGGGGAGACAATCGACTGTTTAGGGAGCATGATTCGCAATTTTGTCCCTCTTCGGCATTTGCCAGAGGAAATCACCTGAGGTTGGACCGAACCCCCACAGAAAGAACTCAGAACTCTGTCGGTCGAATTTTATTAGCTTATCACGGCTTGGTGTGACTGTGGTGGTTCTAAATGGGAGAGACTACGGAGTAGAGAGCGTAGGATCTGTTGGATAGAAAATGATTAAGACGAATGCGAATGCGAATGCGAATGGGGAGGGGGTTGCACCGTTGCAGGCGGGGGCCTACCTGCAACTGAACAGCTGTCCCCAAGTGTCGTACCTTTGCTCCGCCCCAGGAGCTGTTTTTGGCGCTGCTTTGTCGTCCTCAAGGATAATTCTTCTTCGGCCGCGTCACGATATCTTATTTGCAGGCTACCGCGGCCAGTGCCTCAACTGCAGTACGGAATAGTATAAGCCGTGAAGGGAGGGACAGATCGTCTTTGAGACTCCGTCTCAAGGCTTGACTGCGACACCTGCTGATCATCCGAGTTTATCCTATTAGAACCGCGGAGCAGCCACGATACCACCAAAGTAGCTGAGAGGTGGGGAATGCTATCCCTTGGACGGCGGAGATAACAGCCCTTTTGAACCAAAGGGAAGCTCGATTTCCCTAAAAGACATGATTTTTCTCGCGTCCTGGACTTCTTGTTGACTTGTTCTATCTGTCGCTTGACGCCGTCACGCCACCCGGAAGGTCAGCCAGACGGATGAGGTGCTCCGTGCTTCAACAGGTCTGCAGCTCCAAGCTTGTGAATGGGCCCGTGTCGTAATAAGATTAGGTTATACTCCGTATCTCTATCCAGGACTGCAGGACTCCAGGATCATGGCCCTATTATTTTTCATCATAGTTCCAGCTGATACCATGATCTTACCGCCAGGTCCGCAATCTTGGCCTGTGTCAGCCTGTCAGAATAAGATCGGGGTTATTTATGATCGGCCACTAGGAAGAGCAGCTGAGACGGCTTAGTGCATGATGTCCAAGTCCCTGGGTCTTGCATTGCTGGCGGTTGACGAATACTTGAAATCTAGGTTAATTAAGCGAGTTTCCAAGTTCCAAGTTCCAAGTTGCCATTTTGATCTCTCCCTTGCATTGCCCGCAGATTCCTTTAGGTAAAAGGATTGAAAGATCTGAAGGGGAGAATTATTTCAAGCTGGCGGCTGGCTGAGCTCCCAAGTTCCCCGGATGCGGCGTGGAATTGGATTCTCTCGCTGGAGGACTCGGGACTCGGGATGCTCAGCAGCACTCTTCGTGGTGATCGGCCATCCACTGCAGAATTCAGACCATACTCCTCATAATTATTAGCGTCCGCTTCTGGGCCCTGGCCCTCGGTTGAAAGCTGCCTGCTGGCTACGTTTCCGCTTTCATGCCGATTCCGCGAAGAAAATAGCGAAATCTATCCAGCATGCCGATTATTGTCGAGCGGAGGCTAATTTCCGAATTGAGGGCCCCTTGTTATCCCCAAGGTCCTTCCCTCCTTGGCATGCGGTTTGCGGAGGTTTGAACAACCATAGCTGGCGTCTAGATTGAGTAGATTCGAGTTTACCCCGGTTGATTTGAAGGGGGATGAGATTGACTTGCGAGCTGAGGTAGGGCTTAAAAGCCGATCATGTAATATATAAGAATAATTACGCGATTACAAGTTCCTTACCATGCCAGTAGACTCGAGATTTCCCAATTCGGCTGATCTAGATGTGGATTCTATCGTCATCATATGAGGTTCTCGGGCTTCCCCATAATAAATCGCCCCTGGTGAGTCTGTGACAGCAGCGGTCTTTGAGGATATCTTCCGAGCGAGGGCCGAGTTTTCAGCGCTGCCTAGACCGCGTTCCATTCTTTAATAGGAGTAATATCTGAGTTTTGCTGAAGATCCACGGTACAAAGACCAATGGCGCCTGTGACTCATGAATGATGAGGCTGATGCAATAATCCTTGTGTCTTCTCCGTATTGGCCTTTCCACCCCGCAATCCGACCGTCTCCCGGGATATTTTCGTGGGATGGGTGATGACTGATGAGGTATTGGATCTCATCAACTCATCATCGTATGACTCTCGCATCGGCGCATCAGCGCATCGGCGTATCGCCTGGGCCTTGTTAACGGCGTCTCTGGATTCCCATTGGGGTTCCATGGCCGCCCTGCTGGGATTTTCTCGGTTTATCAACCAACCATCGGTCATAGATCGACAGGTCTCGATTGGGCTGTCGCCGAAATCCTCAGCTATCAATCGCTGCTCCCCGTGGTGCCCCAGTTGGCCAGATAAGCTGGGGAAAGGGAAGTAGGGCGGATTTCCAAGTTGAGCCGTAAGCCTGGAAATAAAATCAATAATAATAATAATTCTTGAAAAAGGAAGGATAGCGATAACGTAAGAGCGAGTAGCCGCCGCCTCGGGAGGTCGATTTGCAACTCTCGCTGCTCGCAAGCTGGCCCCGTGTTGGGCTAGCAAGCAGCAGGAGTTGATATCATGCGTGCAGGAGTGACCACAGTGCTACGAGTATTGCATAATAATCTCCCAAGGCGACCGACCATCATGAAGCCTCAGATGATGGAAGATTCATCATCACATGGCTCATCGCCTCAAGCCCATCGCGCAATTGCCGACAGAGGCCAGGACTCCAGGGACGAGCTCTTGGCCACCGCCTTTGTCGGTGATCCTATTCCCATTTCCCAGGATTGTGTGATCTCCCGCGATAGCCGGTTCGGAAGTGTGGTCCGGCTCTGTCGCCTCGTTGAGAACTTGACAATTTGAGTGTGTACACGGGCTGTACCACCCTGTCAATACGCACACGTACTCCAATTCTCGCCTACGAGGCTACGACTGCTACTGCCACCACTGCAGATAATACGAACCTTGGGAAACGGAAGGAAAGGCGTTCACCCCACTCGAACCGGCCCGGGGCAATCTCCAAGCAAAGCAGCCGATCTGCTTTGAGCACGTTCTTTTTTGGATTCCTTCTTTTTTGCCCTTTTTTTCCTCCGCCCCTCTTTCCATTTTTATTATTTGGTAATTTTTCGTCTTTTTTTCTTTTCTTTCGTTCTTTTTGCCGCCCCAGTATCTACATCCCCACAAAGTACGGAGTACTGCAACCCTTTTTATCCTTTTTTTTTTTTTTTTCTTTTCGTTTCTTTTTTTTTTTATTTTATTCTTTCCTTTTTTCTTTTTGGCCCTCCTTGCTCCGATCCGATAACCCCCTCTGTCAACCTCTTTCTGCCCTTCTCCCCTCCCCCGAACTTGCGTTTCCTTCTTCTTCCCCCTCCATTCCGGCCCTCATTCTTATATTCTCCTTCCCCCAGATTGTTCTCCGGATTTTTCTTCCTCTCTTCCTTCTTTTGAACCTTGCCCTCCTCGCCTTCGCATCCCCTGCACAGTGCACACTTGTCTACCCGTCCCTCGACTCGGCCCACCTACCTACTTTGGCTACTTCCTCAATCTGACGTCTACCCTCCCTTCAAGGAAAATTCGTTTTCTGGCACCGAGTAGTGAATCGCCGCCTCCTTTTCTCAACTACCTGGTCTTTCCACACAAGATAGACTCGCTCTTCATCAATCATCACCCCTGCCGAAATCCGATACCCATCTTCCTTGAAGACCGGCCTAGGACCTCTTAGTGCGGTGGTCATCTCTTGCCGAGCTAACCTCCCTGGTCACAACCATTTCGCCTCGGCTTCTCGCCAACCACGCCAACCGTGCCCTTCAACAGTCTAGCTCTGTCCCACCCTGGTCTCCTCGGAGCTACAGAAGGGCGAGCTTCACATGCCGCAACAAGCTTCTTCAGTGGATTTTTCCAATCTACTGAACTCCCAAACCAGCACAACTATCCCTGTGGACGCCTCCAAACCCTCCCCTATCTCGACAATGGCAACGGGCACGAGTTTATTACCCCCCATGATGAAGGGTGCTCGTCCTGCAGCGGAGGAAGCTCGCCAGGATCTTCCCCGACCATATAAATGCCCCCTATGCGAGCGTGCCTTCCACCGTCTAGAACACCAGACGAGACATATTCGCACCCATACCGGAGAAAAGCCCCATGCCTGCCAGTTCCCCGGCTGCTCAAAACGCTTCAGTCGCTCAGATGAGCTCACTCGCCACTCGCGTATTCACAACAATCCCAACTCAAGAAGAGGCAATAAGGCTCAGCACCTAGCCGCAGCCGCCGCCGCCGCAGCCAACCAGGATGGTACCGTGATGTCTAACAATGCTGGATCTATGATGCCTCCTCCCAGCAAACCGATCACTAGATCTGCCCCTGTCTCCCAGGTTGGATCACCCGACATTTCCCCCCCACATTCGTTCTCCAGCTATGCTCAGCACATGCGCTCCAATCTGAGTCCTTACTCCCGCACTAGCGACCGGGCGTCCTCGGGCATGGATATTAATCTCCTTGCTACAGCCGCATCCCAAGTTGAGCGTGATGAGCATTTCGGATTCCGTTCTGGCCAGCGCAATCATATGTTCGGCAGCCGTCCTTACCCCAACCGGGGAGGACTGCCCTCTCTTTCTGCGT
The DNA here is from genome assembly GCA_027569075.1 of Aspergillus asperescens. Classification (NCBI taxonomy): domain Eukaryota; kingdom Fungi; phylum Ascomycota; class Eurotiomycetes; order Eurotiales; family Aspergillaceae; genus Aspergillus; species Aspergillus asperescens. The sequence goes on along the minus strand of JAPDEH010000074.1, from coordinate 18,471 downwards.
ACGCCCTCTCCCAGAGCATGAGCCGCTCTCATTCGCACGAGGAAGAGGACGCATATGGGTCACATCGCGTCAAGCGTTCAAGGCCCAACTCGCCCAACTCTACTGCTCCTTCGTCACCTACGTTCTCCCACGACTCCCTATCTCCCACCCCCGACCACACACCGTTGGCTACGCCCGCCCATTCACCACGGTTAAAGCCTCTGTCCACGAACGAACTGCACTTGCCTTCGATTCGTCACCTATCGCTTCACCACACCCCGGCGCTCGCGCCAATGGAGCCTCAGGCCGAGGGTCCCAATTACTACAGCCCTAATCAGTCTCATGTTGGACCGAGCATTACTGATATAATGTCGCGACCTGAGGGTGCGCAACGAAAACTCCCTATTCCGCAGGTACCCAAAATGGCAGTGCAGGACTTGTTAAATCCCGGCGGATTTTCTTCGGTCTCGTCGTCAACTGCCAACTCCGTCGCGGGCGGTGACTTGGCTGAGCGGTTTTAATTCGGCGACCGGATCGCGAACAATTTTCGTTCTTAAAAATACCTTATTTCCTTCATGCGCTCTACGAAAGATAATAGACCACTCTGCATTTCTGGTTTGATTCAAGGGCATCACTGGTGTCACGGAATGAGGTTGCTTTGATTCTTTTCCTATTTGACCATACAATTTTGCGAGGCGTTGCCCTATAGACGGATTATCTCTTTCTTCTACAAATCTTGTTCTTTTTTGCTCTTCTATTCTCTTCTTTATACCTTATACATACTTTTGAGATCCTCTCCAATCGGACAAGCTCTGCAGCTGTTTACTATGTTTTCTTGAGGTTCGGCCTCATAATACAAACTACAACCTTGATGTCTCTTAGAACAATGTATCGTCCACTCCTCTTATATATTACTAGAATACCAAAGTCTCCATGAAAGGCCTAACTTAATAAAGTTGCATTTAACACCGCATACTGACTTTATTTTCATGTGGAATTGGAGTAACCCCCCACATACTCCAAATCCCAAGCACAGAGTATATTGGTTACCCCGTACTTCATCTTCTTGGCACATCCATCATCCATGATACATCCATCCTACATAGTACATCCTGCTAATATGCCGAGGTACCACCACGCCGTCCTCAGTAGTACCCTTAGTAGTACTAGCAGGTCAACTACTAGTAGTCCTAGGCTAAGTTCTAGCAACTGAAGGAGTATGCAGTGATAACCTCAACAGACATGGATGCACATGTGATGTCCAATCAGGCCCTTTTTGAAATACAACGAGAAACTGGGTTTAGTAGCGGTACCTGAAGTCTTACTACACAGTCGGTCATTAGTAGAATGAAATGAAAGAATATTCTATGTACAGTAGTGTTATGTAGTTCAATTCAATTCCAACCAACCAACCAAACATCCGTTAATAAATGCACCTGAAAGAAAGAAAGAAAGAAAGAAAGAAAGGACATTCTTCTTCACAAGGGGAATAAAAATAGGAGGATATGAAATTGAGAATGTACACGGGGTGAGTAAGCTTGCTTCATATTCGAAAAAGAGGGGGGGAAAAAAGGCGGGGGATATAGAGAATAATAGTCTGCTGGAAAGGCGAAAGGATGAAACAAGGACAAAAGAAGAGAAATGCAACCCCTAGACCCGAGACACCGTGACCGTGACCGTGATCATGGCTGTGACTGTGACTGTGACTGTGACTTATGAGAAGACCCGTACGCATGAATCTGCACTTCCTGTTGCAATGACACATCGGAACGAGGGCTTGACGGCATCCTTTTTAGGCGCACCGTCCGGTTTGTCGCCAGTAGGGTCAGGGTTGTCGCTACCGTTAGGGCTGGGTGCCCATCGGATGCAACTGACGAAGTGCCCATGTACCTCGCTGATTGTCTTGACCAGCCTCCCCTCTTGGGAAAGGTCCCAGCATCGTATTGTTTTGTCGTCAGCAACACTGAAAAGGTACTTCCCACCGGGATGGAACAGCAGGCCTCGCACCCAGTTATCGTGTCCGACTAGAGTCTTAATCAGTCTTCCCCTCGCTTCCCAGAGCTTGATGGTTTTATCTCTGGCTCCCGTAGCGATGAATTCGCAGGAGCTGGTTGCAGGAGGTGGTTTTTTAAGTCCAGCTAGGGTAGCTAGATGCTCGTAGCTTGCTGGGGGCGCAAAAACGCAGCACTCAATAAAGTGTTCATGGCCTAATAACGCGGCTTTTGGTTCGCCTGACGAAACCTCCCACACTGTTATCGCTTGATCTCGGCCGCCAGACACTAGCCATTTCCCGTCAAAGGAAGGTGACATATCTAGAATCCAGGATTCGGTCGATGACTTGATTACTTTCACACAGAATCCCGTTAGAACATCCCATATCCGCAGCGTTCCGTCTCGGCTGGCGGAGACAAGGTGGTTCTCGTTAGACGTTAGAAAGCGCACGGCTGAGACTGAATGGTCATGACCGGATAGTGTTCGAATATTCGCGTAGTCCTTGCTTGGATCCCATAGCTTGATTGTAAGATCGCTAGAACAGGATGCTAGCAGTGTGTTTCCTTTTTGCCCGCCATAATCGAGATCCGAGACACCTCTTATATGCCCTTTTAGGGTCCGTTCTAGTTCCCCAAGTTCCCAATCCCATATCTTGATCGTGCAATCTTCCGAGCCGGAAGCGAGCGATGTGAACACTGGGTGGAACGCAACACAAGTGATGCCGTGTCGGTGCGATTCGAATGTGTGTGATGGTGACCCTTTAGGGAGCCAATTGATCGGGTCTTGATTTCTTAAACGGGCCGTTGACGGCGTGGCGTCAAGTTCGGCTTGGAGACTACAGACTTTGTTCTCTAAATCAGTTATCTGCACTTCCGGTCAACAATTTCCCCTCGATCAATATAGCCAATGCGTTAAATTTGTACCTTTTTCTGCAATCGAGCGATTCCGGTCCACTTCTTCTCCAATAGCCCTTCGTATCTCTTGCGCGTAGCCTCATCAAACCCCTCGCCGATTTGAAGCTCTTCGCGTAATGTTTCGGAACTCTGGGACGCATTTATCGCTGCAAGATATGCGACTATAGCCTTGTGCCTAGTTGAGCATCATTAGTAAAAGGTCAATTCCCCTCAGACAATGAAAATACTCACAATTCCCCCGCCTGTCCAGCTGTCAATATTTGGCTCATGGCAGCTGTGTTATCAGATATTGGGGGGTTTCGAGACAAAGTAGGTTGCTGTTTGCTGGCAGCGGAGGCCGCAAGAAATCACGAAATCAAACAACCAGACCTGTAGTGTTCGAAATAAGCAGCGAAAGGAGTCATCAAGGTCTGGGAATGGGTATAGAAGGCAGCTGAGAGTTTAAAGCTGCCCACAGCAAACGCCGCGGAGGCCCCTCAAGATCGAGCGGTGACAAGTCACGTGGGGTAAATATAGTGGCAACTTCACCGCCTTGGGTATCATTATCTGGACGGAGGTTGAACAGTCTGAGTTGCTATATGCGAGCTTATTATAGGACTCTAGTTTATATTCGAGGTGCTGTTCAAGCAGGTCTGAAGATCGGGAATTCCCGCAAGTGAGATTCAGCATTAACTGTCCCTAATTCAAGAATCAGCCCTAAGTCACGCCTTCCCCTCATTTGCTCATCTCATCGCATTTCGCATCGGGCTTCATCCAGCATTATTCACTCCGGCCTTCCATCTTTACCCGCGTTTCAACCACTTTTCCCCCGCCCACGGCCGGTTCGCTCTGGATGCTCTTCATATCCAACCATGGCCGCTGACTCGCTCGTTCTCATCTCGGCCCTCGTAGTTGATGCAGTCGCCCGCTTCGATTAGGCATGTCTGCTAACGAATCCATTTCGGCCTCGGAAGAAAAAAAAGCAAAACCCGGACCAGGAAGGTCGCGTGTATTTGCTTTCTTTGCGGCCAACGGCATCAGTATCAAGAGGTAATGAGCTGGCCCTTCCTCCGCATCACCTTCCGTCGGTGCTTCCATCCATTCTCTAGAGACGTTGCCCCGCAAGGTTAGACACTGGATAATGGTGTCGCAACCATGTCGGAGCTGCCTCTATACTCGCCGTTCGCAGACTAAGAATGTGAAGCAGGATCGCTTGACCACTTCCCCGGAACCATATTGCGACTCGGCGTTCATTGAGTGCTTCTAACATTAGCCTAGACCCTGCGGTCGAGGACCCGGTCGTCGGAAATCAAACAGAATGGAGCAAGATGGAAGCGCGAGAGCTTGCTGCGCCGACGCGCGCGGCGTTGCTCCTAGAACCAAACCAAGACCAGATTCAACAGCAGCCGTTCCGTCCTTGTCAACTGATAGTGCTTCCTTGGGCTCAACACCATCGAGCTTGTCGTTGCACACTATGTGGGCATCGGGAATTATCGGTAGTGGTATCCTGGAAGAAGATGGCACGGGGGCCCTCGTCATACCCCCCAACCATGCACTCCAAGGGCACGTTAATTCCCCTTCTCCATCACCGTCTCCTCTTTCTCGACAGCAACAACTATATATCTGCCTCTTCCATATTCTCGACTGCCATGACACTTTCAACGATTCCGAACAATGGAAGACACATGTTTTGAGTCACTTTCGTACCCATCAGCCACCAGACACGGCTCGATGCCCTCTGTGTCCCGCGGAGCGGTTCAGCAGCGCACCCCATCAAAGAGCCTGGGATCTTATGCTTGAGCATGTCGATGTAGCCCACTATCAGCAGGGTCGGACACTTGCTGGAGGTCGGCCCGATTTCGAATTAATGCGGTATCTTTATAATTTGAGAGTGATTAGCGTCGATCAGTTCAAGGTGATGCAGCTCGCACCCCCGCCATCCAGTCCAGGGTATCATCGGCGGCAAGAACCCGTCCGCGCGAGTGTCGGGTCGTCGGATGAGCCATACTGTGTTCCATACAGCCGGCGACGAGAGGACAGAATGCGAGGGCAGCGGCGAGGTGTCAATGTGCCGTAAGCAGGTATGTACATGGGTTGTGTTGTTGTCCTTCCTGCAGTGCATCTTCTGTCAGCATTTTATTATATATTGTATTCAACTTGCTTTGGGGTGTCCTGCAAATCTATGCAGAGGGAGAGATCAACTCTCAATGATTTGGATGAAACGAAAGCCTGCTGTTTAGGCGGTTCGACGGCGTATATGATTTAGCGGATTTTTTACCCCCTCATGTTCACGATTTGATGCCTGTATTATGATGAAGACTATCAATTTGTATGGCGATGAGCAAAGAAGGAACCATGATGTTATCAAGTCAGAAACCATCCCTTGATATCGTCACCTCAAAACTTGGTGAAAGCCAGGTTGGGAAGTTGGGATGCATCTGAATACCCTCAACATTAGTATTCGTTTGTACTCGATCAGATCGATCCAAGACCGGTGTGGTGCAGATGTTGTTCGTGACTGTATTATGCTCAACCTTGCATGCATTGAGTTGGGCCTGGGCGCTGAACGGGAAGTGAGGCATCCGATTCGAGTGGGATGCAGAATGTGACATCAAAATATCTCAAACTGGCCAGGAAAGTGGTTTATATGAAAATGGGAAATCCCCCACCAAGTTCAATTTTGTTTTGTTTTTTTAAATTATTTGATCTAACTTTCTAAGTGTCTTAAGGTACAACGAACTATGTAGTTCAGATGAGCCTAGGCTGGGATTATTGGCACACGGCATTATTGTAGACTTTTCATAGCTAGCAAAGTTTCCTAGGTAGTTGATATCTACAAAATAAAACCACTCCTTCAAAATAGGAATAATGAGAATAATGAGAATAATGAGAATAGCGAGAATAACGAGGACACAATGAGAAGAATGCATCCTGTTGTCTATACAGAGTAGTCTGCGAGTGAGGGTGACAGCCAGACAAACAGAACAAACACCTTCGCTTGTTGCAAAGCCAAAAGGCGTTCAGTCCAGCAGCTGAAGTCACTGTTGTCGTTACCACTTCACATACAAGCTCTCAAATCAAGGTACTCCTGCTGATTACGATACCCTCATTGTTCCCTGCCTTATCCTGTCCAGTGATATCATCCAACCCTGCCTTTCGCGCTCGACGGCCGGTCTCCACCTGCTTTCTCCCCCGCGCTTCAAATAACAAATCGCAGCGACATCGACACAATGGAGCGATTACCGGTCAATGACCCCCCTGCCCCTGGTCAGCACGGAAACCCGCCCCAGGGGTTCCCTCCGCAAAGCAATCTAGGGCCAATGACACACGGACCACCGCAACTACCACCACAGATGTTCACGACTGCAGCGCAACTATTAGACTTAACAGACAGTGCGTCTTGCCTCTCCTTCGCTCCGAATCTTCATCGCTGATACCCTGCCAGAGAAACTAGTTTTGGTCTTACGAGATGGGAGAAAATTGATTGGGGTTTTGAGGACATGGGACCAGTTCGGTATGGAAAACTCGATACGCGAGCCAATCACTCGGTAGTCCCAGTGTCTGTTAACGCTTGACCTTCTTTTTGTCATTTTACAGCGAACCTTGTCCTCCAAGAAACGATAGAGCGGATGTATGTGGGAAACCTGTACACGGATATCTCCCGGGGAGTATTCCTGGTTCGCGGCGAGAACGTGCTGCTGCTGGGTGAAATTGTATGATCACCAATGTCTCAGGTATATGCCAGTGGTATGAATTAACATGCTAACCTGTCTGCTTTATTATCTACAGGATCTCGACAAGGAAGACGACATCCCCCCAAACCTTATAAAAGCGCCTTTCAAGGAAGTCTTTGAGCTGAAGAAAAAGGAAGACAACGAGCGAAAATCTCACGACAAGAAGCGGAATAACAAGCTACAAGGTCTCGGGTTCGAGGCCGAACACAGTGGGGAGATCCTCTTCTAGATCGAATCTAGATACCATGTCGGATAGTTGCTTTTTCTCTCCGCCGAATGGTTGCTGTCTATTCGTGCGGCTCACCCCGAGCGGTGCCTGTGAACTGATATGGTTCTCAAGCATCTGTTAGCACTCGATGGGTTAAGGCTACAGACTACAGGGGCCTTCGCAAATAGTCAGGCTAAGTCCTTGGCTTTCTGAGGCGGTGGCTTTGGCGGACACTGCAGACCGGGTATTCTGAATCGCATCAACGAGACTACGACATCAAGGACGAAATGGGCTACGGTGCCCGTTGAAAAGGAGGATGAGAAGTACGGTCTGTACGGGTATAGCCCGTGGATAGAGATCAAAATCATGCGCGATGATATGATGCTAATACATGACTCGGCTAGTCTAGTAGTACTAGTTTTGAATGTATGAACTGGCGGTGTTACAGAAATGGAAGCCTTGATGCCTGGCCATGAGTTCAGTGAGACAAACGAATAACTACATTGACACGACTATCTTCTACACCTTTGAATAATTTAAGCTAGATCCACAAGTATATTTATCCTGCACTGTAGACAATAATTAATTGGAAGTGGGAGAGACTGGTTATCACTGGTTATCACTCAGTGATTGCTATCGATACCGCCGCCAAGAATCCTGTACCTTTTTTTTTTTCAACCACAAGTCTCCGCAATCCTGCAAACTTCTTCTTCCCTCGCCTCTTTCTTGTCCTGCCAACTCTAGGTCTTTTGGAAACGGCTTCTCAATTCGCTTTGGTCGATCCGTTCATCATGGCGACCTTGGCTGAGAGGCTTGAGAAGATCAAGTCCCCCAAGCTGCAGAACCAGCACCATGTTAGTGCTTCAGCCTGAACTCGCATTTGCCCTTCTTCACATTGCTAACAACGCTTTTCAGACTGCTGTGGTGCTGTCCGCTGTGGAAGATACGCTACGGGACCAGAAAGCAGATTTCTCACCTACTGCCTATTTTGCCGCGCTTCTAGCCCTTCTCTCGCAGTCGCTGTCTGCCGCTCAAGGCATCGTCAATAAGGATCTAGCGACTTCGGTTGTCTACCTACTTGACATCACCACTACTTATGTTCCCGCTCCTATTCTCCAATCCAAGTTCACCCAGATCCTCACCAATCTCGCGCCTGCGCTCTCCCTCCCAGAAGTCGAAGCTCCACTTCTTCGGCCGTCTATCGGTTGTCTCGAGTCGCTACTCATCGCTCAGGATGTAGCAGCGTGGAATCTCCCGCATACTCAGGTCGGTCCCCGGCGGGCCATTGCGGGGCTTCTCAGTTTGTCCGTGGATCACCGTCCCAAAGTACGCAAGAGGGCTCAGGATGCCTTGATTAAGGTTCTTAAGACGCCCCCACCCAGCCCCTCCCTCGATCACCCAGCGGCAGATATGTGCGCAGAGACTGCGCTGCGAACCCTTAGCGATAGCATTGCCGCAGCATCGAAACAGAAACGCGGTCGCAATGACCCCCACGGCCGAGAGAACAGTGACCCTCTCGTGATCCATTCTTTGCAATTGGTAAAAACGATTGCGGTTGCGTCGGGGGGTTGGCCGAGCAAGAAAATTGAGCCGTTGTGTGAATTGTTAATGAATGCATCCCGATCAAGCAACGAGTATATCACTATGGGTGCTTTCGAGGTGTTCGAGGTTATCTTCTCTAACATGGCTAACGAATTTACATCATCAAAATTTCCGCGTCTTCTTGATGCGATCTCTGAGTTAAAGCCTGCCCAGAACGACTCACAGCTGTTACCTCCGTGGATTGCTGTACTGTCCCGCGGTTACCACGTGTCCGCCCAGATTAGCCCTGAAGATACATTTGAGAAATTGCCCGATCTATCCAACATGATCTCCAGCTATCTTGCGTCTCCCTCGAGCAATATTCGAGTGTCTGCATCAGAGTGCTTGGTTTCGTTCGTCGCGAACTGTATCCCGGCCAATGTCATCATTGAACCTTCCGTCTATGACGAGAAGACTTTGGAGAAGCTCGCGAAGTCCACGAAAGATCTGCTTTCGGTGAAATACCAAGCGGCGTGGATGGAAGTGTTTAATGTCTGTGCCGCCATGTTTGAGAGCTTCAAGTGGCAATCTAGTCCCTTCCTAGACGACGTCGTCCGGACCGTTGGGGAACTTCGCAGTAATGAGGCTTTCCAGGGAAAGAAAGAAGCTGACAATGTCCTTGGTGCCGCGATTGAGGCTATGGGCCCTGAGGCTGTTCTAGAGATCTTACCACTTAACCTGATTGAGCAGAAATCTGGCCAGCCAGGTAGAGTTTGGTTCCTCCCAATTCTTCGCGATAGTGTGACCAACACGAACTTGCGCCACTTCCGCTCTGAGTTTGTTCCTCTCAGCGAGGCTCTCTACCAGAGGGTAATGGAATACACGTCCGCAGAAAAAATGGTGGAGGTGAAGATCTTCGAAACCCTTGTCCAACAGACCTGGGCTATCCTCCCAGGATACTGTGAGCTTCCACTTGATTTGACTGAATCATTCGACCAGAGTTTCGCAGAGCTCCTATCCAACATTTTGTACAAGCAGATCGACCTGCGAGTGGATATCTGCAAGGCACTTCAAAACCTAGTCGAGTCGAATCAGGCTATTTTATCCATTGAAGATGAGGGCGATGATCTGATTCTGCAACGCAGGATTACGAAGGAGGAAGCCAAGAAAAATATTGCTCATCTGGCCAACTTTGCCAGCAACCTCCTAGCAGTTCTCTTCAACGTGTATAGCCAGACGCTGCCGCATTACCGAGGCTACATTCTTCAGTGTATTAATGCGTATTTGAGCATTGCACCCGAGAAGGTCAGTATTTTATATTTGCGCCATCTAATATCGTTAGACTAACCATATTTCAGGAATTGAATGAAACTTTCGAACGGGTAACCTCCATGCTAGAATCATCGGTGACCTCAGAGCAAGAGGCAGCCAAGCAGGGCAACCAGCCTACGAAGTCCGGAGACAAGATGCCACCAACCTCTCACACACTGATTGATCTGGTTATTGCGATGTCAATATATCTACCTCGTCCGAGCTTCGCTACCCTCTTTTCTCTTGCGGCAGCGATTTTGAACGGCGGCACTGGTGATCAACAGCTGATCAAGAAGGCCTACAAGTTGATTCCGCGCTTGGCTACTACGGAGAGAGGAGCTGCTGCGCTAAGAGAACGGAACGCAGAGCTCCAGAACCTTATGCTTAGCACAGCCGACAAGACACCAGCGTCTGCGCGTCGAGATCGCATGCTTGCCATCCACGAACTCGTCGCACATCTCCCAACTTCCGATCTTCACTTCATCCCATCAATTCTATCCGAAGTTGTGCTGGGCTGCAAGGAGAGTAATGAAAAGGCCCGCACCGCTTCGTTCAACATGCTTATCCACCTTGCGAAGAGAACCTTCGACCCAGAGCTGAACCCTCCGGGCACCAAGATTCGAAACTCGCTAGTTCCTCATATGCCCGACGACGCCCCTGATGCTCCTGCCACAATTGAGGAGTTTTTCACTATGGTATCTGCAGGTCTTGCCGGTAGTTCGCCACATATGGTCGCCGCTTCGGTCACTGCATTGTCACGACTCTTCTTTGACTTCCACAAGGACATCCGGCCTGCCATGCGGTTGGATCTAGTCCAGACTGTTGAGTTATTCCTTACTAGCAACAACCGAGAGATTGTCCGATCCGTGCTTGGTTTCGTCAAGGTGGCTGTTGTTGTACTCCCGGATGATGCGCTGCGCCCGCGTCTGAACACCCTGGTGCCGAACCTAATGGTATGGAGTAAGGAACACAAGGGCCGTCTCAAGAGCAAGGTAAAGGGCATCCTAGACCGACTAATCCGCCGATTCGGAGCCGCCCCGCTGGAAGACCTAGTCGGTGAAGCAGATCGCAAATTAGTAGTGAACATCCGCAAGCTACGGGAACGACGCAAGAAGAAGAAGAAGGAAGGCGAACAAGGCGGCGAAGATGAGGACGAAGATGAGGGCCCCGCGGCAGCCGAAAAGAGCAGCAAATCATTCGGAAATGCATTTGACAATGCCGTCTACGACTCCGACTTCTCCGACTCAGACGACGACCCCAGCGAAATCAGCGTCGACGAAGAAGGCGCCACTCACGTCCAGCACAAGGGCCGGAAGGGCAGAAAGGGCAAGCAAAGCGAGCAGTACATCCGCGAACTCTCACCCGAAGATAACCCTCTGGATCTGCTTGCGCCCGACGCTCTCGCTAACATCTCCACCACAAAACCCAGCGTGCGCTTCCTCAACACGGGGCCCGGATCTCGACGGAAGCGCTCGGCGAAGGTCAGTTCTGACGGCCGTCTTCTCCTAGGCGACGACGACGCCGAGGACGTGGATATGTCCGGCGGTCTTGATGGCGATAATGCCGGCGGGAGCGGATCAAACGCCTACGTGGAAGCCGTTAGCGGGCCGGACGCCATCCGTCGCGGTCAGCGCGGAAAGATTAAGATGGCCCAGGCGCAGAAGAAGAAGTCCCAGCGGGGCGATGAAATGGACGTTGACGACGACAATAACGGCAAGGCTGCCAACCAACAATCCTCCTCATCAAGACGAGGAGGCTCAGGCCATGGTCCCAACCAACCGGGCCGTCGAGGCCTTGGTATGCCTAAGAGCCATGGACCTAGCGGAATCCAGAAACGCAGGAACATCCGTGGGAAGCAAAGCGGACGAGGCGGAATTCGAGTTGGAAGGCGCAGGTAAAAACCTACTTCCACTCTACCACTCAGTCTATATATATCTCCTTGATGGGTAGAGGAAGGGAGATGAAACGAACCAAACCAAAAATATTCAACGGCTAGAAAATTCATGAACATGCAACCATTCCATTTCTATTTTTGTTTCCACTTTATCTTTCATTATTCTTGATTACGCGACCATTCGTGTAGTTAGGTTAGATTGTTTTACATACTAGGTTGGTATCTTTATACCCTCTCTTCACGGTTATCATTATTCTATCAAAGTTGTTGAATTTTAGGTAGTCAGGTGCCATTGATGATCAGATCAATCCATCCATCCAATTCTCTTTCTTAACGGTCACTTGGCCTTTTCTTTTCTTTTCCCAACACGTCACACATATTAATCATCACATGTAGTCTACCTAAACTATCCAATCAATCCCCACTAAATTATTCCAATTCCTCAACTATACGGAACCTTGGCGGGAGCTCCCCCATCTTCAGGACAACCTACTTATTTTTACCTTTTTTTTTTAATTAAATAGAAGCGCAATCGATTCCACATGAATCATACCAAGGACCAGGGTATTCCCGTCTTCAATAATGATTACATCGGATCGACAGCTAACGAACCAGCCTACATGAGCTACAGAGTTCCTCTTACATAACGACAACCCCAGATTTGCCATGTTGCTGTCCTCGGATTCTGCTGTGGATAGGCCTTGTCCATGATCTGCTATGACTTATTTCTTGGCTTTATTGCGTTGGAACTTGGCGCTGCATTTACAGTTTACACAGACACTCGCTGGCGTGATTTATGAGGATTAGGTAGGTCCCCGATAGTCTTGGCCTAGTCCTTGCGCAGTCTACGGGATCGGTTGACCAGTGGACATACCGAGGATCACTTGTAGTCAAGAACGTAGAGAGAAAAAAAAAAAGGCGAAGCACAGAACCTGCCCGGGTATCAATTCTTAAGAGGTGTAGACTGTTAGAGTACAAAGATGAACTAAATATCAAAGCTCTTCTAACCAAGTTTCCCAGTTCCCACTCCAGGTACGAAAATATTGACGATGTGCTTTCGTATTCCGATTTGAGAAAAAAAAAAGAAAGATGGACGCCGTTGCAACCAGAACTCCAACTCCAAGTCGCATGTGCTAATGAAAGGTATTGCCGCTATTGAGGGGGGAAACAATGGGGGGACAGGGGAAATAAGAAAAGCAGAAAATCAAGTGCCCAATAATCGTTCCACAAATCCCAAACATTGGTATCATGCTAGCATTAAACGGTTTGAAAATCGGAAAGAAACGCTCACGCTAGATGAGCGAAGGACAGGAAAAGAGGCTCGTGGGCGAGGTGCTACCGAGATGGCGAACGGGCCTTGCCTAGCCATATCTGCCACCATCTGGTAACTCCCAGAACAGCTGCTCGGCCATCGTCTTTTCGTTCTGTCCCATCGGGGTTACCGAGAATCATGGCAAAGACCCAGAAGAATGCTGCAGTCCAGGCAAGAAGGAGCAGGCCGAACGACATGAGCGACGATAGAAGGAGTACCATAATCAGGCCACCCACCGAGTAGCCTTCACCATAATCCGTAACAGATGATTGATCGCTGTCATCGGATACCGATTGCGAGGGTGATGGCCGAAGCCCAATTAGCCGCTCATGGATATGTAATTGTGGACCCAAGAAATCGCACAGCTGTGTGCGGAACGAGGTTTTCCTGAGATACGGTATGCAGGAACAGAGTCGAAGAGGAGATATGAAAAGAGTAAAGAGTAATCCGAAGACAGTGTAGATGGAGGCGAGGAGGGAGAATATGGGAATGGGGAGAGACATCCGAAACTGCGGTTCGGCGGTTAGTCCCGCACGCTAAACTGCCGGGTGGGAAAGGAGTGGATTTAACTCACCAGCATCAGGACGGCATCCTGGCCATTATCCGAAAGGAAATTATCATCTTGATTTGTTCTTTTTTGAGCGCGAGCAGCACTAGGATTATGATTGTCCCCCGACATGTATGATGAATGATCGGTCCAGCTCCCTCGGGTGCGGTCTTCTTTGCGCGCAGCTCCGCAGCTGTAGGATGTTGATATAGGATTGTCTTCGAGATATGGCGAGGATGCCGCAGCAGGGGAACCAAGTTTCACAGGCTGCTGGCGGGAATGGCTGCCGGATTGAGGGTAAGAGGAATCCCACGAATCGGAGGGATATGGTCTGGAGGTGGACGTGTGGATGGAGGCCCGTTCCGACAAGAAAAAGTTAACGGTCCAGTCCTGGTTGGTGGCGCTGTGTCGCAGTGATGTCTCCGCAGGTAGGTGAGCCGTGGGGGGAGCGGCAGGATGGCTTTCACCATCGGAAAGATATGCGGCCACAATCTGGGGTTGGTCCTGATAGTAGGCGGGTGAACGGGACATAACAGGTTGCCTTATTGCGGGCGGTCGAGGTCAAGGGGGAAAGGGATAAAGATCAAGAGTCGGTGGAGCAAACAAGGGCGCAACGGAGACCTGGCCCCTCAAAAATGCGACGGAAGGCACACCAGGTGGTACAAGCAGCGCACAGGGAGAGCACCCGGGAGAAGCTCACTGCATGGCTTTAAGCGCAAGGGAGATTGATTTTCCTTCGCGAGATAATCGATAACGAGTCTGCTGATATGGCGAGCGGGCGACCAAGGAAGGGGTAGGCCAGAGCGACGGTTCTGGGAGGGGAGTAACGGAGAGGGATGGGGGGCGGAGAAGAGGGGAGAGGGGAGGAGCAAGAGGCGATTTATAGGGCCATGAATGTCAGCCAGGGAGGGTACAGAACCCCAAGAAAAGGACGAAATGAACCAAGAGAAAAAGAGTGGACAGCGGCGAGCGCAAGTTGCAGCAGAAGGGAACTCGCTGCCAAGCCGACGCCGAGCCTTGGCCTCAACTTGGCCGGAGGACAGAAGAGGAGAATGGGGAGACGGAAAGAGAACCGCGATAGAGTGGTGGTCGAGATCGCAGACAGCAGGAGTGAGGACGGCCTGGAGGATCCGCTGGCATTGTGAGAAGAGTTGCTGCCACTACTCTGTCTTTGCAGTGCGAGCCAGTTGAAGCTGCGCTTTCCCGTCCATCGCGGTGCCAAGAGGCTGGATTTGCATCACTGGCCAATGATGGGCATAAGAGAACCCCACTGCGGTGGACGTGGGCTTGGCGGGCATACCCTGTGAATTCCGATCGAATACTTAAGGACGTATTATGACTAAAGTATTGATTGCATCAAGTATTTGGCACAGGGCTAGTTCTTGAGACTCATCACGCAAGCCAGGGCATCTTTCCTGTCAAATGGAACTGAGGAAACGCCTGCCATGGACATGCTGGACGGGGAACATTGGGCAGTGACTCGTACTTGCCCACTTCGGCAGGTCGTCACCCGCACCTTCCGCAATCGTGAGAATCATGTGACCCCCTCCAGGAGAAATCCTGATAGCTTCACACCTACTGGCAGTTTGGTTTTGTGATTGATCTCTTTTCTTTAGGTACTCCTTGCCCACTGCCATTTTTGGGCTCATTTCGACAGTACTCACATTGGGCGCATGTCATGGTCCAGTGAGGCCATGGCTCCGCTTTGATTGGCCAGTGGGTCGGAAATTTTTAAGTCTTGTACACCCCGGGCAGTCTTCAACCTCACTGTACGCCTCCTCTTGGGGTTGTACTTGGTATGAAACCTTCCTCCTCACATCAGGTCCGCGGAGGATTCCTGCGATTCTGCGCCGAGCCACCTCGCCGAGCCCGCCGAGAAATTCTCATACGTCATCAAAGATGAGCAATTTCTTTTGTTATCCCGGCAAATCAAAGGGCAGATGTTTGGTTTGACATGCAGCAACTTGGCTTTCAATCTGGATGCAGCCAACTTTACGATGTCGCGAACCCGGGTGAGTGAACTCCCCACGGGCTTCATTCCAGGCTGTCTCAAATTCGTCGAGGTGCCAGCATCACCGTGGTTTCGCTATATCACTTTGTGTGGCGTAGTGACTTTACCCCATTTTCCACCCTTCCTTCGCTAGCTAATCTCAACCACGGATTCTCCAGCTCTTGTGCGTTTATCTCCTCTCAATTGCCCTTGGCCCTGGCGCCGAGAATCTTGTGTAATCTTGGCCATACACTTCGTCGTATTGATTATTTTTCGGCATCCTCTTTGGTCCTGTGCTTTGGCCATATATACATGATCTTCATTTTCCTCGGCGGAAATGGCTCAGCGATGAGCGGTCTCTGGATCAAAGGTAACTACAGAGTACTTAGGTTTGATAAGTCTAGACCCGAAGGACCTCGATATAACAGAGTAGCCTAGCCAATAACGTAGCAAGGCTCCAGGTTACAGCAAGTTCCTAACCTAGGGCTGACTTCAAATCCTCCGAAAGACAGCTCATAATTTCAAATCACGCATAAGACCCAAGACCCTCAAAACAATTCATCTCGGAATTCTTCACAGTACACAACAAGAAGGCCACAGCACCGCAGTTCCTCCGAGGCAGATTCAAGTGAAGCTCGGGCATACAGATAGCCGTCTAGTCGGTACCTACTCTGTAGTTGTGAGAGACAAGGCTTCTGCTGCGACCTTGGTCATGGTTCTTCTCGAAAGACCTTGTGCGGCATGATCGACTACTATCTTGTGCCGCAAACTCTACCCTTCGTGACAAGCGACAACAGACCACTCTTATGATATGCCGGTATTCCTGATTAACCTAGGCATGAGGGCCAATGGAGTCACTGACCCCAGCCTCAACAGAGCCCTGTATACATGCGTCGGTGTTGGTTTCGGTACAAAGATTCAACCATCCCAACCCCTTCGGATTAATTCTTCTACAGAAGGAGGGTCTGGTTCCAGAGCATGATCGCGTCTTTTTACACTACTTGAGGCTCATCAGCGGCTGGAGAGATAAAGCTTCATCAAACGTCTACCAGGTGGAGGCCTTCTTTCTCGCAATACCGTGTTTCGTTACCCGCATGGGTTCTCCAAAAGCGACGCCATACCTGACCAAGTATATGAAGTCGCACTATCACAGCATCCGCATACTTATACAAAAGGCAGCGGTGAGAATATCTAAAGGCCTGGTAACGTTTCCGCCTTGACACTGTTCTATCCTAGATCGAGAAAAACTAAGTATATTTAATGATGCTATCATGCTTCAAGATCTTGGTCTCAATCCACTATTGCCCCGACTCCGGAGCACTACATGTGAAGCCAGTATATTAAAAACCTAGGTTGAAACAACGATCTATGGATCCGATCATGATACCTGTGATAAGCCGTGCTAGATATGGGTATGAATGAGTATACATTGTAAGAAGAATGGCTGCTAAATCTTTTCTGCTATATATTTAAGCAACAGGGAGCATGACAAACATGGGACCTCCCAAGGATGGAATCCCTGAAACATGTAAAACAAGTGAGCACCGTTACCTAGGCTAGTTTAATGGCTAGCACTCCGCAAGAATGTAGATACTAGTACCTATTACTAGGTAGAGACCCCATGGAGTTTGATAGACAAGCATATTTCCATCTCATTCAATCTTTCAACACACCGCCAGCCCAGTGTAGAAAAACAGCAGGATGATAATCATCGGCTGCACTTCGCGAGCAAGGCAGGATTACAATGACACGACACAACACACCTTTTGTATGCTGTGCAACTAACTGACTAGCCCTCAAGTACAGTGCGTACTCTGGGCCCGCATTGTCGCCGCTGCAGCTGCTGCAGGCAGGGAACTTGGAGTGAAATTCTTCGGCAGTGAAGGCTCGACAAACTTGCATGATGTTGCACAACATTAAGAAATCTGGGTGCAGCAGTGCTTGTTGGGGGGAAGGGACAGATCGGCGTATGTTTTCCCTTGCTTTTCTTTTTCTTTTCTTATTTTTTTTGTGCTTTCCTCTTCTATTTTTGTTGCCTTCGTTTTGTCGGGTGTTTATATACTCCATAGTCATATTGATACTATCTAGTTGGTATACCATCATATATAGATCCTCTACCACCATTATCCTCACACCGTATTACCAAATACATCCCACTGGACAGTAAGTGGAGATGCCCAATCTGCATGAAGCAGACGCAATTAACCTCAGCTCAGATTCCAGCACGGGTTCTAGCAGCGGAACCCCGACTACACGACACTCGGACTCTGGCAGAGGTACTACATCTTCCCCGTTCATTTCAATTCAAGCTGTCTGCCCAGAGCCCCATACTGACTCTCCAAAGTTCAAGTACATAACTATGAGTGCACTGCGTGGGGGAAGACTTCCATTGTGATTTAGACTGCGTCGCCGCCCCGGAGTTCTGCGCGCTGCTCTGGCACGGAGCAGCCATTGTGACATTGCCTACATGGGTCGACGGCTCTGTAATACCGTAAAGTCTGCGATCTTAGTTTGTGAAGACATTCGTGGAATCATAGAATGAGATTGATTGTTGTTTGTGGGTCACATGATGACATTCCGGGGTTGAGTCATGTCAGCCGTTTCTTGATTAGATTGAACTGTCCACGGCTGGAACTTCAGTAAGTAGACGGCATACTTCTCTGAGGGCTAGTTCTGACTTTTGAGTACTTATCTAATAATAATAATAGTAACGTCCTCTCAATCAGAAGCGATCGGATCTCGGTACACTGGAGGTGGTGGGACTGTGGGAGATACCGTGCTATTCATGCTACGTCAGTCGACCGGTGTCAAACGATCCAAGTTCCGGCATCGCATCCATGGGCTGGTAGACTGCAGTAATTATATCGTCATGATTTGCTCCAATGCCGTCCATGGTTCAAAAGTGGGTTACCAACCCATAATCTCCGACCTTAGGTAGTTATATTATATATACCAACGTGGGCCAAAAGTTTGTGCACACTTCCCGCGACCGTAGAACTTCTAAACTTCAACCACAACTTCAACCACCAACAACTCCCTCAATATGAGAGCTTTCGGCACCGAAATAAGTGGAAATCGAAGGCCTGGAGG
>JAPDEH010000073.1:0-143252 GCA_027569075.1 Aspergillus asperescens | reverse complement strand
ATATTTAGATTTTAATGAAATAGGCGTTTTTTGGTGGTTGTTGATAGCTTCAAGTTTTCTAAGCGTTGTCGATTTTGGTGAGGTGCGCGGCTCGGGTGGGTGCGCGACTCGGGTGGGATTTACGTTATTGGGTAGTTAATTTTACGAGTTAACCCATTACTAATCTTCCAGGACTGCCAAGAATTTTAGTGTTGAAATTTATTAAAAAAAAAAAGGTATAATTTCATGAATTTATAGAGTTTCATACTTTTTACTATCCTTACAGTCTAGAGTGCCTGATGTGGCGTTTCTTGGCGGTCGCCACTGAAGCCACTGAAGCCCAGTAACCCACACTATTCGATTGGCTCCAGAGTCCAGATTGAAGCACGATTACGTCGGCTGGCGAGAAGTCCCAAACCTGGAACACATGCGTGGTACACAGGACGACCTACTTAGGTCAGCAACTCAGTAAAGGGGTGGAGGAACCAGGGCAGAAGTTGCAAAGGCGTGGCCAATTGAAGCCCCCAAATCCACGGGAATTCAGATCCAAGCTGGTTTGAGCACAGGCTATCAAATCAAATATAGGTAGCAATTATCAAATGTTCTGGAGCCGAAAATCTCCGCCTCATCTCCACCAGATTAGCCTGGCCCGCTTCAAGTCTTCACCTCCTGATGGCGATCGCCCTCTCCTCGCCTCGATCTTCGGTGTGTTACTAACTTGCTCGCAGGCTTCGCAGTATCATATCATTCGCGCATCCCTTCTTTTCCACAACTCCTTTCCCCCCGTCTTTGTTGTTCAGGTGGTCAAGACCGTTATTTTAAGCTACCTAGAAAAGCTGGAATCCTTGGGTATCCAACCAAAAGCCCGAGACTACAATACCGCGAGTAAGTCGACTCCAGAGGAGCCGCCGCCACTTTTGTGGGAGCGTCCCCACCCTCATCTCCGTCTGTCTCGTCTGTCTCGTCTGTCTATTGCGCAGTGCGCTGTCAATCTTTTCTCCTGCATCTCTCCCTGCATCATCGTCTCAATTCCTTGTATCTTGATTGTTCCTCTTTTTCTCCCTCGCTCTCCAGTTCAATTCCTCTATTTGCTTTTTTCCTTCCATTTTCTAGCCTCTTATCCGTTTTCTTATCTTTCCTTTCTTCACCACTGACTACCGTATCAGTCGTACTCCTTCCATATCCATAGACGGTTCTATCCCCTACCTCTAGTCGGCTCGTTTGGCCTGGTGCCGCCATGTCGACTCCCGTGCGTGAGATGCCAGCCCCGGCATATCCGGAGCCTAAAAGAAGGGGCAGGCCCGGTAGTGATTCTTCTCCCACCATCGATGAAGATACCTACGTCCATGACGGCTCGCGGCCCCTGGATGAGCGTCATCCCGAGCACCTCGAAGTTGATACAACCTTTCAAGATTTCGACAAGCATAGTCGTTCACCATCAGCAGCGCGTGAGCAACGTATGCGACTCGAAGATGATTTAGCAGTGCTTGAAGCTGAACGAGTGGCCTCACGTTCCCTTCATGAAACTGAGAAGGACGCTCAAAGCGGCGGTGGTCACTCTTTAAGCCGCCCCCGTTCGCGCAGAGACATCGATGAATTTGACGAGGCCACACATCCATTACACGAGAAGGCCGCTGTCTATAATCCGCCTGAGAACCCCACCACTGGTATTTCTAAATTCATCAAGAAGTTGCACGAATCGAGCTTCATGATTCGCTATTTTACTTACATTGTGCCCCTCGTTCTAATTCTACTTATTCCATTGCTTGTTGGTGCACTGGCCTACCCTGACGCAAGTGTTGGTGGTGTCGAATTATTATGGTTCTCGGTCTGGTTGGAAATCGTTTGGCTGACACTATGGGCCGGGAGGGTATGTTCCACAAATCGCTTGCTGATATTCCTGTTGATTCCATCCTATTTTCATCAGCTAATTCATGATGGCAGATTGTTGCTAAACTCTTGCCTAGCCCTATCAATATAGGTGCAAGTATTTTCACCAACAACTCGAAGAAATGGCGCGATGTTGCAATACAATTGGAGCTGCCTGTTACCCTCTTTCTCTGGTGGCTAGGTATAGAAATCTCTTTCTTGCCCACCATGAAAAATCACCATGTTGATGGCAATTCTCACACGCGAAGCTGGGAGAACACCCTCAATAAAATCATCATCTCCATCTTCGTCTGGACTATCCTGAACCTAATCGAAAAATTTCTCCTTCAGCTTATCGCTATGAACTTTCACCAGCGTACATACTCGGATCGGATCGAGATTAACAAGTTTCAGATTGGCAGTCTAACAAAATTGTACTCGTTTTCCCGAGACAGAATCACCGAGACAGATGAAGCTTTTGAGGAAAAGCAGGATCAATCCGGCAGTGGCACCAAAACTCCATTGCACTACGCGGGCAAGGCCAGAGGACTTGCACTGGGTGCCTTGAACAGAGTCGGGGACGTTGCCGGGGCAGTTGCAGCAGACTTCACTGGTCGGAAGGTTAACAATAGCACCCACCCTTCTCAAGTTGTTATGACTCTTTTGAGGACAACTGGCGGCTGTCAAACTTTGGCGCGGCGGCTCTATCGGACTTTTGTCCGTGACGGCTTTGACACGGTGTTCCCTGGCGATTTAAAGGAGGCTTTTGACGATAACGAAGAGGCTGAAGCCGCCTTTAGCATGTTCGACAAGGATATGAACGGCGACATTTCCATGGAGGAGTTGGAGGCAGTTTGCGTGGAGATTGGTCGAGAACGCAAGGCCATTACTGCATCTTTGAAAGATCTCGATTCGGTCGTCTCTAGGCTCGGCAATGTTTTCGAGCTCTTTGTTGCTGTGATTGCCATCATTGTCTTTCTGACCCTCATCTCCACTTCTGCTGCTGGTGTACTTACATCGGCCGGTTCCAGTATCCTCGCCCTGTCCTGGCTCTTTTCCGCTACCGCTCAGGAGTTCCTTCAGTCTGTTATCTTTGTCTTCGTCAAACATCCGTTCGATGTTGGTGACCGCGTGACCATTTACGGTAACTCTGGTGATTCTGGCCTTGGTGATGATTACTATGTCAAACAGATTGCACTTCTCTATACCGAATTCAAGAAGATGCAAGGCCACATTGTCCAAGCTCCGAACAGTTATTTGAATACCCTTTTCGTCCTCAACCAGCGGAGATCAGGAGCACTTGCTGAAGCTGTTCCCATCGTCATTAAATACGGCACGAGTCTAGAACAAATGGATGCGCTTCGCCAGCGTCTCGTCGAATTCGTCCGGAGCGAACGACGTGAGTTCCAGTCCAACATCCTGACTGAGCTACGTTCAGTGACAGAGAACTTCTCCGTGACCCTCAATGTCGTTTTCTTCTACAAGTCCAATTGGCAGAATGAAGGTCTACGTCTGCAACGCCGCAACAAGTTCATTTGCATGCTCATGGTTGCCCTACAAGAAATTGGCATTGAAGGACCACGCATGAACCTCCAGGGTGCGAGCGTCGATATTCCCTATCACGTTGCAGGCTACCCCCCACCATACCAGGCTCAAGGCACTTCTCCAGCCAACGACGAGGGTCAGCAACCACAAGGTGCACCGTTAACCGACGAACATCATCACCCTGGCCCCAGCTCCGCCGCCACCCGCCACCCCTCCATTCTCCGCAAGGGTATGAATGTCGCCAACGCCCGAGCTCGTGGCCAATCTCTCTCGCGAAAGCACGTGGATTTCTCGCTCGGTATGTCCGATTTGTCCACAGACGATCTCATGGGCGACGTGTTTGAAGACCGTAAACCCGCCGCCGACTTTGCAGTTCGGCACGCGATCGCCGAGCGCCGAATTCAGGAGGAAGAGGCTGAGCGACAGAGCACGGAGTCTGCTCGCCAACGAGCCTCGGCCTCTCGTTCTAATCTCAACGTCCCGTCTAACGCTAACGAAGGCCGCCTCTCGACCGAGTCCGAAGGCGGACATAGTTTGACCTCGGTCAGCCGCGGTCGGTTCTTCCGCCATCGGTCCAGCAGCAACCGACAGGACGATATGATGGAGCAGGGCCGTTCTTCTGAGCAAGGTTCTTCCTCGGCAGCCCAAATCCGCCCTGTTTCGCCATCTTCTCGTTCAGAGGGGAAATAATGAATGATGCCCCCTACCTGTCATCTTTTACATTTAGATTGCCAGTCATTTACCTTGCACCTTCCTTTTTATATATATTCAAACCAACCCCTCCTTTAACTTCTATCCCTTCAGCCATACATTCCCTACACCCAAATCCTCGATTCCATCATTTCTCTACCTGAAGGGCTCCTTTATATATCATTGCCATAGCGGCTATCTGAACGTTCCTTGCTATCTATCTCTCCTATTTCACATTCCCAGCTTCATAAGCTTTTGTCTACACGCGCTCTATACATATATCTTATATGTTGATTCCATCTTCGCGTGTCCAAATATTTGGCAAGCCCAGCACGCTCGAATTCTGGCAGTTCAAAACGTGCTGTCCATACCATATGATTAGCAAGTTCAGTGAGAAAGTCTGTTCTAATGCTTGTATCTAATTACTTCTTACGTTCTTTGTGCATATACATTTTTCTAAGGTTGCTTTCCTTAAGAAAGATTGGGTGCAAATTGAATAGCTCAGGCTTTGCTAATGTATTTTGCGAAGTTAGAGATGTTTTCTGAGATTATATGGTCAAGAAGGACGTATATGTTCGCCTATTCGATCTCGTTGACTTGGTTGTACGTATATTGAACTCTGAGTTCTATATATATACTGCTTACTGCGCAGCAGGTCATCGCTGGGGAAAAATGAGAATTAAGTCAAAATTTAACTTGCAAAGAATGCAATTCAATTTCTCACAGCCTTGACCGGTTTAAGAATTGTATCTGATAACTTACATACACAGTCTTGAAGCAAGTTCGGGGTTGCCAAGTAGATAGATAGATACAAAAGAAAAGTGACACGTGAGTTTCTTCAAAAAAAAAAACCACTCGATCGCAAATTTGGGAGAGAGATAAATATGAGACAATAATAAAGAAAGGAGAAATTCCCAAGAAAAAAAGGAATGCAAAACTCAAACGGCCTGGTCGAGTAAAATAGACAGATAGATGGCGCCCAAACTCCCGCTCAAGCCTGAACAAGACAGAAGGAAAATATTTTGACAAGATGGTAATGGGACAAACAGAAAAGGAAATAAAACCGTAAGGATGACTGACATGAATGGTCATGTATGAGTAGGATAGACATCCTGCACTGTGCCTCTCTGGTTCTTTCAGCGTGAGAATATCCGTCGTTGTTTATGCCAGCACTGAACGTTACAAGACTCAGAAAGATATAGATATGGGGCGGGATCTATCTTTTCCGCTATCTTCCCGGTCGAGGAGTATTCTCAGCATCCGGATTTGGACAGGGTGTATGCATGGGCCGAGGCGTGGCATCAAAATCTTGAATAGGCGTGAGGCTTGACTGGTCCGATCTGGCGTCGCCACTGCCACCTGAGCAGACAATTGGGGGTGTGCTTGGATACGCGTCGCTGAAATTCTGAGTGCGGCCGGGGAAAACAACGGGAGGTGTTATTTGACCCCTTCTCGAAGACTCAGAGCTAGCTCGATTCTCCGCTCTTTTGTAAATCTCCGTAATGTAACGAGAAAACGGTGGTTTAGCATCAGGAGTCAACAGCATCGACCTTGAGGCTAACGCTAGAGGAGAGGGAGAATGCTTCGGGCTTAAATCGTCTTCGATGGATGGCAAGATGGTCTCTTCGGGAATGCTAAGTTCCTCAAACTTGCTTTCCAACGAGCTCCAACCAGACCTAGTCGTATCGACACCAAGTTCATCTCCGTTGTCGGAGCCCCCACTCCTGCTTCTTTCTCCAACCTCTTTATCTTTCTTGAGAACTTCCTCGCCGGTGCTAATCACGCTACCCCTGCTATTGGTTCTCATCATCTCGATACCCAACTTAGAGCCAGGTCGATTCGGGCGATTCTGTGGGCTTTGCGTCCTATGCGGCAAATTTCCAAGCTCTTCGTCTTCATCGTCGCCAGATTCTGCACACTCATAGCGTTTTCGTTCGAGGGACTCTCTCTTTGCTTGAATTGCCTCACTGGAACGCTGTTTCCGTGGCGTAAGCATACCCGAAGGACTTAAGGTTGGCAGACTTGAAGCGGCGTGAGGCAGGCTAGGGAATGGTACTGTGTTCTGAGCCTCGCGATTAGAATCTGTGGTTTCTCGTGCGGTAGTCGAGTCCTCCGATATACCCAAGCCTCCTGCGTTCTGGCCCCATTCATTGGTTTGTCGACTCACAATGACAGGGACATCTTCGGCCTTGATGGAATCCAAGTCGCCGAAATAACTGCTACCAACTGAATCCTCACGGATGGACCCCCGATAGGAACTAGAGGGTACAACCACAAAACCAGATGATACTGTTGAGCTTGGACTATGCTCAGCTTGAATAGGAGGTGTATGACGGGCAGGTGATGACGCAAAGACCGACGGATTGTAGTCCTTTGGAGGGGGTTTCCACTGACAAAACTTACATAGTATTTCAGTCAGCTTTGTCAACGTCGGCGGCTTTTCAATGAGGGTATCAAAATGATGTGTTTCCGGGAGATCCTTGAGGTAACTAGTCACCGCAATTATGGGTGTGTGACGATTAGCGCTGCGTGTTTCCCTGACCATCCGAGCAATATCAGCCCCGTTGACCTGCGGGAGCTTGTATTCAGTCATAATGATATCGAATTGCACCTCGCTAAGCGCGTAGCGTACTGCTTCTGCACCATTCGAAACTGTGATAGTACGACAACGGAGTTTCTCAAAAAGACGCTCCATGACCAAGCGCGAGATTGGATGATCTTCACAAATAAGAATGTCGAGCGGCCGGAAAAAGGGACCTTCAGCAAAGTTAATCTGCGAAAGTCGCCTTGAGCTCTGGCGGCGGCGTTGTACTTTTAATAGAGCCTTTGCACGTGGATCCTCATTGTCAGATGAAGAAGGCGAGACGTCAAACAATTGACTCCGGCGTTTATGGTGGCCAGCGACATAAGTTTCTCTAGCCAGAGCTGAGGACAACTCGCCACCATCCTGAGATCCAATTGTCTGTGACCGTGTTCTAGTTGCTGGGACACTGCCATGACGATGTTGGCCCGGGACAGGTTTATCGGGAGAATGTGTTCCACCCCGGGCGGGTTTGATTGGAGATGATGCTGCAGGGCCAAATTTGTTATTTGGTGCGCGAGTTTGATCTGCAGGGGTAGGCTGGAAAGAAGATCCACTAGATTGGTGAGAGGTTGTCGTTGAGGACGACCCTGAGGTCTTTCTGCGCTCATGGTTATGACCTGTGCTAAATTGAACGAGAAGCGGAGATGAAGGCTGTGATGGTCGACTTGGTGACGAGTTGGCTTGACTGAGGGCAGACGGAGATGCGGGCCTGTTGTTCCCTTTCGACTGAGACATGGTACGCTGAAGGGACATTGGCAATGGACTGCCTTCCAGTGACGGCCCAGAAGAGGGTGGACTGGGCCCCTGAGGTTGAGGTTGAGGCTGAGGCTGAGTCTGAGTCTGTGGCGGTTGCTGGGCCCCCGAGCTGTTTGACTGGCGTTGTTGTGCTTGCAGCGCCTCCTGCCGTAGTTTCTGAATCACATCTTTGTTGGCCTTCTCAAGCATGGGAAGGTTCTTGAACGCGAAATTTCCAAAATCATCTGCCAATGAAGGCTCGCTTTGTCTCCTGGTCCGGGATTCTCGCACGTGTGGAGGGATATGTAGAGGCATCAATGGCCGTTTTATCGAGTTGACTTGTGAGCGAACCTTATAAAGTGCATCATGCGGCCGGTCTATATAGGAGCCAGTTATGACTGGAGACTGAGGGGAGCTTTCGTCTTCTTCAGTGAAAGCCTGAAGTGTGGCGCCACGGGCGTCGAAGTATTCTGTATCTTCCGGATTCTCCAGATTGGGAACAAACTGGGCTTTATCCTCTAAGAGGGTGTCCCAGTTGATATCCGCAAACCAAGGATGATTCCGGATCTCTGCTCCTCCATTTGGGTACTTTTCTTCCAAGTTTGCGCCTATTCGCTCACGAGGATTGATGGCCATGAGCTTGTTCATAAGATCAATAGCTTCGGGTGATGCCAGTTCTTCAATATCCTCGGGCCAATTGATTCTTCGATGGAGTATGTTTTCGAACACCTCGTCCGGACTGGCCGCATTGAAAGGTGGGTAGCCAAAAAGAAATTCAAACATGATACAGCCCAAAGACCACCAGTCACTCATTTCATCTTGGCCAACACCATTGATGGTCTCTGGTGCTAGATAATCTGGTGTACCAACGAAGCGTCTGTTATGATCCTCGGGATCAAACAGTGCCATTAACGGCGGCATCATGCCTTGCTGAGGCGGTGTACCAGCTGACAAGTTGTTATGTGTAAGCTGAAGTGGGTGTAAATAGGGAGATTCCCCCGTCTCGCTCTGGCCCTCCTCCTCGTGCGCACTTTCAGAAGGGGGAAGGGGAGGAATTGGCAAGACGCCAGGCATTTCACCCCCTTCGTTTAGTGACAGTGTTCGAAAAATGACATTCAAGTTCTCGCTGCCGCCGCTGTCACTGCGATACCCAGATGCTCGACGAGAAGTCTGCCTACTGAGTCCACCCTGATTCAAATTAAAGTAAGACGGTTGAGGTATGCTGCCTGCCACATCTGGCGTGATAACAGGGGTAGATCCCGGGGACCCACTGCCCTGAAAATCGAACGAAGCAGATCGAGAAGAAGCGATCGATGTGGCTCGAGGGAATGGGCCTTGCTTTAAGAGGTCCACTGACGGTTCATTCATACTCTTCAGAACACGCTTTTGACGCCCGACAAGACCCATGCGAGACAGCCCAAAATCAGTCAACTTAAGATGGCCCCTCTGGTCAATGAGTAGGTTATCCGGTTTGAGGTCACGATGCACAATGCCTCGATTGTGAAGGTGCTCCACGCCTAGGACAACTTCAGCAATGTACTTTTCAGCCCAATCCTCAGGCAAGCCACCTAGGATCTTAACCAGCGAAGCACAGTCCCCTCCATTAAGATACTCCATTACCAGGTAAAGATAGTCCTTACTGGAAAAGGTCCAGTAGAGCTTAGCAACGAAGTCACTTTCCCCTTGCCACATCATGATCGCTCGTTCAGCTTTGACGTTTGTCACCTGATTCTTAGCAACCATATCTGCCTTCTTAAGCACCTTGATTGCATAGTATTCGCCAGTCGTCTTTTTTTTGGACAGATAGACACTCCCAAATGCGCCTTTACTAATAGGCTTAATAATCTCAAAATCTTTGATAGATGGAGGTACCGGTCGCGGTTGGGGCTGACTGGCGGTGGTCAAATGAGGTGAAACAGGTGGCCTGGGCAGGTCGGAGGAGGTCGTTGACGATTGCCGACGGTGATGCCGATAGTGGTGGAGAGATAGCTCGCCGAGGTTCGCAGATGGTGATACAATCGGGGATGATAGAATCTCAGCCCCAGTAGAAAGACGTGGCTTAGGGATGCGGAGTGGTGAATGGGGACCAGACGTTCTGGCCGGGGAATGTTGCCGTCGAGGTGAACCAGACAGCCCTGGAAGCACCAGGCTCCTACGCTTATGATCCATACTCCGATCAGACGAAGGTGAGTCAGTTCGCATAACTCCCGGAATGGTGGATGAGACGACGCTGCTATCACTTTGGTCGCCTGAATCGATATCTGCTAACGACCAACCACGTCGCGACGGTTGAGAGGTCCCCAACAATCCGGCGGCACTCCTGTGCGAGCGGGGAGTTGGACATTCCATAGGGCTAGATGGCCCCGTTGAAACAGCAACGGATGAGGTTTTCCCCTCAGAGGAGTGACCTGACTGACCTGACTGAAACCGGTCAGGTGCGCTACGCATCGTCATTGTCAAAGTCGAGACTAGTGGATGCACCTCGGATTCATGACCTGCATTTTGTGCGAGAATATAAGTCGGGGAAGCAGCTGTGTCGGGCGCGCTATCGTTCTGCGGTACATCATCCTCAGAGGAGCTAGAATCACTCAGTTGACCAGCCGCGATACGTTCGGCTTTCCTCAGAGCCGCGGTAATGCACTCTTCTACTAGTACTGTGTATTCAATGCGGATCCTTTCCGCATATTCGACGATTCTGCGGTGACGAATAACCGCATCAACCTTTGATCTGGCAACCTGCTCCGTATCCATACACAACGCAGCAAGGCCTTGCTCCTGTTCCAGGGTATTAGAGCTTGGTGACTGCCACTGAAGCACCTGAGAAACGCGAGATTCCGATTGTGGTGACATGGTTCGGAATTCGTCGCCATTGTCGCCACGGGACTCTCTGAGGACTGGCATGTTGATCTCTAAAGCCGTATCGCAGAGGTCAAGAATCAGCTCAACAACTCGAGCGAGAGGCCGGCGCACTGCGAAAGATCGCGCACGTGAATGGCCGGTTCCGGAGACTGATTGGTCTCTGGATCTCGGAGGGGTAGCAGGAGCAGAGCTAGAGGTGGATGTTGACCCTGAGGAAGGCGCCGAAGTGATGGGTGATGGTCCAATTTGGAGTCCTTTATACTCTGGTTGGGGCAAGGGAGGTGAGACACCATCGCGGAGGGTCGTTGGTCTACCCTGCCTCGCCTCCAAAGCATCTAGGACTTTGACAATGGCGTGACGGTGCTCATCGAGGTTCTCTTGGGCGATCTGGACGTCCATCTCTGCTTGATGCTCTTGGAGGCAAAGATCTGAATGCTTCTCAAACCACCAAGGAGTTATCTGGCGCTCACAGATGCGACATAATATAGGCTCCGGGGCAGGATGTTTAGATTGATCTGGCTCATTGGCTGCGGCCTCTGCTAGAACTGTCAGGTAGTTCGCGAGTACCTCGGCTCCAACGCCCAATGACTCGACCAATAAAGATGGCAAGTCAATAGTGACTTCTCGCGGCCTGGAGAATGGTCGTAACATCCACATAGTCTATTTGCAGCTCATGTTAGTCATTACGTAGGCTGTCAAAACCACAATATGGGGGCTTACGTGAGCAACCCCTTCCGCTGTACGGTCATAAACCATAATCCCTTGCCCTTCCAAGTTCAAAATGTTAGCTCCGTGCTCCGCCAACTCGGGCGAGGGCTCTTCCGCATCACCCTGGCCATCTGTCTGCTCTAGCTTCAGAGGTCGTGGTTCAGTCGAGAACTTCAACACTGAATCGGAACCTAACTGCACTGAAACGCGGATAAAACGACTGCGAGAGTCGTCTTCTTTGAGTGATTCTATCGCGTCGCAAAAAGCACTTTTGTTGTCCACCACAACATCCGAAATCATTCGCCCTTCTATGGTCTCCGGTGGGGTTCCCACGACTTGCTTCCAGGACGGACTGACCCATTTGACACGTCCATCCAAATCTAGGTCGACGATGACATTCAGGGTTTGCTCCGCTGCTTCCCTCAAGTCTTCCCGTTCTTCCCGCATATTATCATTGCTCGAGGTGCGCATTGTAGGGTATTTTTTCGGATCGACACTCCGGGCTTCCTGCCGCAAGGCAGTTACGGCCGGAGGGGTAAGGTACTGTGCATTTTCTGTGCCATTGCCCGCCATATTGGCGAGACAAAATCAATGAGGGGAAGGGACAGGTCCCTGTCGGAGAATTTGTCGAGGGTGTAAATGATGAAATAGCCAGAGACAACAATAGAGGGATTGAGCAGAACCGTCTGCCGGGCAGAGCGGGTGCCCTTGTTTGTTGGTTATGGATTCATTCGCTGCATTAACCGGCCATGGCGAAATCGCGGGGAGTGGGAAGGAGCACAAGCAGCCCTACCGCGACGAAACCCCCGATCGAATTTGTAGTAGCGGATATAGTTATCTCCTCTTAGAGAGAAAAAGAGCGAGGGATCACGAAAGAATCAACAGGTTCAAAATGCAGAGTGAGAAAGCGGCTATGCGGGGGGTTATAATGGCGCGACGGACAACGCGAAGCCAGGATGATCCACACCAGTTTACCTCCGAGCGAGGATGGGTGGATGGAGGGTTGTTAGAGGGGTTGAACAGAATATCCAGGCGGGAGAGCAATAGAGGACAAGCAAATAAGGACGATATATAGTCTCCAGGTAGTAGAATGGCGGACTGGAAGCGACGTTAAGAAGTGCAGAGCAACGATGAGAGTAGTGAGTACTGAGGAAAGCGTGAGAGGGTCAATAATACCAAAGTTTGTACGGCAGAATGCCCAGCTGCCGATTGTACGGCGAACACACTGTTTTTACTGCAATTCCGGGTGGAGCCTGTGGTATGGTACGGTAAGAATGGGCTCTGGGAGCAGCAGCCAATCCGAGACAGCAGCCTGACTAAGATCCTACTAGTAACTAGCTAGGTCGCGGATAAACGGCCAACGCTTCGGGAGGATCACGTGGAGAATGCCATCCATCTTTTTCGATCCCCAAGCAATCCACTACACTTTCTGTTTTGGCTCTTCAGTGTCGATCTTGTTGTGTTTCCTCAGCGCTGATGAAATCAATCTCTCCAAAATATTTGTAGAATATGGAAAGTCGAAACTAATTCACTTGCCGAAGTATGGATGGATCCAATATGCTCCACCGTATGATCGTCTGCTCCACTCCGTGAATCAAGGACGCCATTCCTCTCAGGTCGCGGAAGAAAATGTCAATATCCCCTGCAGAAAAGGTTTCTTGCCGGTTTAGCTTTCCAATTCCACCAGCACAGAGGGAAAAAAAAAAAAAAAAAAAAGCAAAGCTCTCATGGGTGTTCACTTGGTCAGTTCCCGTGGTTGGCCCTGAGATCGAGATGGTTCGTTGGTTGGTTCGGGGTACCGTTATTTAGTCTCCTTCTAATCGGCGGTAGATAAAGTCTTCCAAGTTTTGTCCTACCTTGCCCTCCAACAAGCTAGGCTGTCTCCATCTTGATTCCTATAAAAACCACTGGTATTGTATACGCGCGTGCAGTGCATTATGTTGCCTGACATCCCTCATTTTATTGGACCACAAGGGCGCCACTTTGATGGCTGCAGCTCTGTTAACTGTATCAGGTGCTTAGTTGTTCCATGGGAGGCCGCGTCCAGACCCAGAGGGAAGCCTCCTCACTTGACTTACTTCTTTCCGGATATGTCATCATCAAGAACTAGTTACTGGACGGATTTGAAACTTCGAGGATGAAGCTGCTGATCTGGCGTGGCCGTTTGTTTCTACGAAGACAAGTTCGTCATGCTCGAGGGTAGGATATACTAGATAGGTACCTTCTCATGGGTATGGGTAAGATATATAATAATCCCTCTTGGAGCAGTCACAGCCGCCCTAGACAGGACAATCGATACTACACCAGGTATGTTTATCCCTTCCTCAAGGGTTATCCCCAGACAGCTCTGACATAATGAGTGGCTATGCCTCTCGTGGGGTACTTTTGCATCCACACCTCCCTCAAACCGTTCAAACGATCCGTACGTCCGGAATAGGACAAGACGTTTCATCTTGCTGATAGGAGAACATCTTAGTCAAGGACGGTAGTAACTTACTAACAGCCTATGTTCTGGAAACTGGGTTGAAACTCTGAAGATGCCGGACTGCGGGGTAGAAAGAGTGGAGAGGATCGCCGAGGCCAACCCGCAACCTGCCCATTTTTGAGACTCCAGCACCCAAACTGTGCTACTCCAGACTGCGAGACTGGGCGAAGATGTCATGCTTTCTTTTTTTGCGATCTATTCAATGTCTGAAAACTCCAAGTGCCGTGAATTGCACCTGGAAGCCGGATTTTAACTCTCAAGCCACCCAACGCTCCTTCCATGCTAGTACATTCCTCTGTTGGAGTGAGATCCTAGGACCCAAGTAAGCCACCGGATGGAATATCTTCAGCTCCCCCACTAAACTCGAATGCTGGCACCCATCAACCCAAAGTATAGAACATAGGGACCCAACCTCAGAGCACACCTCAAGCAATGATCATCCTCTTCGCGGGGGTTTGGCAGAGGAAGGGAATCGCCCACTCAACCTCCACAGCCGAGCAAGACAAGAAACTGAATCCCTCGAGGTCCCTGACTTTCCGTGCTACTACATGACTCCGCCGTAAAGTCATCTGACTCCACCAAAGGAACCTCCTGGAGCGAAAGAGATGCGGCACTTCTGGAATCCTGTTGGCCAATGGTGCCCATCATTGGACGGCCTTCCACAGAGCCCAGAATCAGGCAATATGGACGCTGTCCACCCCTGAATAATGCAGTTTCCTAGGATTTTACTCCGAATCAAATCCAGCCGAGACTACCCGAGTCCTGGAAGGCTGGAAGGTCTGTTAAAAGACTTACTACGTAGGCAGGAGATAATCAGTCTACCTACGTAAAGATCCCAATGTCTCTCCAGCTCCCCTTGAGTCCATTGGTGGTTGGCGTCCTTTTTCCCTTTCCGTACTTCCCCCAGAACTTGGAACTCGTTCCAGAAAAGCGGAGCAGATTTCCAGAGTAAGCCTCGAATGCTCATCCCCAGCCAACATTTGCGCATGGGGATGGCAAAATACCTTGATAACATGCAAGGCTACATTTTGTTAAGTCATTAGGCCGGGTTCTTTGCACGTTTCACGGGTTTAATGCGGGTCATTGCCCCCAGACCAGTCCTATGCTGTCCTGGGTTTGGCATAGCGGGACATTGGTTCACATGTTAGTCATGCGGTTTCATTGGCTGAAAGTTTGGTATTCGATTGAAATACCTATCCATTGTACCGTGGACAAGCGAACAGCTCTACTGTGACGGTTGGAAGATAGATGGAGTGGAACTGGAAGGGCTTATGCATACATACATGCTTATATACCAGCATTTAGGAAAAGTGGAGACGGTCCGAAGCAGAAAGCGAATGCTCTTCTAATTAGTACAATTAGGTATTTACACAAGGCTTATAGGGATATCCTCGGGTGGATATAGTAGGTACATAACAAATTAACCCATCCAAATTCTTCAATCACAGCGCCTTCTTCTCACTTTCTAGTCGCCAGCGTTCAAGGAAGTACCCAACAGCACGGGAAACGCCCTCGTCAAGAGGGACGATAGGGCTGTATCCGAGCCTCAGCTTAGCTTTT
This sequence comes from Aspergillus asperescens, assembly GCA_027569075.1. Lineage (NCBI taxonomy): Eukaryota > Fungi > Ascomycota > Eurotiomycetes > Eurotiales > Aspergillaceae > Aspergillus > Aspergillus asperescens. The sequence goes on along the minus strand of JAPDEH010000073.1, from coordinate 128,238 downwards.
TCGCACGAGTAGTACCGCGTCATGCACGAATACCGGACGGCCCGCCTTGTCAATTTAGGTGTCTTGCCTATAAGGCCCAAAATCGTTTCTGCGAGGCCGCCAATGGGGCCTAAAAGCCATTCGGGAAGTTCCCACACCTGGTTTGGTTCGACGACTCTGTCCGCTAGAGCCCATACGTAATGGGTAAAGTCCCAGAAGTAGACGGGCTGGTCGTTAGTGATGAGGAAGGCCTCGCCGTCGACACGCTCGTAGTCGAGAGGGTCACCTTGCCCAGACTCGGCGCGCTTATGGCTTGCGAGTAGGCGGTAGGCAGCGAGCAGATGAGAGTATGCTACGTTTCCGACGTATGTGAAATCGAACAAGTTGTTGTTCTCGCCTAGCTGCATTTTGAGGACGGTTGGTGATGCATTCACACCGTGGTTGAGCATATTGATAATGATCTGGCCGTCCTTTTCGCCGTAGATACCGGACGGGCGAAGCGCGCAGGTCAACATCGAGGAGGGTGATGAGCGGTTGTATTTCAAGACAGCCTCTTCAGCTTCCGCCTATGATTCGATTCACTGTTAGCACTTATTAAGGAGGAACTAGAACAAAGACATCGCACCTTCGTATCCGAATAGTACTCCTGCTGCAACTTTCCCCTGATGAGAGGCCAGTCTTCGTTCACACGTTTCAGGTCGCTCTGTGTGTCGTGAATAACAGAGGCTGAACTCGTGTACACGAATGCCTTGCATTTTCCGCCCCAATCTCCGCGCGCACCGCCCGCAATCTCCAGCAAGTTTTTTGCTCCCTCGACGTTCAGTCGGTACAGTAGCTTCTTGTCTGTCAACATCGCACTCGCGGTATGAATAACCACATCGGGCTTGACCGCGCGGAAGACGGACAGCATCGACTCGGTGGAGGTTAGGTCACCATCATAATATTCTGCGCCAGGTAACCGGTTATTTGTAGTCCGCAGGTCAGTCACAGCGACTTTGGCAATGCATCGCGGGTAACGATCCCCAAGCTTGGGATTATCAAATCGGCTATCACCTTCGGGCTTCGGCAAGGCAGCGCTGGGGTCGGTCTCGGAAGGGAAGTTCAGCAACTGATCAACAATGTGAGAACCAAGAAAGCCGCATCCTCCAACTACTAGGACGGTGCCCAACTCCATGGCAGGTCGCTTGGTGGACATTGTGGAATTCAAATGGCGGGATCAATTATATGGAACGGGTACAGGGTATGAGAGGACGCGAAAAGGGGGGCCCACGAGCTGAATATTTGGATGGACGCTGAAATCTGCCTTAATGTCGGAGAAATCAGTCGATCTAGGGCGGAGAACCAGGGACCAGCTCCATCTGTTCCAGACACGTGACTTAGGTATTTAAGTGCATCTTTAGTTAGTGCTCCACATCTTGATCTCACTAAATAGTATGGGGTTAGTTGACTAACTATGTTGAAACTTGAGTGTAATTTCTCCATATTACAAATTTCTATGTTCACGGGAAGAACAATATGTGGCAAAACATGAGTGCCAAACAGGGGAACAGTATGACATCGTGTTAATGTTATGTGGGTTTGAAATTTGAAGAGCCTAGTACGTAGCTCAAGACCCCGAAGGGTCTCATACTTCGTAAAATGTTGTGGTGCTCTAGGTGAGCTTCCATTAGTTCGATAGACAAGATCACGCAGCCATACTATAAGGAACGAAAGCGCACAAGCCAATCCTAGGGTTGAAATCCCAATTCGATCTTGAGCACGCCGGCGCTGAGCACCGCGGAGCTTCATTCAAACGCGTCCCTGTGCGATTGAGAAGCAACATTCGTTAGCTCAGGCATATGGATAACAAGACAGCAGACATACTCAACAGATCTCTCAACGTCCCTTCTTAATGTTCTTTTGTATTTCTTACGGTCTTCGGGAGAGCCCCAGAACAGCTTCGATACTTCTGGGTTTACCGTGGCACGCGGGTCATATGGTGGCTCTTCCTCTTCTAAAGCGGCCACAATCGCTTCAACATGATGGCGCATCTCAATCTTCGTTGGGAAGTAGCATAGTACTCTTTCTTTGGATACGCGAACATGAGACAGTGGCGTCTCCAAGAAAACTCGGGGCTGCTCCTCTGGGAATCGAGGACTCAGATGTATCCTGATCTTGATGATGCCACCTTCTAGAGGGGTTGTGGGTCGGCCAAAATATGTAATTTTCCAGAGAAAAGGGTTATCGTTCGCAAGACTCAAATCAATTGAGTAATTCTTGTGGTGCTTCAGAGTCTCAACGATCTGTTCATACTGGCGTTCCAGGTTTACTGCGATCCCCAGTTCGTCCTTTTTGGCCTGTAGCCCTTGTACCCGCCAATTCTCCGTCTCTTTCATAATCTTGTCCTTTAGATGACCCAGTCGCCGTTTTAACTCTGGGTAATCGAAATGACCGTCCATAGTATTGCCGGTACTTTCGAAAGGCATTCTCTGAAACTGCTGTTTGGGTGTAGACTCCTCTCCCGACTCGCTATCGATTAATTGCACATATGATTCATAATACCAAAGGAGGCGGCGTTTCCGAAGATCGGTGAAAGGATTGTCAGCGATAGGGGCCTCATCGTCAGAACTATCATCGCAATCCGATAACCCTCCGGTTGGCTTTGCAGTTCCATCTGGCAGGATAGCTAAGGCCGCCTCTAAGGGCTGAATAACTGCTATGCGTATTGTTTCGTGACGAATCTGGAGGATAATGGATTTCACTGGTAAGCTTTTTCAACGGCTAGTAAGGGCAATTATTTACCTTGGACTTGTATTGTGCCATATTTTCCTGATCCGTCTTCGAGTTGGCATTTTCATATCCAGGCTCATTCTCGTAAGGGTTTGACGACATAAGACTCTGGATAGAAATCAGGACGGACTCCAGTCCCTGTGCGGATGACCACTGTTCTCCACGTTCGCCAGTCCATGTGCTATACGACATTAGCCAGGACTACCTGCTAGAGGATACACGGGGTTTTGCTTTACCCGAGAATCGATCTTGTTTCGCGGCGCACGTTAGCGGATGAATAAATGAACCGATACCGATTAAGCAGACTTACAGGCAGACCTTCCCTCCCGCATACAGATTCGGGCTGAACCTACAGGCTCCCGAATTGGTGGTCACAGTCTTTACGTTTGGAGGACGCGCAGGATAGTCTAGAAAGTACTTGGTTAATCTCGCCGCATATGTATTATTTATCGGGGATGGTTTCCACAAACCTTTCCCGAACTTGATGGTGAACTACATCATCTCAAAGTCAATGGAATAAATACCGTACTGAAAGTAGGGGTAAGTCACCTCGAAGAGACCAAACTGGTAGGGCGTTTCCGGTGGCCCTAGAATTATCGCACGAACATTTCGAATATCACCTTCATTGTACTCGACTGCAAGAGCTATAAACGTCGTTAGAGAAGGTTGTCTAATAAAAAAGGTCCCTGCAGGACGAGCAGAAGTCAGACACCTACAGAGATCTGCACTTCTTTCTATTTGCTTGATTTCCTGGCACCAGACCTCGTGTTAGTCCAGCGAACCTCCTTGGAAGAGAAGTAAAAACACTAAGAGGTAGCCAGTACCCTTGTGATGCGAATAATTGCTTGATCAGACATCTTTACAGAAATATATTCTTAGAGGAAGCCTTTCGATCAACTGTGAATGTTCTAGAGTCGTCTGTCAGATAGTGATGTGATTTGGGTTGCTACCAAAACCTAGGTTGACATCAGGTGGACGGTGAAAAGATCCGCGAGGAGGGGTATGTTCTTTATCAGGAGCGAGTCACAAATAGAAGAGGGAGACTGAGAGGGAGTGGAACATTTAATGTGAAGGGCGTCAGTGCCTAGCTAGGTTGTTGTGGAAGATGATGATACCTACCTTACATACACATACACGCAGCCAGCAGTCAGTCAGCCGTGCCCCATCACCAAGGGGAATCATTTGCACTGCTTGAGATGCACAATAGCAGTTCCACCTACAAGCCACCACAATAATCACTATCAGAGAAAGAGGCAGTGGTTCGTTTCAATACTGTGATTTTCCAATTCAAGCTTATACTTAAGTAATGGATGATTACAATGGATGGCAATGCAAGGCATCTTAGACAATCCAGACTTCGGCCTGATCAATTTTCTGCTCTTCGCGGAATGCGCCCTGGAGGCAGTCTGCATCATGGATCGTGAAGCTGGTGCCTACCTTAGGCAAAGTGAGCCTGGCCGGGGCTCCTCTGGTGGTAACACAGTGAAAGTGGCTGGGAAAGCCTTTGAACGGATGCCTTTTTTTTTTTTTCCCATTCAGGCTCATTAACTACACAAGAGAGCAAAAACAGGGAGAGCTACTAGATATACAGGCTGGTTGATAAATGAAAGTCACCACCACGGGCCACATCTTGGAGCCATCCGCCGGCGTCCACATTCCACAAGCTTGTCGACCTTTGCAGACCATGCCGAACTTGGTGCCTGCAGAAATATAAGCAATTCGATAAGTGGCGAGGATGAATATCCTTGATGAATTTAGGAAATACGGTGGCTTCCCTCAGGGGAAATTAGAGGGTCGGGTCGATTTGGGCCAGTTGGTGCCTCAGGCCATTTAAGGCAGCGTAATAATTTCAGTCGTCGGAAAGATTCAATCTCTTACCCCCTCTACCTCTTCTATCAATCTCTTTAAAATTCTTAACTCATACATTTTTGACACAATGTTACTTCCTTCCAACCGACAACCCCCGTTATCCATGGGTGCTTTTGTCCGGGCACAAAGTTCAGGTAATCAAGATAGTGAAGTACAAAACAAACAGATGACTCTTCTCTTCAGGCGGTGTGACAAGCGGTAAGATCAGCACGTGATTGTCATTTACCAACATGGAAGCATAGGGGGGCAGAGCAACAACTGACAGCACCCGCACTGCCCCAAACATACTCTTTGATCGTGGAGTCAGTGTCTTGTCAGCTCTGATTGATCTGGCCTTTCCTGCATACAACTGCCTTCTCATACTGTCCTCTTTCATGAGATTCTAGGCCTAGGCTGCGGGAAAATACCCTTTGTTGAAAGGGATCAGGTATGGTGGTGATCTTGGCCATCGACCTCCGCCGCTTCTTAGTCTCACTTTGACCTACGACCCTTTCAGTCCAATTCCTTCTCCACGGGCGGCTGCGCTCTTCCACTGAGTTATATCAACGTCTTCTTATCGCCCCAGGAGGTATTTTTGTGACATACTTGTATACTCCGACAGTCACGCACTGTGATTCTCGTTCCTGGAGTTTCCCCGCAAGTTGCACCTAAATGGCTTGAGGTGAGTTCGCTGAAACGGCCCTAAATATGCCTCCTCCCAGCCCCGCGCGAAGTCGAGGAAACGCCGTCTAACATCATGTTATATTCTCAAAAAACAGGGGACATATTTTTTGTACCATTTTCACGATTTGTGACTTGAATTGCCCGTTTACGTTTTCGAATCTGCGCCCGAAACTCGAATCTACCTGACCTCGGCGGCAACCCGACCAAACGCACCTAACCTTGAAATACGTTCGTTCAACCTTAGTAGAAGCAAAATCAAGAAATCGTCGCATAATATTTGGAGACGAATCGTTCGATTGATATCACAAAGGCATAGTTCTTTACGGACATGCCTCCCGGCGACGTTTCGTTGCCGGACAGCCTCGTGCCAGGCAACAGGGCTGTCCGTCCATCACTGAACACGAGCGGCTATAGTGGTAGCAACGGTGGGGGAGGTTTGCAGACGCAAACGCCTACATCACCCGCTGATAGTACTGTTCCTTACGACTCTCCTCACACAAGGACATGGAATACGTCTGGCGGATTTGATCCAGTTCAGAGCCCCGACGGTCGCCCCGGCCGACGCTTAGACTCCAACCCGGCCGATTCTAGGGGCTCACCAACAACGCCTCAAGACCGGACCAATTATTGGGAGACATCGGGACCGCTGGACAGGCCCCGACCGAATGGCCGACCGCACGCTAAGTCTCCGGGGAGCTCTTCAAGGGTATGCAAAAAGTGCAGCGAACCCCTCACTGGTCAATTTGTTCGGGCCCTGCTCGCAACATACCACCTCGAGTGCTTTAAGTGTGAAGTGAGTTTTCGACATTGGAGTTGAGGTTCCCTTTTCATCCGCTAACAGAAGCAATAGGACTGTGGCCAAATAGTAGCGTCAAAATTCTTCCCCATCGATGCAGAAGATGGAAGCGGGCAGTATCCGCTATGTGAAATTGATTATTTTCGAAGACTAGACCTTCTATGTCACGATTGCGGCGGTGCCTTGCGAGGCTCGTATATTACTGCACTCGACCGCAAGTATCACATAGAACATTTTACTTGCTCGGTTTGTCCCACCGTTTTTGGCGCACAAGATTCTTACTACGAGCACGAGGGGAAGGTGTATTGCCATTACCATTACTCTACACAGTTCGCCCAGCGATGCCATGGCTGTCACACCGCGATTTTGAAGCAATTTGTGGAGATCTTTCGCAATGGGCAGAACCAGCATTGGCACCCTGAATGTTACATGATCCATAAATTTTGGAATGTTCGCCTTGCCCCGACCGGTCAACCCTTGGAATATCCTCAGATGAAAGAAGACGCTACCGACGAGGAACGAAATCAGATTCGCGAGGAAGAGGACTTAATAGAGGAGAAGGTCTATAAAATTTGGAGCACTCTCTCCAGTTTTGAAGAAGCTTCTGCGGCCTGCATCTCGGATATGCTTCTGCACGTCAGCAATGGTTCTTATTTAGACGGAGTTCTTGTCGCGAAAAGATTCATTGGCCATGTCGAAATCCTTTTCTCCGCTATCGATCTACTCGCAGGATTCATCAAGGCCCAGGGGATGAAGGGTAAGACTTGACACTACAATAATTGACCAAACAGCTAACTGACCGATCCATCTAGACCTCGCCTTCGGCCGTGAAGCCAAATTGCTCTGCAAAAAGATCGTTGCATTCTTTGCACTCCTTTCTAAAACACAGGAAACAGGTGTCCGAAAACTCGGTGTGACGCAGGAACTCCTATCGCTCGTCACAAGTCTCGCTCATTACCTCAAGCTCCTCATACGCATCGGGCTGCAAGGGGCGCTAAAGCTGGAGAGAGAACAGCGTAGCCCTCAAGGTCTCTACCATCTCCTAGATCGTCTGGGCGATCTTGACTCGCTGCGGCCGCTGGAGGAGGAGACGCCTGCCGATCTGCTGGCTGGCGTGGAAGTCTTAGCGGATCAACTCTCCGACTGCTGCGTGGCATGCAAAGAACCGATTGATGACGAGTGTGTCATGTTGAGTGACAACAGATGGCATATAAAGCCCCCGCATCTTGTCTGTGCCTCGTGCCAGACAGATCTGACGGTCAATCTTCAGAACGCTTTCTTAAGTCACAAAGATAAGCAGCCTTTATGCGCCAACTGCGTCGCTCAGAAGGGCATTGCAAACGACACCCAGAAGGGATTCAGGCATATTACAAAACTCCAGCAATTCGTATTTTTGCTTAGAGTTGCCCTGGCCCGTCTTCTCGCTGTTCTACGAGCTGGAGGGTCCCTGTTCCCATCCGGTACGTGTTTCAAATGCTACAACCCCCACCTTATGAAAGCTAACTTTCCGTCTTTGCTTGTTAGTCGACCCCTCCGGCGCACACATTGATGGTAATCAAGCAGCCCCAGGTAGTGAATTACGCCGCAGAAATGATGCCGACAGGTCTTCCCTTGAACAGACTGTTGGTGAGATGCGACGCCTACGGTCGATTCGGAACGAGCGTACTCTATCCACAACCTACAAAAAGGCTCGAGCATCAAGAATCATCGACGGACCAGAAGGACGGAGTGTCAGACCCGGATCCTCTGGCGGCGAGGGCGCAGACTCCAGAGGACCTGGCTTCCAAATTGTAGAGGAGAAGGATGCCAATGGGGACCGGGTCACAGAGTTGACGTTCGGCCACCAGGATGCATTGACCTTGGACGACATTCCAAGAATTGTTGCAGCCGAGCAAGCCAAAGAGCAGCGTCCAAATGCATATAAGCATGCTGGCACCAAGCTTGTTGGCACTAGTGAACCGCTTCCCAGGTATAACCACGTACATCAACGCGGCTTGTCTAGCGGTGGCCTGGAACCACCTTTCCCTGCGCCAACTGGGAGGGGCAAACGGTACTTCTCGGAACTTTCTGCCTTAGAATATTTCATCGTTAGGCATGTTGCCGTCTTATCCATGGAGCCTTTGTTGGATGGTGCCTTCACGTTGGAGGAGCTCCTTTCATTGATTGAATCACGGAAACCAACAATCTGGAATATCTTCGGGAGGGCTTTTGCAAAGGATACGAAAAAGGGCGGAAAGAAGAAGGGCGTATTTGGCGTCAGCCTCGATTTCCTTGTTGAGAAGGAAGGCACTGAGTCAAGTCATGGTGTTGGCCCGGGAGCTCTTCGTATTCCAGCTCTTGTTGATGATTCTGTGTCCGCCATGCGTCAAATGGACATGTCTGTGGAAGGTGTCTTCCGAAAGAACGGCAACATCAGACGACTGAAGGATATTTCAGAGTTGATCGACAACAAGTATGACCAAGTGGACCTGGCGAAGGAGAACCCTGTTCAAATCGCAGCTCTTCTCAAGAAGTTCCTTCGCGAAATGCCTGACCCTCTTCTAACATTCAAACTGCATCGTTTATTCGTTGCTTCTCAAAGTACGTTCACTTACCTTGTTACATGTCATTTCCGGTATACTAACAACAATTCCCAGAAATTCCGGACTTGGAAAAGCAGAAGCGGGTGCTTCATCTCGCATGTTGCTTGCTTCCGAAAGCTCATCGCGACACCATGGAAGTTTTATTTGCTTTCTTAAACTGGACATCATCCTTCTCTCATGTAGATGAAGAAACTGGGAGCAAGATGGACATCCACAATCTCGCGACTGTTATGACGCCTAACATCCTCTATCCTAATACAAAGACTAGCGCCGTGGATGAGAGCTTCCTCGCAATTGAAGCCGTCAACGCGCTCATTACATATAACGACACCATGTGCGAGGTATGTTGGCCTCCATTTCCCCAGCGGATCGGGTTACTAAACATACCGTATAGATTCCCGAAGACCTTCAATCTGTCCTTAGTGACAGTAATCTCTTCAAGGAAAACTCCGAAGTTACAACAAAAGAAATCCTCAAGAGATACGGAGATATCGCAAGGGGAGGTTTCTCTCAGAAAGCTAGCAACGGCGGTGAAACATTTACCATCACTAACCAAAGCCGTGGTGCCAACATCCCTACTTCTGCCCGCATCGAAACAGACCCATCACACGATGCTGCATCTCAGATGCAAGGCTCAGTCCGGCACATTCCTGGTTCAACTGGACACTCCCATTCAAGCAGCGCTATTGCTTCACCTAGCGGCACGGATTATGATCGCCGTAACCGCAGCACTAGCACCGGGAGTCAACCAGAGGGCCAACCCCAGCAAGTACCTTACAGGGCTCGTCCAAACGCAGGACCCATGGGCGTTGCTAGTTAATCATTTTTTAGCGTTTCGTTCGATATTCATGATTTGCTCATTTCCTCACTCTTGGGGTGTGTGTCGGCATCTGGTCCGGTTGTTTGACCTTCGACAGGGATGATATTGACGTATCTCTGGCCTTCCCAGCATTTTTCTCCCTTACTCACAGCTTGGCTTGCGGTCATTCTTCTTTCCGCTTGAAGCCAATCCCATCAGAACCTATTCGGATCTCTACCTGAGGTTTTTGAAAGGTCATCATCTCGTCTGTTTCCATCTTCAAAAAAATGCATTGCATCCGGCCGCAAAGTTTCGTCTCATTTTCTCTCTTTTTGACTGGTCGATATCCACCACTAAGAACTTCCTTAAAGGTCTTCTCTCTTCTGTTCAGCTATGGCTTACTATCCACATTTCTAGACCTTGGGTGTCATTTTCTATCGTTCATTTTGTGCCCTGTTATTGCATTGCATCTGACAACTAGCTAACTATGTCATATGAACATTGCACTGTAATTCAGCAATGATCTCGTCTCTGTCTCCTCCCACCGTTTTCATTTCTCTTGTTCACTTCCAAAATTTCCACCTCTCCGTTGATCTGTGAGAGCTTTCACCAGGTCACTGACTCCTGTTAAAGTTGGTGTTCTCTTCACTTCTCTTGTTACTTTCCTGCCAGTCGATTAAAGACGGCAAAGATACCTCAATATGGCGAGTCCTGTTTCTTCATCTTCTTCTACCTAACAATTTTTTTTCTCTTTTCTTTTTTTCTTCTTATTCCCCCTTCTCTCAACGCTTTTATCTTCTTTTCTTACCACTCGAAGCGGTATCTTGTCTCGTCGTTGAGTCCGTTGTAAGTGTCCAATTGTTCCATTTCTCATTCTGGTTTTTATTTTATTTTCCCGTCCCAATGCATCCATGTCATCATCAGTATGATGTTTCTTTTTTTCTTCCAGAGGTGATGTAGTTTATTTACAGTCAGTTGTGAAATGGAAATGCCTGTGGCCAATTCAGTTTATGTTCTCTATAGGTATATATATAGAAGTTCGCTGGATAGTAATGTTCCAAGAGTTGAGTGTTTAGAAACAACCGATAAGTACTCCGTACTGAATTTATGAAAAGATGAGTGAGCGAAATGCATATTGACTAAACTCCAGCGGAAAAAATCTAAACGCGACAACAATAGAGGGCTTTAGACATAGAAAGGATTCAAGACATCCGCCTTTAAGGTAGGCCAAGCTAACAACAAGTGGACAATGATATAAAACTCCAATGCCAAACTGCCAAACACCCAGCGATAACATCCAAACACCCCCCAAAGGAAGACCAACTATTCGACTCCGCGCTCCGTCGAACTCTTTGTAAATTAGCATACAGCAATAACTTAAATACCAAGCAGTAATGTGAGATGCAAGCGCGTGGGGTAGGCACGTAATCTATGCACGCTTCCGCAAAACGCGTCGTCCGCCTGTTGTGGTCTCATCACCCGCCGAAGCCGTAGTAGTAGCCTTCCTAGTCCCCGAGGGTGCGGCCCTTTTCGAAGCTGCAGAAGGGGCCTGGGATCGGGCAACGGTTGCCTTCTTTGCTACAGTGCTGGCAGTTGATGCAGTGGTTACCTTTCGCGACGCGCTGGTTTTTGTGGTGTTTGCGATGGTTGTACCGGATGACGTGGAGGATGAAACGCTGCCTCTGCGATCGGTTTGCCGAGTACCAGGTCGTGACAGAGGCGAGCGAATAGATCTAGGTCCTGCGGTGGCGACCCTGCTTGCAGGTCTTTTGGATTGAGAAGATGGTGGGCGGGTGGCAGCAGCGCCTCGTGATGAGCCTGGACGGGAGCTTCCGAGATTACCCGTGGTGGATTTAAGGGGGCTGGAGGGTTTTAAGGGTGACATGGGTCGAGATAGGTATGAAGAGGGTTGCGGCTTCTCGGGTGAAGCACGAAGAGGAGATTGTGGGTAGGTTCTAGAATTCGAGGACTTGGGTGAGAGGATTCTGTAGTCCGCTCCTCGGACTTCCTGCGATACAACACGTGAAGTGCCAGCGGCTGCACCAGGTTTTGCGCGTCTCTTGGGGTTCTTGAGAACGTCGAGCGGCCCGCTTGATGCGGGGGCGTTTTCTTTATCAGAGTAGATGCCGGCGGGACTAAACACATTAGTCAAGGGCGTAAATATGGAATATCTCACTACACACCTATGCTTCCTAACCCTGCGAGGACTCGGACTAACAGTAGCAGCTTTCTTCCTGCCCGAAGCAGACATTGCTGTGAAGTTGCGGGATCCTTTAGTCGGGCTACGATATTTCCTCGGCGAAGGGTTCTCCACTTGAGCTCGGAGGGAAGCGTTCTGTTTTTCGAGCAGCTCGTCCATGTTCGCTTTACGGAGAGCCACAGGGATTCGATTGACGCGTCGTTCTATCCGGGCCCGGAGGTCTTGTGCTTGGAGGGCGTACTGCGCGCGGAGTTTGCGAGCTCGTTCCGTGACTGCAGGGGTCAGTGTGAAATTCGAGTAACTGAGCCTAAGAGGACATACTTTCAAGCTGTAAATTGTCCATCAGAGACTGTTTCTGGCTTCGCGTGATCCGCATGCGTTTTCTGGGAGGGGTGTTTGTGGGTGTAACATCCTCAACACTGGGATACGCGTCGTCCATCTCGCCAGACTTGCGTTTCGTCGCTGTGGCCATTGTGAAAAACCAAAATGTTTCCCGATAACTTCTAAGCAGATAAAGGTTTAATTCGAGCAAATTCGAGCAAATTCGAGCAACTTTGGGCGTTATGATGTTGAGTGGCGAAGGGATGAGGAAGAGAGGGTGGTTGTTGTTGTTGGAGTGGTTGATGGGGGATAAACAAGCGCTGACTTAATTCGTCGGCAGCCCAAGTTAGCGTTAGCGTCACCTCAAAGCGGGTGTGACATCTCTCGCCAGCTTCATCCTCCTGCCATTCATCAACTCTCCACCTCCACCTACACCATTTATCCAGCTAAACAGCGCTACTCATACTCGTTTTCTCGCCCTCCTTTTTCATCACATAGCCCGCACAACTGATTGACCCGCCAAGATGTCGCTCGAAGCTACGATGATCATGTTCGTCAGCCCCATCCGCCGAGCTCGGTCAATAGCTAGCTAACCCATCCCAGCGTCGACAACAGCGAAAGCAGCAGAAACGGTGACTATACGTAAGCCTCTATTCCCTCTTTTTTACCTTCTCCGACCATCCGGGACTAACAGGCACAGCTCGACACGGTGGCAAGCTCAGATCGATGCCGTCAGCGTCATCCACACAGCCAAGATGCGCGTACATCCCCAGTCAGCCGTTGGACTGATGAGTATGGGTGGGAAGGGTCCCGAGGTGCTCTCTACATTCACTACTGATTTCGGTGGCATTCTGGCCGGGCTACACCGCACGAAGATTTATGGGTCGGCCCACTTCTGCTCCAGTATACAAGTCGCCGGTGTATGTCTTCCATTTCCCTATCTCCTAAATCAACTAAGTCTATCGGTGCTGATTGGAGATATGGATTACATAGCTGGCCCTGAAACACCGTTCCGAAAAATCCCAGCGCCAACGTATCGTCGTATTCTCCTGCTCCCCCATCGCCGAAGACGAAAAGACGCTCGTGAAGCTCGCAAAGAAAATGAAGAAGAACAACGTCTCCATAGACGTGATCGCTTTCGGCGATCTCGAATCCGACCAGACCAAGAAACTCGAAGCCTTCATCGACAACGTCAAGGGCGGCGACGGTTCCAACCTAGCCATCATCCCGCCTGGCCCGAACCTACTGAGCGAGGAACTCCAGGCCTCGCCTATCCTCGGCGGCGAGGGTGCCGGAGGATCAGGCGGAGCCGGCGCCGAGGGCGGTGATGCTGGCGGCTTTGACTTAGATGCCGCTGCTGAGAATGACCCCGAGCTAGCCTTTGCTCTCCGTCTTTCGCTGGAGGAGGAGAAGAATCGGCAAGAGAAGGAGAAGCGGGACCGCGAGGGGCAGGAGGGCAAGGCGAATCTAGAGGGGATTCCTGAGGAAGGACAATCGTCTGGGAAGAAGGGTAACGAGGATACGGACAAGATGGATACTGCGTAGAATGGATTTGATTTACTTATGTTAATGCATACCGGGCGTTAATACCTACTAGGTACATTATACCAATATCGTAAGCCAACCATCTGTAGTCCTAGCCATGAACGCCAAACGGAGCATTAATAGGTCCTCATTTACAGAACATCACAACATACTTTCTGATTAGCCAGCAAGTACCCAGGCAGGTAAGTAGGTGGATAGACACCCTCATATCACCCAAATCAAAGGATATATACAACATAAGTAAATACAAGAATCCCCCTCCTCCCCTCACCACTCAACTCAACATCGGGTCATCTTCACCCCCTCCCCCTAAGATACCCACCAACCCCCCTCTCAAACCGCTCACACCGCACCGGCATCTCAGTCTGATAAAACGGGTTCTTCATCACATAGTCCGCATAAAGCTCATAAACCCCCTTCATAACAACATCAATATCATCCATAAGCGGGTCCGTAAAGAGCAAGAACTTCGTCCCCGTCAGCGTCTGGAAACAGGTCAGTCGGAATTTGTCTGTTTCGAGCGTCTCCAGCCCGCTTATAGGTAGAGAGGGGTTGGGGAAAGAGGAGTTTGAAATCGGGGTCGAGGATGAGGAGGGTGGTGGGAGGGCGGAGGCGGCGGAGGCGGGGGTTGGTGTTGAGGGTGTTCCGGCTGTTGATGAGGTTGGCGGTGTGGATGTTAATGTTGATGTTGAGGGGGTTGTGGTGGATGATGGGTTTGGGATTTTGGGCGTTATGGAGCGGGTTATTGCGTGGACGCTGGAGGGTTCGTGGATTATTGTCAGTATTTTCATTATATTTTCCCTGTTTTGTTTCCTTCCCTTTCCTTCGAAACGAAATAGAGTGTTGGAGGGAATGGACGCACCCGTGAAATGTCCCCGCAAGAACGAGGTAGTCGTTCGTTGAGAGCTTGCGCAGGCCGGGCTGGAATTCGCGCTGGTAGATGAGGCCGCCGGCTTTGTTGATTATTATAAGGGAGAAGACGGGCCTGTTTGGCGGTATTATGTTAGGTTCTTTTTCATCAAAATACGCCTAGGGAAGGAGGGGAGCGTACATTGTGAGTGAGAGGCGAGGCGAGGCGAGGAGGGAGAGGAAGAGAAAGATGGAGAGAAGCTCTAGAGGTGTGTATTCGCTGGTGGCTTGTCCGGTCTGGTCTGGTCTGACCTGGTTTTGCTAAATCTAGTAGGAGAAATTGTATTTATCGGTGTCGCATTGGCGAGGTATTATGCGAGGATATCGAGTTCAAGGTGGGAGAGTTGGTCGAATATCACGGAGCAGCAGCTCCAATGCGGAGGTGGACTTTAAGTGCCAAGGGTGTTTATTCTGCACCCAATGAGGAGTTTCTGGCCGTAGTATAGACACCAGGAGTATATAAATATACATACTCTTAACTTTATACTCGAAAATTACGTGTTCAGACTCTTGTATTTTTGACCTCTGTTCCTTAGAAAATAATTGAGTTAACCGAGTTCTACATTTGGGGTCGTATTGCTCATTGTTAAAATGAAGCGAGTATATATAATCATATCCTCCGTCGACTTATCTCAGGATGAGATGGACAAGCCTTTGGGTCTCAATTCTACCAAATCCTTTCATTACCGCCATAGTCTCCCTGAGATCTACAGACCACTTTTTTACGATACCTTTGAAGGAGGAAGAAGAATCTGAGGTGAGATCTTAGTCGAAAGCACATGGGCTCCCTGTGTAGCCCTGCTTGACTCGCCTTTTCGAGATGAAGCCAATATCCAGTGAATGCATCAAATTTGCGGTTAATGTAATCATCAGACAGTAATTAGGGAAAGACCCAAAGAGGTAGACTATATTATATGTCATCGTATCGTAAATCGTGAGCTATATCATGTCAACCCGCACCGGAATCCGTAACAACAATCGAGTACCTGTATCATCCCAGCCCATCCCAGAATACAAAGCAAAGCAGAGCATAGAAACAATAGGCCGTAATAAAGGAGATAATTAAAAAAAAAAGACAAAAAAAAAAAGACCCTTGTTGAGAAAGATCACTTCCCACAAAGCACCGCCAACTTCCACTGGCCGCTCACAAACCGAATAACCCCATTTTCCTCCGCCCACTCCCGAAGCGGCACGTCCTCCCTCTCAGGCCCCGGATCGGCCTTCTCAAAATGCCTGGCAACGTGCTCCATGCGCTCCTTCCAAGCACTCGGGCCTCGGAACTCCATCGAGCAGAACCCGCACTGGCTAAGTGTCGGCGGAGCACGGAGCTGCTGCCAGCACCGCTTCCAGACGCCCTCTAGACTAGCTTCGAATGCATCCTTCTCCGCTTGCGAGACGGATTGCTTGAAGGTCTTTGCGCTTGTGACCCAGGGTGCGTGCATGCGGCGCTGGTGCTGAATGAAGAGGTCTTTGCGGTTGAAGTCATTGACGAGAAGGGCGGGTGGTGTGGAATCGTGCGAGTCAGAGGGGGTGGGAGGAGGAGAAGGCTGGGTTTGGTCTTGGTGGGGGGATGCCGAGTGGTGTTTGAGATTATTCAGACTGCATCGGCCGACATCGCATCTGTAGAAGCCTGGTTGGATGTGCTGAGAGCTGACATGGCGCTTCCACTCGTTCTTGGAGGGAAAGGTGCTTGTGCAGCCATACCGGGCGAAGCAGCATTCGAAGCGGCGGTCGGTGGTCTTTTTCGGCGTTTGTTTGGAGGTAGTGGCTGGTTTGGTGCGGTTGGACCGGGCGGGTATCTTTTTGGGGTTGGGCTTACTGTTACGCTTTTGGACGCGGCTGCGGGTGTTTTCCTTGCGTGTGGAGGGAGCTTTGCGTGTGGTCTTGGGAGGCTCACTGGGCGCGGAGATTGGGGTTGTGTACTCGCTGGGCTGGTGGGTAATGTAAATTGGTACGAACGTGTGGTTGTTCTGTTGCGGCATTGGAGGGACGGGCTCGGTGGGAGAATTCATTGACTCGTGTTTATAGAGAGTCATCGGTAGGGTCTCGGGATATGAAGAAGGAGAGGGTGAGCTTTCAAAGCCCGATGTGCTTGACATAGAATCATCGTAGATGAGAGAAGGCATGCAGCCGCTGCTCTGGTAGTCCGTCTGGGGCGAGACGCTGCGCACGCTTTCATCGAACGGAGACGCGGGGGTCCAGTATCGCATGTCTGAAGTAGGTGGGGGAGGAGGATATCGCAATGGACCGAAGGGAGGAAAGTGAGCGTCCTTGATTGAGGCGTCTGGTGTGGTGGAAACGCATCCCATCATCACATCCGGCATAGAAGCCGCCAACGTATTGGCATCGTGATGAGGGTAGAACTGGACCTCTTGCGCAATTGGAAGATGGTCTTGCACATGATAATGGTGGTGGTAGTGGTAGTCAGGGTAAGGGCAGTGGCCATCCATTGTTCACAGATGTCACGACGTATGAAGAATTGATATCAACAAAGGATGGCAAGAACACCACCAGGAAAGACAGGAAACAAAGCTTGAGCGGAAACAATTGAGATCCGCCATAATTGCAGCGGATCCATGGGGCCATTTATCCTCCTGTGGCAGATGGGACTCTCTCGTGGCAAGCGGGCGGCGATGGGGACCGCGAATTAGCGAGTCTAGAATGAGCCTCACGTATCCAGCGCCGCAGTACGACCCTCCATCAGGGACGAACAGTCGGCGGATGGTATGTGTCTGGCGCGTCTGCTGCCGACGGACTCTTGTTCAGCAAGGCAGAACGAGTCGTCAGAGCCATCATGGTGGAGCCACCCATTCCTTTTTCCTGCCCATCCCTCCACTCCCCCCTTATTCTGGCTGTTTCTCCAGCATTTTATTTTATTTCGCATCCCAACATGGTCTAGACAGATGGAGGGAGGAATAATACCGGTAAGTGAGACAGGTGGCTGATAGCTGCACGTCGGGGCCTCATGGAGCGTACCGTCGGGATCTCTCAGCAGTGGGGCGGAGTCTCAATACAGAACGAAAACAGAACGAGAATCAGTGAGGGGAACTGAGTTGAGCCTCAAGCTGTCTAAAAAGGGATTTAGTAGGGCGCTGATATAGGGTCAGTGGTAAGCATGGTGTCGTCATCAGCACTATCGTCTCGCCATGCACCTACCGTGCAGTAGATCATTTCTTTTTGTGTCCCAATCCCGCACACCGGGTAGTGAAGGATCCAATGAATTCAGCGATGGATGAAAGGACTGGGCAGTGGGCAGCGGGCAGTGTTGGCTGGATTGCGTTTGCCCCGTCAGGCCTGGCAAAGCCCCTGCTTCTGGCGCGACTGCTTGGCACCTTAAAAATGGAGCACGGTGACCAAGGGATTCAACGATCGGCAATGTCACTGAAGCCATGAAGTGGAGTCAGTGTTCTGATCTAGATAGACGAACGGCGGATGGTGGACTGGTAGTGAGCGAATGTTCTGACAATCCTTGATCTTGTATCGCTGCATCGAATCACTAACTATTTTTGTGGATAAAACGGCCCCCAAACCGAGAATTTTCTGGTGGTAGACCCCGAATTCATGTGGGATCCAAGAGTCGACACTGACAGCCTTTTTGATTCCCGAGATCTGGTCGGAGCAGTCTTCCAGGATGAGTTTGGTTTGTTGGCCCAGCGGTTGCCTATTCGGGACATACCCACGGAACGCTGGACGGATGCTGATCCGCCCTCTTAGCGTAATGGATCCGGATAGACTCACTACTCTATCGCCCTCCTCAACCCAACCTGCCACTGACTTCCTGTCCACCGGGTCCAACCAACAAGCCAAGCCACCAGTAAGACACTTCTTAATCCTTCCAAAGCCGAGGCCAATCGAGGGCGAGAGGCGCAAGGCACAATCCGGCGATCGCTATCTTCCCATCTCATCCCAGCCCGAACTCCAATTCACCTGTACTGCTGTAGCATGCTAGCATCAAGGAACCCGGGCTAAAAGGCTCAACCACATTGATCTTAACTTAATTTGGGATGACCACCGCCGAATGATAGATATGGAGAGATCTGCCTTGGGCGCGCTCGGGCGCAGTGACGTTGTACAACATGTCTAGCGTGCGTCAGCTGAGTAGCCGCCAGCATGTCACCTTTCAGTGTCGGGCCTGTCGGCCTTTTAGGTTCAGGGGACACTTTCGTATCTCGGTAGTCTCTCGTCGCTTGTCACTTCACAGATGAGACTAACCGGGGGTCCACATCATATCCCGTCTGGTGGGCCTCTGCAGGTGGGTGTTGAGTCGCTGACAGAAAAAAAAAAAAAAGCAAGCAAGTCCCATGCAAAACCGCGGCTTTGCGAATGAGTGAAGCATGAGGGCAGCGGCTCTGCCCTGCTCTGCTAGTGCTCGCTCAAACCATGCGTCCGTCCACATTCCACGCGCACGGTGCCGTGCCACGCCCACCTCCTCAGGACAGGCGACTAGCCTCCTCGAATCTTCCATATCGTCCAGTGACGGCCTGAGATTGAGAAGAGAGGTCCGACCCCGCGACAAAAAGTGATAGGTTCGATTCGGCAAGGCTTACTTCACTTAGTAGTAACTTATCCAGGCTGATCTTTCCTCCCACGAGTAGTTCCTCCCGAGCTCTGCGTACCCAACTTGAATTCTGAGTCTGGCACTTTTAACCTCGGAAACAGCCTAGACAAGGCGAGACCAGAACCGTCCGACAGATCCTGGTCATCCTGAATCTGATCATCTGCTTATCCCTTAATATTATTCCACGAGTGGCCGTCAGCAATAGTTGTTTCGGTTCGGTTCGATTCAGTTGGTTCGGCCAGACAAACCCAAATAGGCCACATATTAGTGCCAAGACTAGGAACACGGTAGTCCACTTTTAGCGATTTAAGTAGAGATATAGAGGAACTGGGTGGGTGCACGTCTTGCGATTCAAGGTGGAAGGCAGGTGTTTTAATGCTTGTTTATAGCGGTTGCGATAATTGCTGAGTAGTACTCCATTATGAATAATAATAGGTATCTTGACTCTTTGGATTCAGCCATATTTTCCCAGGATATAGGTATCTTTATATACAAATTTGTATGTAAGGGTACCTATCGGGCGGATTTTACGGAGTAGATAGGGTTGAGAAGAGAGGGCGACATTTAATAATTCTACGCTAAGGACCAGTCTAACCGAAAAGAATGAACCAACAGTTGTTGGTTCAAATTTTTGACCGCCTGCCTTTAAAATTGGCACTAAACCTAATTTGAACCGAATCGGACTGAACCTAAACAACTGTTGCTGATGGCCCCTCCTACTGCTAATGCGCGAGGGGGCTAAAGCTGTGGCGTTTTTGGGGTCCAAGCCACGGGATTCCTGGCGCTTAACGAGAATGTCAACGTCGCATGGGAGTGAGTGGCTTGGAGCGCCCTGGAGGGGCTTTGCCTTCCAGTCGCTCTTTAGATCCCTTTGATAATGGTATTCATTATTATTTGATCGAAGGAAGCAAAAAGCAAAAAGAATGATGCAGTCTCAACGAATCGTCATGATCATTATATCGTATTTATCGCGGTCTTAGTATCACAGACTTAACTCTATCACGATGATAGTAAAAATAGCCCCGCCACGCAAGTAGCTATAATCTACATCAAAGTGCCTTGGATAGTTTCCCCGTCAGCCTTCCCTTCCCCTTCGTTACTACTGGTTCTTCTTCCCCTGTTGGGGCTTCTTCTTCGGCACTCGAACCAACCAATAGAGGAAGACCGCCGCAAAAGCATTAAACACAACATAGACAAATAGCACCCCCACGCTCCGCCAGGTGTCGTCGGCGCTGATACTAAGTTGAGCCAGGTATTGATCTGATGACGAGATACTGCAGAGCCGGCAAGTTCCATTAGGGCTTGGGTCGAGTAGATTGCCGTTCGTTGTGTTGGCGTAGGGGCCGAGATATGACGAGCAGTTCTGGCCCTCGGGTGGCGGTATATTGAGTACCTCGATGTCAGAACAGTGTGCATCGGCCCCTGATAAGCCAGTGGCTAACACTGACGATACGAGGTAGGTAAACGGCGAAACACGGTACATGAATATCCAAAACCGAGGGAGGGCCTGTGGAGATGCGAGTACACTAAGCCCTTGTTAGCACT
The DNA here is from genome assembly GCA_027569075.1 of Aspergillus asperescens. Classification (NCBI taxonomy): domain Eukaryota; kingdom Fungi; phylum Ascomycota; class Eurotiomycetes; order Eurotiales; family Aspergillaceae; genus Aspergillus; species Aspergillus asperescens. Next base: position 107,703 of record JAPDEH010000073.1, on the reverse strand, counting down.
TGCCCTTATTCTTCCAGCCAGCCCCGGGAAAGAGGACTTACCCGTTGAAGATGAGACATAACGAGAACAACAGCTGAGCAATATTGCTACCTGTATCCGGATGCTCAATACCGGCAATGATCATGGAGCTAAACGTTGATGTGAACAGCATAAAGATCAAGATTAACAAGAACATAGTTCCGCCTCGCTCGGCCATTTCACCAGGCCCAGCGTTGCGATAGAGCCCGATCGGGTAATACCAGCAGAAGTACGCTGGGACAGCCATCAAGACATTCCAAGGAAGCTCCACAAAGATGCTGGCCATCATGAAAGCTTTCCACGAATACGCCTTCGAGGGCCGCTCGCGGACTTCGTATAGGGCACGCTGCGCCACAAAGTAGGGCATCATCTGTTGGACTAGGTTGGGGAAGATAACGAGTAGCATGAAGATGGCAAACATCTGGTTCTGCATGCCTTGCAACGTAAGCGGTTCTCGCCAAAAGGTAAATCCAATGAAAATAGGCTGTCTCCAAGTTAGTTACTTTGCCATCATCGACACTCTATATGCGGAAAACTTACCGGGATAACACACATGGCGGCCTTGGAATAAATATACGACGGACTGCGCCAGTATTGCTCAAACATCCGCTTGACGCAAATGAGAAACTGAGACCAGAGCGGCATTGCAAATTCCCCATATTCTGGCGTCCTGGGAGGCTCCGGCTTCTGCGAAAGCTCGGCTTTTATTTGGGCCAGTTCCGCGCGCACTTGACCTCGTTCAGAGCTTTGATTCCACACTTCAGACCAGTCCCTGTCTGCACGAGACCCTGGCGCGGCACCGATAATCTCCAACATCCATTCAGCGGGATTCGCATTCTTGGGGCAGTGAGCTGAGCCTTTCTTTTCAAAATAGTTGATCAAAGTCTCCATGTTGTCACCCAGTTCGCCAAAGTATATAGTCTTTCCTCCCTTGGCTAGGAATAGAAGGCGATCGAACTGCTGCATGAGGATAGCAGATGGTTGGTGAATCGTACATAAGATTGCCTGCCCATGGTCGGCCAGTTTTCTCATTAGCGAGCAGATGGACCAGGCTGTCTGACTGTCCAGACCAGAAGTAGGCTCATCAAAGAAGAGAAGAAGGTCTGGCTTGGCTGCAAGTTCCACTCCGATAGTAAGGCGCTTCCTTTGCTCAACGTTCAAGCCTTCTCCGAGAACACCGACTATAGCTTCGGCGTATTCTTCCATGCCGAGCATCTTAATAACCTCTTCAACATAAGCCACCTTCTCCTTCCGCAAAATACTGGCTGGCTGGCGAAGCATCGCGCTGAAGACTAGTGCCTCGCGGACAGTGCTGGTTTCGAGATGAAGGTCTTGCTGCTGGACATAGCCAGTTTTGCGTTGAAACGAGTCGTCCCGCAAGCGTCCATCCACAAGCATTTCACCAGTCACCACACCCGTGGTAACGCGGTCAGCTAGAACGTCTAATAGAGAGGTCTTGCCGGCTCCAGTGACCCCCATCAAGGCTGTTAGGGTACCCGGCTTCACCCAACCATCAACCTGGTTAAGAATGCGCCGATTTTCGCCTTTAATTTTGATGTCGTAGCACACACCCTGCCAATGAAAGATTGCAGTTTGTTTAGAGATAGCTCCAACATGATCCTCACCGCCCGCGCCAACCGGGGGGAGCTTTTCCGTAGGAGCTTCCTCCTCATCGTGTCGAACTTCCTTCGCAAAGGCTGGAATCTTGCCTCTTGGGAAGACGAGAATCTCTCCCTTGGAAGGCTTGGCGCGGACAACTTCACTGCAGATGATATAGGTTGCTAGAAAGAAGAACATGAAGGCCAAAAGGATGCCGTAGTTTCTCCATAGATGAGAACGGTGATAGTTGAAGGAGGTGTTCAGATACCTGTCACCGTTGATGTGGTCTTCGCCGGGTATAGCTCCACGGCCAGAGCAGATTTTTGACGACAGAGGAGCGTCAACATACTCAGGTCCATCGGGTACATATAGTCCGCAATCAAATGAGCGGCCGCTAAATTCGTTGACCATAAGTGACTCGAATGCATACTAAACGGTTGATGAGCAGTGTACCTAACATCCAATGCAAAAAGGGCACCTAGATACTTACACCAATGGGGTTCAGATAATTCAGCCATTTAAACCACGGGTGCATATCGCGTATAGGGATCGTGAATCCGGTGTAAATAACGAGTATCATCATAAAGATTGATGCGGGAACCATTGCCTGCGCCATGGACCGGGAGATAGCGCCAATCCAGCGGAAAATGTTGGACATGGTCAGTGTCGTCGTGAAAGAAAACAGGTAGAAGACAAAGAAGTGTCCTGGTGTACGCCGGAGGTTCGTCATGAAGTAGAGAATAAGGTTAAACACAATCGATACGAGTACTTTGGCTGGTAAGTCGACAATCATCGAGCTAATCGCTTCTGCGGAAGGATGATACAGTGCGTATTTGAAGTGTTTCTCCACAATCGGCCTCTGCTGCCAGAGAGTCAGGATTTCCAATGAGCTTGAGAACGCGTTTAGTAGAATAGCAAAGAAGATTAGTGCCCCACGAGAGAAGAATTCGTCCGTCTTAGGACCTAGGTTGTAGAAGATACTTGAGATAATTAAGGCCATGATGCTGTTGCCGATAGTAGTAGCAAGGGTCATGCTCATATCGCCCTTTAGCCGAAGGAAGCCTCTGTTCAAGCACAGACGGATTTGCATTAGGTAGGAGAGAGTATAGGGCGAACCAGCACGAGTGCCCCTGGCCTTTTCTGCTGCGCGAGAACGATTAAACTCCTCGAGCTTGCTGCCTCCAATAGGGAATTCGTTCTGGAAAGCCTCGATATCAGCAAGCAATTGCTTGCGCTCCACACTTTGCTTCCATCGAGCTGCGAACTCATCTGGGGTTCGGGGGACGCGGTGTTCATAGCCCTTTCGCACAATACGCTCAGAAGGGCTGGTCAGGGACGTCAGGAAGTCCGCAGTAGTTTGCCTATCGGGGCAGTCAAAGCCCATGTCGATGAAAAAGCGCCTGGCATCGAGAGCGTTTCCGAAGTATATTTGGCGACCTTCGTACAAGACAATTGCTTTATTGAATACGTCATAGATTGCCTGACTCGCCTGGTAAATGGCAACAACAGCTGTAGACCCGGTATATTCCGTGGAAAGACGAAGGTTTCTCACAAACTCCTGCATTTTAGAGGAGCCATTAGTAGCTGCTAAGGACGTGCGCCATATATCCACTTACCAAAGCAGTCGAGCTGTCTAGACCTCTAGTCGAATTATCCCAGCACTGCAAGGGACAGCCACAGAGAATTATTTCTGCAATACTGACCCGCTTCCGTTCTCCTCCAGACACTCCCCGAATCATTTCGTTCCCTACCATCGTGTTCATCGTGTGACTCAGTCCCAACATCGCCATGGTAACATCGCGCATGTGTTTCGCATACTGGTCTCGAGTTACACTAGGGAATCGGTTGACCGGAGCACGCGCATGGGCTGCAAAGAGCAGAGTCTCGCCAGCGGTAAGATTGGGAAAGTGAATCTCAGTTTCAGCTTGGTAGATCACCTCGCCGCGAAAACGGTTATGCATCTCATCCCAGGAAATGCCCTGGTACTGGATATCCGTTTTGTCGTCAAGCCAGAGGCCATGAGTCTCACCGGCGATAGTCTTGAGGAAAGTAGAGCACCCACTAGACAAAAACGTAAAGTGTAAACATCAACGGGGGGGAAATTAAGTGTGAGGGCTGTGTTACCTTCCAGGTCTTCCAAGAACCACCAACATCTCACCAGTCCGAACAAAACCGTCAAAGTCACGCAAGATATCAATGCGGACTCTATCTCCAAAACCAAGCATCTGGCGAGCCCATCCATACGCCTTAAGCCACATATTCGCAACATCCATCTGATAATCAGCGGCAGTTCCATAACCGAAGGCGCTCAGATTGCGAAAAGAGACACCGGCCGTGCGGCGTGGGTAGCGATCCGGGTCACGATTGACAACGGAGAGAAAGTTTCTGGTCCATTTGCGCGCATTGAACTCGTCGGAACCGGGGTCCAACTGGGGGTCGCTGGAGGAATCGAGGAAAGTATTTGTACCATCTACAGCGCTGCTCTTCTGAGATAGATGAGATAGATTCCGCGCCAGGGCAGTGATCTTCTTTTCGCTTTCGTGATCAATATCTTTCTCCGAATTAGCATATGTGATATCAGAGCTGTCCGCTTTCTCCTTTGAGTTCGAGACGCCGGTATCGCCTGTTATCTTGCTGATGATATCTGAGGTGTCCTGCCCCGCACGGGCAGCGCCCTCTGGAGGCAGTGATTGAGAAGACATCGCTCGGGGATCAACGTTCTATAGACATGCTCGGGCGGAATGAAGACGAAGAGGGCAAATGGACGAGAAAGAGAAACAAAGAAGACACTGAGAGGGAAAGGCCGATCCGTTAAATAAGTAAGCGAGAGTCAGCCTAAGACTGGAAGAAAGAAAACAGATCAAAGCAAACAAGACTGCTATTATTGATCAGGAAAGCTAAACGGATCACGGAAAGGAAGCATCCGAAAGGTAGGCCGATGAATCGCGGCGTGACTCTCACAAAGAGGGGATCCAAGACTAGGCCCGATGGTCGCAATGCGAGGGAACCGCCTATCGTATGGTTTCTCAGGCCTCCCCTTGGCGAAATTCCCTTAACTGGAAAAAGCAATCTCACGAAGTAGCCCTAAATACTGCTGGAGGGGCTAACTTAAGCTCTCACTATGGGTCATAGTCACTCATATACTCCATTTGACAGGGGAGTGGACTCAGTGGAGACCTCATCAGGGTCTACCAGTCTACTGTTTACGCAAGTACGGACATACACCAGTTCTACAACATTGATTACAAACATCTAGGGATAATGCACGCAATGACTTAATAATCATTCGAGCGTCCAAGGAAGCAAGGATGAATTTTAATTTCCCCGGCCGGAGTCCGAACATCTAGGTATCTGAAATTCCCGCCTGGACTCTTCAAGATCGAAAACGGGGCTCGATTAGTGGGCCCATCCCTGCCGAAACCCCGAATCTAACCGTTTTGAGTTAATGCCTGGAATTGTGCAGATCATAACTAGGTCTGTTGGTCAGGCGTTCCATGGATCTCGACGGTGAGATGACTGGGTTCCAGTATCAATATATACTTGGTTCTTGGATAGTTATATTTTTGGGTAAGCTGACGTGAACCCAGGTGTCAGTGAGTCAATGACTCAGTTTGGATCTCATCTGGGAGCACTCCCCGCATCGCAAACAACAGTTTGTCCAATCAGAAGGGGGCCTGTAAGCGAGCAATTCGCAGTGGACTCTGGGTAAGCACTTCGTTATAGATCCGAGTGTGTCTTGGATAAATCAGACTGTCCACTAGAACATGATATAATGGTAGTCAGCTTACACGAGCGCTAGATACATCTTGAATTAAGATAGCTTCGCATTCACATCTCCAACCGAGGCCCATGGTAATGTTTCCTCGCATAAGCGAACCAGGTCGCGACCCCAATAATAAGCATGGCAGTTAATACGACTGAAGCATAATCTTTTCCAAATCTGATTAGCGTTTTTGCATCGAGGAATACCTTGGCCATAGGTATTTAGGGACGGTAGAAGGGGACAAGACTCACTCATGTTGCCGGCAGTGACTGGAAGGACGGCGGGGAAACAGAAGAAGATGGTTAGTATGACTGCTCAAATAATACAGACTATGTTTGAGACTTATCCAACCACGTCTGGTACCTTGAATGGCTGACTCGAGGGGAGATATTCGGTAGATCAAGGGTAGCGTATGATATTTGCGCGACGATGCCGGTCGTGCTGATGAATGAGTTGAAAACTGGACTGTTAGCCGGAAGTTTTCAATAGTGGGAGAGAAAAGGACATACCTGTTGATGAGCACACGTATACGATACCGACGACGAAGACGAGGATGCTATTGAGGACGAGAGCGTATACTAGAACCCCAAGCGAGGAGTGAACGTATGATAACTTTCGCGAGAAGAAGAGGGCCTCATCGCGCGCGAAGGACCAAGTGAGCCGGGAGGCTGTTTGGTGTACAGCGTTGAAAGCGACGCATGAAATAACGAATATAGATGCCATAAAGACTGTCCCAGCGGCGGGAGAGTGTGTGGCATTTTCCTAGATGAAGTAGATAGGGAGCCTACATGGAAAGTTAGTTTGGGAACCGAAATATATGTAATGATACTTACCCAGTCTTGGTTGACAACGACTGTCCCACGTCGCGGTAGCTGTAGATGGTACCGATTACGAAAGGGAAAGCAGTGAGGAACCCTACAATAACGGTAACCAGCACCGCCTTGGGTACGGCCCGCTCCGGATCGAGACATTCCTCTGCAAGATGGAGAGTGGCATCGAGACCGGATAACATAAATTGTGGTGTTGAGAGGCCTGTTAGGAACGATATGCCATCCGACCAACCACCAGACCCATTGACAAGTGTGCCCCAGATCTCTTGGGAGTCGATTTGCGCGCCCGAGCGATCTGGGAACGTAATTGTAATAGCGATGGCAAAACTAGCGGCAATAGCGACCCAGCTGTTTGAAATGTTATATCCCACAGCAACAATGCTCAAGATATTAAACTTGCGCTTCATGGGCATGTCCAGCGTTGACCCCGCCAACTTCGCCTTTTGCCATTTCGGCATCAATAACAGAAGCAACGCTATCATCAGCTTTGTATGTTGAAGGTTTCGGTTCTTGAACCGAGTCCATGGCTGTCGAGGCACTCTCTGGATATAAGGATGAAGAAAGAATGTAGGGTCACCCACGGTAAGGGCTAGAATTCCACGTGGGAACAGCCCGCCCAAATCAAGAAGACCTGGGACAGGTAGATATTAGAACCAAGAGTGAGGAATCGAATTTACCCTCGGAACAATGACATAATTGTTGGGGTGCCTTGTACCTGACCATTCCGATAGAGATAGAGAGAGAGAAAGATCCATAAGTGATATCGGAAAGGCTCGTCGAATTCCGAGCCATCGTTGAAGCCCTATCTCAAATTAAGCAGGCGCTATCAGGTGTCAATACCACAAAGGACTTACAATACGGAAACAGTCCCGACACGCTTGATCTTTGCCGAAGATCAACTTCAGGTCTTTTGATAAGTAGTGGTGAGTTTTGACCCCAAGGGTTGGAGGGCTAATTGCGGGGGCGGCAGGTGCGGCATCCATGCCGCTGGGTGATAATCATACGCATCCATCGTCATTCAAGGTTGGAATGATCGGGCAGCTGATTTGTTGGCCTAACTGGGGGTATTATGGAGGATTTTACCCAGTTGATGTGTTCTCCAGGTAGATGGGGTGAGACGCTGATATGATCAGCAGACACCGGCATACCTTGCTTCAATGATAGAACCGGAGATAAGCTATTCGGATTACCGAAGAAACCGAGGGGGCAGTACTCGCAGTTCATAAGCTGACAGGTAGGGCGACTAGAGTAATTACTAAATCGTTCAATTTGGACACTGTCTAAAATCAAGGAAGCCCTAGACGAAGAAAACACCTGATAGGTGGTAAGTACTGAGGAAGAGTTCCAAAATCAGACCGTCTACCCGGTAGCTGGAGGATTCCCGATACATCAATACCTTCCGAACGCTATAACACCGTTAGACAACCGAAAAGCAATCAGCATATCGCCTGTTTCTTCTGTCTTCTACTCAGACACCCCTATACACATCCAGTGGATTCTCTATTGGCTATCAAGGTATGTATGTATTGAGAAACGGTCGTAAACAAAGTACAAAGTCCCCCAATATCCATCAGCGGCATTAGACAGTACAGACAGGGCGAAGCGATAAAGGGACAACAATGGCAAATCATTTTCCAACAAGATTATCCCGGTGTAGGTGTAACGTATTATGGCCGTCTTGAACCTAGAGATTTTGAATCCTAAAAGTTCCAGTTCTCAAGATCGTAATAACGGAGCCGGTTCCATGCAAGTAGGTAGAGACAGAATAAAGCTGTAAGGATATCAGAAACGCCGCATTCAACTCCGAGCAGTCCGGCGGCGTACAAATAGCTGAAAGGGGGCGAACGCTATCATCTTGTCTTGTCGGGGTCGTATCGATCGTTTAACACATCTCGCAGCACTCAATGCAGTCGAAGCAGCACTCGCAGGTTTCTTCGCAGAGGAAGCAGCAGCAGAGGGTTGCCAGACTAGGGAGAAGCAAAAAAAGATTAGCGACAAGGACTGGATAACGAACGAGGGTAATAAAAAAGGTTCGGAATGAAAGCTTACCAAGCTCCTAGACACCCGCGGTCTTTCTTTTGCTTGGGAGGTTGCTGCTGGTAAACCATCTGTTGCTGGACGCACACAAGTCAGTTAGCTCCTGTCGTTCAGCATGTCCGTCTCAGAGCTACCATACCGGTGGTGGCCCTTGGGGGTATCCTTGTGGTGGGTAAGGCTGTTGCTGGTAACCTTGGGGGGGATAATAGGGCTGTTGTGGTTGCTGATAATTACCACCCTGCGGGGGGTAGCCGCCCTGGTATCTGTCGAAACCAAAGCCTGTTAGTATAATTGCGAAATAACGATGAGAAGTCTGAGTAGCTGCTCGCGATCGCCCAGGTGCGGAAATCGACGAGCGAAAGCAGCGACGGGTTCCAGTTTCCACTGTGAAGCTCGCGCGATAAGAATCGAGACTGAGACCGATGGGAGGCTTACCCATGCTGAGGGTGTTGACCCGGAGGTCCCTGGTTGTAAAACTCGTTGGCGGACATGGTTGCGCGAGCGAATAAAGCGGTTGAAGGGACTAAGAGCTACTGTCTGAGATGTGTCAGTTGGAGCGCAAAAAGCGATTCGAGATCGACAGAGGACAAGAAAAGGAAGATGACGACGGCGAGACCGAAACGCTTCTCGACCTCTAGGCTGAGAAATAAGGACCAATAACCATAGGGGGGAGCCCATACCCAAGAAAATGCCAAGTTTTAAGAGCCACTGCAGGGCGAGCGATCGGAGGGGTTGTTGAGGAGAAGAGTGAAGGTGGAGGTTGAAGGCTGAAGAATTGGGCGCGAACAGGAGATTAATAACAGGCTGATGCTATTGTTGTTTAGTTCGCCGTCGCCTTGATTCACTCGGTAATCCAAGGTTCAATAGGTTCCTTCAAGTTCCTCCTGAGAGCTGATCTTGAGGTGCCGTTCTGCCGCCCACGAGCTGATCTGGTAATTCCATTACCTCGTGTACGTTTGTCACGTGCCAGGCCAAATATGCTTACTAATTATACCAGCATAACTAACTAGTTAACTAGTTAATTAATCTTAGTTATGAACTAACTATCAGAATTATCTTACAATCCTGTGGTTCCATTCAACATCAACATTAACAAAGCAGTTTCAACCCACTTCAAACTGCTCCTATGCTGTATCTTTGCTTTTTTGCGAGTACTGCATGCAGAACCTAGTCTTATCTATAGGATGTCAAGAGAAACAGCATCCGAGGCCATTCGCCTACCAACTATCGCTGAGATCGAGGCCGCGACGGAAGTCCTCAGCATGCCCGACACATCTGCCAAGGTCGTCCGCATGAACAAGTATTTTGCTGTGAAAATGGGCCACAGTGTGCCTCTTATCGAGGCCGAAAATATGAAGTTTCTTGCAGGCAACAGCAAAGTTCCGGTCCCAAAGGTCCACGCAGTCTTCAGGGACGCTGACAACAAGAAGACATATATTATCATGGAATATATCTCTGGCGATACCCTTCATAAATTATTACCATCTCTCAACCCGGCTGAAAAAGCTATAATAAGCATCTTAATTAAAGATGCGATGACAGAGCTACGCAGTATACCGCCACCAGATTACTTCGGGATGTTGAATCACCAGCCTTATCTTGATGGGGTATTCTGGACTCATGGACTAAATCCTAAAATTTCAGGTCCGTTTGCAAATCAGGAAGACATGAACCTTGGTCTCATCGAGAAACTTCGCCAGACCGAATCAGAACAGTACATTCGATTATTGCGCAATATGATTAATCAGACTCTAAACAACCACCGCGCTGTTTTCACCCACGGTGACCTTCAGCCGAAGAACATTATGGTTGAAAGGCTCGGAGATCGCGACGGACGCCCAGAATTTAAGATCACTTTACTGGACTGGGAAAGTTCTGGATGGTATCCGGAGTTCTGGGATTTTTGTAATGCTACAGTCGCCTCTAGATTCAAGCCTGAGTGGCTTGAACTTGTGCCTGATATACTGGACCAATACACGGTGGAGTTCCTCATGATGCAGGTGGTGTATTCTTCTGTGTACTACTAGGTAGAGAAGAGGCAAAGCAGATAAAAACAGCAGATTCAAGGATAGGGTAAATTTATTGCGCTTAGCTCCCCTAGAGGCTAACTTTCTGTTAGCTCGCAACCTTGCTGAAAGAGAACTTGAAGGCAAAGAACCCACCACATTAAGGCTCAAAAATACCCTTCTGAAACGCCAACCTGGCCACATCATCAAGCCAGTGATTGCATCGGTAAAGGGGCTTTGAAGGATCCTTGCGGGTCCCATTAAGCTTAACCTGAGAACCTGGCGGGGCGATTTCATTGCAGCACTCCTGTTCGAAGGCTGGCAGGTTTCCCATCGCGATTGTTCCGATCTTCTTCTTGGTGTTTGTCACGTATGTGACCGAGAGCATAGGGTCTGCACTCTCTTGCTTTTGGTAGGTCATGCCTTGGAGGATAGTTCCGATAACGTGATACTTTAGTCCGTGTCGGGTCTGTTCATTGTCGCTGGGGTTTGTTTCGATGTAGAGGGCGACATGATTTGGTTGACCGATGTATTCGACGGTGTAGACTTCGTAGGACATGCTTAGCGGATGGAAGGGCAAGAGAAACATGCAATATTAAGGAGGCAGAGATGGAGTTAGGCCAAAGGGTTGGGAAACTGAAGAGTTCGAGTGTAGATGTGGGCATCTTGGTAACCGCCTTATATAGGTAGGTTGTCATTCTCCAGTAGAAACACTGACAGTTGTCGCTGGTGTTATCTCACTTGATACAGCAGGAGGTTCGATTTCAATAGGACTCTAAATAGCCCTTAAAGCTGTACAAGGAGACAGCCGCTGCACTCGCAAGAATGCCCTGTTATCTGCTGGAAAGACGTGAATATTTCCCCATGAAAATGATGCAAATTCTAAACTAGTACTTATATCACGATAAATTAGGCGTTCATTCCACCAATTCATTCTCGGACACAGCCCCTGCTACTTCGAGGCGCAGTTCTTCCACCCAAAACACGGGCTCTCTGTGCCCCGCGCGTATTGGTAGAACACCTCCCCCGCAACATACAAGATTCAAGGCTTCTCTTCTTCCAACCTAATACATTCTGAAACAACCCATTTCATAATAAGATAAGTAGACAAGATTGAATTACGTTGGCTCAAGACGAATGTAATAATTACAATCAATCAATACGGAGACATCGTTGGTACAGTCCAAAAGCACAGCCACACCAGTCCAGTCCACCAGTCCAGCCAGCGCGCTACGGTCCAGCTGAGCCAGCTCACTCGGCCGCGCACCAGCCTTACACGTTGCTTAGATCAGTGATTGGCTGCTCAAAAAGCACCGTTGCGGCGTTGCCCGGCTGCAGTCGCATGATCAGAGAGAGTCGAGGCGGTTAGCGACGAGCCAACAGGAGTCGGTTCTGCTAGAGAGTAGGCACCCTGAAACTAACTAAGAGTGCCCCGGTTCAATTAATAATTTCGAGACCAACATCAATCATAAGATAGGTACTTCAAGTTAGCGGCGAAGTTCACCGACACCCGACCGACATACACCGACTTCTGATGGCTCGCCCCTTACCGCCGTTTTCTCTCGTCACCGGAAGTTCCTGCGCACTTAGTAACAAATAAGGATCCATAAGTACCACTACAGGACTAGAGCCTGTAGCTAAGTAGCAGAGTAGAGTAAGGTAAGGTAAGGTAGTGAAGAGTGGAAGTTACCACCAAAGTCCCTCAAGTGGAGCTTTTGGGAAACTAGGTAGCTCATCTTTGCTACCCACCATTCGCGCAACTAAGGCTCAGTTGTTGTTTTCAGGCGTGTTCGCCGAATCAGTATATTCAGGATGTAGTCTCGTTGGACTGGTCTGCTGCTCATCATCACACATTATGTCGTATCCCTCTTTGAGGCGATTACGAGGTCGTGAATCCGACCTGTAGGCTCTCAAATGAGGTAAAAGTTCAAAAAAGAGTTGCGGTTCAGAAAAAAAGGGAAAAGATAAACAGAAGAAAGAAAAAAGAAGAAAAGAAAAAGGAAAAGCAGAAATAGAAAGACAAGAAAAGAGACGGGAGAAAAGAGTATAAAAACGAGAAGATGGGAAATAGTAAAATGAGCTCCGAAATCGAAGGAACAAGAAAACCGAAGAGAAAGAGAAAGAGAAATAAATCAAATAGAAGATGAAACCACCGGAATTTAGAAAATCGGATCAAATGTATACAAGAATGGTACCCCAGGTCATCAAAACGCTCAGAGAGTACAAGCAGATCACACATACGAACTGATCTCGGGAACCAGATGCTGGGATTCGAGATAGCATGGATTCTCAAACGACGAATATGGACTCGTCGTGGGGTAAGTGGCAAAGGAATCATAATCGCTCATGATGGTAGGTTCCATCCCCTGAGTGGGCAAATCCTCAGTGGTGACCGCCGACTCGAACGAAGAATCGTCGAGCGAATTGATCCGGGCGGATACCATGTCATCAACTAGCATGTCTGGGTCACTAGGGTAACCATGAGCATTTTCGAGCACAAGCTCCTCTTTCTGGACCATCCAGTGCTTCAGAATGTCCATGGACGGAAGAGTACCACCTCCTTTCCCACCACGCTTTTCACTGTCCTTTCCGCGTCCACCACGACCGCGTTGGCAGGGGTTGAAGTGGGTGCGGCGAAGATGGGCGGCGGCATTATAGTTAGCGCCGTACCTCTTTTCATTCCGACAAGCCTTGCAGTTTGCAAGAAACTTTTTGTCAGGCGAGATGTCGACGCACACCCACACTTTCCGGACCACCGAATGGACTCGCTCGATGTGCCGACGGAGCTCATGTTCGCCATGAAAGCCATCAGGCTGGTCATTGCAGATGGTGCAATAAGTCTTCTGCCGAGGAGGACGGTGGATTGATGCTTTGGGAATGGCTGCAACTTCTTTTGAAGTGCCGTCGGATGACGAGATGCGGATCATTTTATGCTCTGCCAATCTGGGTGGGGAGATGTTGTGGGACTCTGTCTTGGGAGCGATAGGCCTTGCGCTGTGCACGATTTGTTCTTGTGTTCTTCGCACGGCTCTAGAGGGTTGCATGTTTGACGTGACATCGTCCTCGCCAGACGTAGAGGGTTTCATTTCGGTGGCGGGAGAGGGGGAGATAAGAGGCATAGACGTTGTAGAAGGAGCAGAGCAGGAAAATGGCAGGGATATTGATGGATCCACTAACTCGAATTGGCTCTGGTGGCCCAGTTGCTGTGTGGGGGGAACGGTGTTGGAGAGGGGGAGACTAAGAGGTGGGCTGGAGGAGAAAGTGGAGGAGGGGAGAGCAAAGGAATAATCTGAGTCAATACTTGGACCTGAAGAGTCGAAACGCATCATTCCCATGGTTCCGCATAGAGACTCAGTTGTTGTGCTGCGACTCATATCGACAGCTCCCAGCGTGGACTGAGCGGGTGCTGCAGCCAGGGGGGTTTCACCGCCAACATGTCCTTGAAGGAGCGAAGTGGGCAAAGAATTCCGGTGTGGTGGTCCAGCTTGCATAGGATGTGTTAAAAACGCCAAAGAGGTTGGGGATGCGTTCGTCAGGCCCTCAAATCCGCCCAAATATTGCTTGGTGTATTCGGATGGCGAATATTCGCTCACGTTCTGGAGGCGTCGATGATGTCCAGGAGAATGTCGATATTGGCCCATGGACGTCATCGAATGTTGGTACGACACGGGGACCTGCTGACTCTGCGAGCGAACCATAGCCGACGGTCGGGGAGCGGATCCAGAACCGGGAGAGGGAGACAAGTTGTCCGTCTGCGACATTGTTCTCGAAAGCTGCCAGGTCGTTTCCGGTGCTGCCGGGGAGGATGCATGGGAGAGATCGCGTCTCAGCTCAACGCGCTCCGGAGTCTGCCAAGTGTCAATCCAGGGACTGTTGGCGGGAGAGTAGAGGATGAAGAAGTGAGGAAAGTAGCGTAACAGGAACAAGGATAGATGGGGACGAGAGATGCAGGAGAGGCGGGACGGGAGAAGAAGACCAGAGTAGAGCACATACGGTGACTCGCCGCTTTGTCGGAGGAAGTCCAGAACCAGAACCAGGTAGTGTCCGAGGGATGTCCTGTCGTGTCCGTTTCCCAGATTTTTCCGAAGAGGTGGTGTCTTGGCCAAGGATGCTGGAACCCGCTACTGGTCGGTAGGCTGATGTGGTCGGTGAAACAGCTGTCGTAGGCATGAACTGACTCAGTCGTTGACTCCATAGCTGTATGCGCTCTGGTTCTGGGAGATGGGAATGTTGATCCAAAAAAACGTCCCGGTACCCGGAGATGGCCCTCGTAAAGAGTTCGTCGTCGGCCACGGTGACAGACATGGTGGTGGGATGTTCTCCTTGGCTGTTCTCTCTTGGAGGTGAGTGGAAGAACTGCTGTCAGCGAGAGAGAGTCTATGGGGACTGGAATGGATACTGGATACTTTAATTAGTATATATTGGTTCTAGTAGCCTCTGAGATGATGGGTATTGAAGCTTTCAGTAGCGAGAGGCAAGGGTGGGGAGACAGACTGTGAGAGGCAGATCGAGACGATCGAGATAAAGAACCGATAAGATACGAAGTAGAGAATAAAGGGTTGAGAAAAGGAGAGGTGACAAACAGAGTGGTAGTGATCAGGAGAGAACTCGGACGATGAGGTGGAAGACTGAAATAAGCGGCTGAGAGATGGGGAACGCGAGGATGGAGCAGAGAGGAATATTAGACCAGGACTGGAGATGACTGGAATAAGAATGAGGGTGATGGAGGGACTCCAGAGAGCCTGAGAGGGAGCGCGAGATAGATATGATGATGGATGCACAAGCCCACAAGCACCTCACTGGGCCGCTACGGCCGGATCGGGGTTAGTCAAACAGACGACGGGGTCAGGATGGAAATACCAATGAGCCAGGCCGAAAAGGTACAGCGGGTTAAGCCTGAAAATCCGGGTGGTGATTAGTTGCAGAGGTACAAGCAGTTCATCGAGTGTCAAACGGACGGGATTGGATGACGTGAAGGAGGTCTGGAGTCTGGACCCAGGAGCCTGAAAGGATGGGCAGGCCGGTTGCTTGAACAGGCGAAAAAGAAATAATTAGTTGAGTAGTGCTTCTAGTGACTGTTAGTGCTCAGATCCTATTTGAAGATAGATCCATGAGAATTTTCGCGATGATCAGAGCACTAGCGTGCAAGCCAGCCTGGGGCACCAGAAGCGGGAGAGGGCAAAAGGAGACAGGAAAAGGAGAGTGGGAAGGAAAATGGTCCCTCTGCGTGAAACCACCACTGCATCCTAACTAGCTCCCGAGTACGGAGTAATGAATTAATGAAGAATGAATAATGATAGTAACAACACTCGAGCGGGTTACAACGGGAGAACCAACTGATTTGGTCAAAATGAGGCACCCAACCGGATCGCGCGAAAATCACACTGTCCAGCCGTGCAGATGCTGCGCTGCCTTGCTCAGTAGTCGGTACTAGTCATCTGAAAGACTCTCTGACTCTCAGGCTCCTTCGTTTGATCTTGCGGCCTTTCGTGCGCTTTCATTCGACAACGTAGTTCGCTTTTCTTTGTGGTGGGCTTCCTGCACAGCCATGGGATGATGGGGCGCCTACTGCGGGATTCGCTGTGCGCACAAGTCAGAATCCAAGGATTTGGGTATAGACTAAGTATGTATGCCAGCCCGAGAACAGCCAGTGTGAGTGGTGCGCAGCAGCTCAACTGACCATCTTTGCCAGCTTACAGACCACTCGGGATTGATTCTAGTATCCCCCTCGACTCTCCGGCTGCCACGTTGTTCTGGGCGACTCTCATTCGGGTTCCTATCATCCTGAGAACAGGAAAGTGCCTGTTCGCCCAACACCCTCCTTGACCAGGGAAGAGTCGACTTCCTGGCCGAACCTCGCGGTTCAGTCGGTTGTCGTGCTGCAAATGGCGAGCCTGCCGACGTTAAACCCATCGGTTATTGTTCAGTTGTCGCCTGAATGCAGCTTGCCCGCGACGGACGGCTGTTTTAGGCAACCTTGCACACAGTAGTCGCTTTTCTGGGATACTGGGGATGGATACAGTATATGAGGAGGTCACCACAAAGATATCCGCCCGCTGGAACGCCGTCGGTACCAGACGGAAGGCTTCCAAGGTTCAGGCAATTTCTGGTAGTTATGGAGTACTACGTACTCCGTACAAACAGGCAGATTTCACGCGGCCTTGCCATTCTTACTTCCCCTCCTACGGAGTATTTTCCAGATATGCGGCTGTGCCCCAGTGTTCGAGTCCTGGTGTTTAGCTACACAGTATGTAGGAGGTGTGGGCTGCCAGGAAAAGATCACAAATTGGCCTTGTAGGGGTGGGGTCACGTGAGGCTCTGTTCTTCCTTGAAACGCCAAATTTCCATCATTATTAATACACAGCTTGAATAATGGCCCACATGGGACCGAAAAATTCTATATTAAATCTTCACATTCGCCTCCGCAGCATGATGATTGGAATTCTTTTGGAAGACGTCACTCCAGTCTGCAGAGTGCAGATACCACGCCTTTGTCGAAATAATTCCGGCTGCTGTGCCGTTCTGAGTCATGTGACTGAGACAATACGCTGACTAATCGCAGCACCAACCCTCAGAAACACCAGGACGTTGAAATAGTCGGCCCATACTATCAATTAATTCGTCTACCGGTCCATTGAAAGCCCCGTGCGTTGTCATTGCAAGGTGTGAGCGGATGCATCTTCGACCCGCGTAAAAGGGACGTCATCAAGCATATGGACTTGAAGATCTGATAGGAATTGTGCCGCACGGAGGGGACTGTATGAACATGCCAAGTGATAGATTAGTAGTCTAGTGGGCCTATCAGGATGATCTAAGCTGCTTGCACTACTGAATGCCGGTGAGTAGGACCGTACTACTGCACAGGCAATATAATGTTGCTAAACTGAGACCAAAGGAACCCGGTGGTGGGGTGTTCCTTGCATATACTAGTATAGTAGTAAGTGTAGAGATATCAAACTTGCAACCTGGTTTTCTGATTGCTTGTAGTAGTCCGGCCTACAAATGCCACCAGCCTCCCGGTCACCAGCCTCCCGGTCACCAGAGCTCCGCTACACACCCCTTTTTTACTCCGTACAGAGATCCGCTTTTCCAGAATCGGACACTTGCATTCATCGGGGTCGTCAGCTATCGAGCATTTGTTCAGATCTTGATATTATTGGCACTGGCACACAGCCTGGTCTTCTTCGAGAAGGGGAACACAGACATTACTAAGTTACAGAGGTGTGACTGAGAGACTAAGAGCAGAGCTGCTATGACATGATGACAAGCTAAAAAATCTATTTTTGTCAATTCCTGCATTGCAAGCAGGGAAATTTCCCCTATATACTAAAGTTGACAAAAAAGTATTCAATGCCATTACATATGGAATCTGGTACTCCGTCGTGTCTTGTATCTGCGGATTCTGCAGCAAGCTCCTAGTCATGCAGCTCCTGGAGGTGCCAACTATTATGCATACTATCCAAATTGCAGCTTGCAAGCTAAAGCAGGTCGCAACATTATACGGAGTAGAGAGCTCCTCATTATTTCTTATCTCATCACTGACCGCGAACGACGAGGAATAGGGGATACAGCCTGACTCTATTAGAACATTGGGAATGGATCCCTCCATCATATTTCCACTGTTCATAAGCGCTTTTGTATCTTCCATGTTCTCCAAGACTTAATCTTACGCTCAGGTACCTAAGATAGATCCAAAGTCTTGGTCTCGTCAGAGCAGACAACTTCTATGGTGGCAATAGCAGGAAATATCCTTAATCCACAGTTATTATCTAACTACCTATATACTATGTAAGGCTGGAGCTCCTCGCGTTTTACTACTATATCATCAACCTCCGTGACTTTAACACTCGCAGCAACTGCCTCCTCAACAACTAGCTTATACATCGTGACATTCTCCAGTCCATAGACCACCAGTGCTACTCTGCGCCGTACAATCCTCGAATGTCACATTTCCAAACCCAACAAAGGGCACCACACCTCCAGCCACAGTATGGTCCTCAACTCACTCAGCATTTACCCCAGTAAGTGCCGCCGTGCTTTACCAGGATTAACAGCAAACTCGTCGTATTAGAGCGCAAAATTCGGATACCGCTCGTATCATGCATCGGCGCAGCCCACGCCGTTGGTCACGTAACTAGATGCCTGGGTCAGCGGGATTAAACGCTAGTCAAGGCTAGTTAAGCAAGGCTCCAGCTAGTTCTCTGAGTCTTCCTGGTCGCGACGGTTTCGTCATCTCATCCTACGACTTCCAGCACTTATGCCAATTCAATTCCCGCCACGGTGAGGGTTCAACGTTTGTGTCCGCAGCCAAGAACGGATACACCAACTTGGTAGACAAACCACTTGATGCTGGCGCCAGTATTGGGTCAGTCGAGATACGGGACCCTGAAGGTTATGCATGGGACGTGAGGGATCCCTCATCAACCCGCTTATTGAAGCCGCGCAAGATGGCCACACTGCAACTCTCAGGACCCTACCCAAGGAGTTCCGGCCAGACCGTGCATGCTCGTAAGTCCAGCTACGTGCAGTCCTCCATTTGGCTCTTCGTTCCCGTAACACCCAAGTTTGTCAAATGACCCTCGCCAAAAAACCTCCATTAGGCTTATCGTCTGAACGTGACCACCACTATGACTTGCGTTCGAGAAAAGACGCTGCTCTCGGGGTTGCCATTGCGCCAGGGCGCGATAACTACATAATCGAGCGCCTTCTTCAGGAGGGCGCTGAGTTTGATGAGCAAGAAGGCCCTGACCCGTGGTCTGAAGCAACGCTCCAGTGCAGCGGGGAAATTCTTGAGCTACTACTCAAGTACGATTGCTGGCCGAAGTCAAATAGGGTTTTATCTGAGCTAGCACTGCAAAGCAATAATCCTGGTGTGCTTGAGACTTTTACGGATATTAAGAAAGGAGGGATAGATATCCGTGCCTACGGTCATTTCGCATTATTTACAACCGTTGAGCAAGGCAACTTTGACGTGATCAAGTATTTGATGCAAAGGGGCGCAAATCCAAACCTGACCGACCCATACAATGAATGGGGAGGACTTTACAATGTCACCTGGATAGCAGTACAAGTGCGGCATTTTGAAATCCTGGAGTATCTGGTTACCTAGCAAGGTGTTCACCCTGATCAAGACGCTCTTAAAGAAGCCCGCACGATGAAATTTAAGGAAGCCATCTCCCTCCTGTCGAAATTCTCCTACGAGGACCTGCCGCCTAAGATAGACATACCAGCCTACGTCGCCATGCTGGAGCGCAAGAGCAAGAAACCAATCCCTGAGTTTCACTCTGTAGCGCGTATACCTTGCATTTGTCCGGCCAGAAAATCTCGCTATATCAATTCTATCAAGATGTGCCGCGAGCCCCGGTTCTAACGGCAATGGGTGCTTGATAATCACAGCTGATGCCTTATTCAGTGGCCTTGTTTCTCTATATTAATGTAACAATATTAATGTAACGGATGCTCAGTAGCAATCTGATATAGCCTAGAACATGGTACAATGGCATCCTCAAGCGGGATAACCTGGTGGCACGGGTAGTAGCTTATGGCTATGGTACACCAGTCCTCCGTAATGCTGGGCCTTGCTTTACCTTCGACCGTTCTCACCCGAGAGCTTGATATTTGTGCCTGTAGCCGCGGGGGTGTGTCTGTAGCAGACCCCTAAAAATAATGTGACCTTTTGGACGGGGCCTTTCTGAGTATATTCTTCGGATATACCGGCCAGAGGCTGAGTAGTAGATGAGATATAACGTAATTCACGGGTCAGCCGGCCACCCACTACGCACATGGAATTTGAAGCTATCTCCTTATAGATTTCTAGATACAGGACATCAAGTTCTATTATGCCCTGGGGTATTGCAATTAGAACACGTGGGAGGGCGTTGCCTAGGCGCGGAAGAAGGCTCCAGAGCAGTACCATCGGGGGTGGGTACTGCAGTATTCAACTGCTCATTTCTCAACGTAATTTGATCCCTAACTTCCTCGATCATCATGCCTTGATTAGGGGCCATTTGGCGCTTAGATAGTCACTTTTTTACCTAATGTCAAGCAATTTGCTGGCGTAGAAGGACATTCTCCTGGGCCGTAAAATGCATGGTATATAGGGCTATTTCAAAGCCTTTTTCTAACTGCTCTAGGCGAGCAATTGAAGCCACCAACCTACGAGTTTCAGGGCTTTGTATAGAGTTTCGAAGCAATAAAGTCCTTCAGCATACTTGACAAATTGTACGAGGCATGGCAAGCGTAAAGAATATAGCAGAGCCCTGGGGGCCGGCTGACCCATGAATTACGTTAGGGTTTGCTAGTTGCTTTGTGAGCACTGGACATATTGAAAGTTGACCAGCCCACCAACGACATGGAGTCTATCCAGGGGAGTCTTGTCAACTTTCAACAGCGAGGACTTCCCTGATACAGCAAATGTTTCCCCTATATTGAAATATTAGACGCTATCTTCTGCCATTCCATCCTCTGCTTACAGGGGGTTTTTTTCTCTTTCGTTTTTGCTTCATTAGGACCTTTCTCTTATTATAAGTAGAGTCGTAGACAATCTTCAAGGAACTGAAGGCTTCATGTAGTTCCTTCTGACTCGTAGGCTGACTGTCTGGTCTTGTCAGAAGTTCCTTTGTGGTGTATTGGCGATGGACACGAGCCTCAAGCAAGTCTTTGCCAGCGTGAAACTCTCCCTCAGAAACCTCTAAAACTCGACAACTTAGGGACATAGACTCAAGGTTGAATGTAAATAAGGAAGTTTAGAGACACAAAATTGCTAATTCATGAACAGTCATAGTCCCTACCTTGACTGCTAGGCGGCGAGGTCACGTGGTAAGACCTACCCCGAATATCGGACCTCCCCTCACCACCCCGCCTCGTCACGAGTTTTTCTTCTTCCCTTCTCCTACAGCATCACATAAACTCCTTTTTTAACTCGGATATCAGGGAACTTCTGCGGATTTACCGGAAATACTCTCGCAATGGCGTCTCACAGGTAAACCGCATATACCCCTGGTTGATGATACACCAATTCTCACGCACTGACTTTCCTTAGCGTACTGATGCTCGGCGCTGGTTTCGTTACCAGACCGACTCTCGATATTCTTTCCGAGTCCGGCATCCCCGTGACCGTAGGTATGGTTTTTCTCCGCCGACGGAGTGCTTTCCGACGAGCTAATTAACACTTCTTTAGCCTGCAGGACCCTCGAATCTGCCAAGTCCCTCTCGGCAGGTGTCAAGAATGCGACCCCCATCTCCCTCGATGTCTGCAACGATCAGGCTTTAGATGCCGAAGTCGCGAAGCACGACCTTGTCATCAGCTTGATCCCGTACACCTTCCATGCCACGGTCATCAAGTCTGCCATCCGCCAGAAGAAGCATGTTGTCACTACAAGCTATGTTTCACCGGCTATGCTAGAGCTCAACCAACAGTGCAAGGATGCCGGAATCACTGTCATGAATGAGATCGGTTTGGGTAGGCGCCTTTATTAAACCTGGTTTCCATCTTCCATTTGCTAATTGACTTTCCTACAGATCCCGGTATTGATCATCTATGTGAGCGCCCAAGCACGATATGAACCGACCGAACAATTGCTGATCTTACTAGACGCTGTCAAGACCATCGAAGAGGTCCACAAAGAAGGAGGCAAGATCACATCCTTCTTATCCTACTGCGGAGGTCTTCCAGCGCCAGAAAACTCAAACAATCCTTTGGGATATAAGTTCTCATGGTCTCCCCGCGGTGTTCTGTTGGCACTCAGGAATGCCGCCAGCTTCTACAAAGATGGCAAGGTGGTCAACGTGGATGGTCCAGGTAAGAAACTTCGGAAAACCCACAAAGGCAAATACTGAAACTGGTTGAACAGACCTCATGGCTACTGCCAAGCCCTACCATATATACCCAGGTAAGTAACTGGTCTCGCAGCAGGGATCAGGTTTTAACTCTTGAACTTTTGAATGTGTAAATCTAACACTCGAGGGATGAAGGATTTGCCCTTGTCGCATATCCCAACAGAGATTCCACTGGGTACAAGGAGCGCTACAACATCCCCGAAGCGCAGACTGTCGTCAGGTACACTTCTCAACCTACACACGCTGTGGCTAGACACATCTCTAATATATATATCTAGAGGCACCTTGAGATACGCTGGCTTCCCTGAGTTTGTTAAGGTTCTTGTTGATATCGGATTCCTCAAGGACGAGGCGCAAAGCTTCCTCAAAGAGCCGATTTCTTGGAAGGAGGCTACGCAAAAGATCCTTGCTGCTCCGTCATCGGACGAGAAGGACCTCGTCAACGCTATCTCCGCCAAGACAACTTTCGAAAACAATGAGCAAAGAGAGCATCTGTTGGCTGGCCTGAAATGGGTCGGACTTTTCTCGACGGAGAAGGTATGCTCTTGTTTGTTTCGTATCCGTGTTCACTCGAGGTACTGGCCTCAGGGGCCAGACAAGGGGCCTTCGATGGGCAAATTTAACTGCATATTTTGCTAACATTACGGCTTGAAGATCATCCCGAGAGGAAACCCACTGGATACCATTTGCGCAACTCTCGAAAAGAAGATGCAATATGGCGAGGGAGAACGAGATCTCGTGATGTAAGTTGAAGATATCCAACGCTGGCATGCGAGCCAAGTCTGGCCTAAAAGCGATATATACTTTTTGAGCACATAATGCTAATACCGAGAAGTCTCCAGCACAAATTCGAGGTTGAGTTGAAGGATGGCACCAAACAGACCAGAACTTCAACTCTTGTCGAGTACGGCAGCACGGAGCCAGGTGGCTACTCAGCAATGGCTAAGCTCGGTAAGTTCCTTTGCGCTAAACAATGAATATGTGGATACTAACCGATTGTGCTTAGTCGGCGTGCCATGCGCGGTTGCTGTTAAACAAGTTTTGGATGGAACCATCGCCGAAAAGGGTGTTCTTGCCCCGATGAGCAGCAAGCTTAATGACCCTCTGATTAAAGAGCTCAAAGAAGTAAGTCAGATTACCTAATTCTCGGTTCAGCATACTTATTTGCGTTTGTTTAGAAATACGGCATTGCATGCAAGGAGGAGATTGTTGCATAAAATGCTTCACTTCCCTCCGTAACCCTACCTTAACTTTAGGGGTTTGCCTCCTGACATGTTGAATCGGCTTTATTGCTCTCTAGGATTAGGTTTACTCGGTAGCGATAGTAGGGCAGCGCCAACCCCCGACCTAAAAAGTTTACCCGACGTTTACAATATGTGGACTACGATAAAATAGACAATGGATCTTGGATATGGGTTTAGATTTTATTGTAACCTTTTATTGCAACCAAAGAGTCCTATCAGTTGCAGTACATATCCTCACACTGGTCAAATCTCTCTATAGTAATTTCTAAACCCAACCCCGTTGTATCACCCAGATGGCCGATAAATAGAGTTGCACAGGTAGGCAAGGATCGAGGTCATTAAACCTAGTAGTAATGGGCCCGACAGATCGTTGAAGTCATAATACCCTCTTCTCGTGGCTTGTGAGTGATGAGGTACAGCTTATCCATTTTTCAACTGTAACTGATGTGATATCAAGAAGTGGCGTTCGGCATCCATATCTGGGGGTCTCTCTCCATGGAGGTGTTCGTGGGGAGTCTGTGGGGAGAAATCAGTTCCCCATCCATTATACTCCAAGAACAGTCCAACCTTGGAACTGAAATGCTAGGGTCATGTAGTACTGGTACTCGCTACAGAGCCTAGGGATGCCGACAGCTATTCTAGAATATACGCTCTAGGGGTAATCTGTGCTAGGGAACCACGTATATTCCCAGTCACAGGAGATACGTAGCTTTCCGAGATACTATCAGGACCTAACTGTGGCGACATGACCTCATTGGGCTCATACCCCGCGGGATAGGACAAGCTCTATCCATAGAGTTTGCCCTAGCTTTGGATTATTTTGGGTGAATCGTAAACCAGAGGGGAATCATGTTGGCACCGGAGAATGGTCCGCGAATCATGGATGCACCCTGATAACAGGGGCGTTAAGGTTGGCTCGGTAGTGAAATGGTGTGTTCCCTGACTTCAGAGTTGATGGTCGGATGTTGTGATGGCAGATATCGCCCTCGCCTCATTTGATGAGTTGTGGCAACAGAATGGGATAATTCGCTTGGGCATGATGATTGATGGACAATAATGACATCGAGATGGGGGTTATGGAGGGTGGGAGGTTATCGCCACGTGATCTGGCCGCCACGTCATACGTAGCAGGAGGGAAAAGCGCCAGTGGAGAAAAGGGCAAGTTGGAGACAGGCGGGCGGACATGATCCTGAAGAAACCGTTATTGCTTTATTTGAGCTTGTGCTATTTTCCATTTCTCCCTACATCATTCACCCTATTCGCTCTCTATTCTGTACTCTGTGGACTTTTCGAAAGATATCTTCCTGACCATGTCTGACACAACGCTCTATCTGTACACCTCGCTCACGGCGGGATCCTCGCATATCATAACCGCCACTTCGCGTTTGGAGACGATCCTCAAGGCTAACAAGATCCCCTTCCGCGCAATTGATGTGGCTACGGATGAAGTTGCAAGGAAGCTTTGGGGACGCCGCTCAAAGGGCAAGAAATTGCCTGGTTTGGTGAAATACGGGACTGTTGTTGGCGTATGTTCTTGACCCCGCCGATTTCCCCTAATCTTTTCTCCTAATCCAAAGCGGGGTCTTTCTATGGAAGTTGACAAACATAACTAACACTACCACAACTGCAGGACCTCGAACAAATCGAAGAATGGAACGAGTTTGGCGAGCTGAAGATGCAAATTAACAGTGTTGAAGACTTCGACAGTATCCCCGCTACGAGCACCCCCGCCGTGGAAACCAACACAGTGGCCTCCGCACCGGCCCCCAAGGCCAATGTCTCTGCCCCCAAGACAAGCACAATCAAGATTCAGGACCCTCCCCAGAAGGAAACCCAGAAAGATGATTCAATCACCGTTGCTCTCCGTCAGGCCGGCGAGGAGGCCGCTGCGAAGGCTAAGGGAGCCCCCTCCACCACGACCACCACTGCGAAACCTAGCGCACCGGCGGCCGCAGAACCCAAGGAAGGAAGTGGCGAGCATAGTGTACGTCACATGTCGGTTGCTCCTGAAATTGCAGAGTCTAGTTCACACCGGCCGCCTTTGGTGCCCGAGTTTGCTGCGGTATCCTCTGCAAACTTTCGTGCTGATAACGCTGAAGCTCTAGGGCTGGTCAAACACCATCGTAACTCAAACATCGCCGCTGAGTCAAAGGACGAGGCTGAGAGGCTGGCCAGGGATCTGCGCAAGTCCATTTCCGGGGACCGAAAGGGAGACCTTGAGTCGCTGCGCGCACAGAAGGCGATACTCGGTGCAGAGGCTTCGGTCGAAGATGCGCTGGAGAGCTGAGGCGGCAACAAGAACATGATTGGCCTTTTGCCGCAATGCAACGCTCTCGTGATGATGGCGGTCTCAGCGCTTTGACGTTTCCCTCAGCCGTCGCTAATGATTAATGGATATTTGAATGACCCGGCTTTGCATGTTTGTTTTACCTATGTACGGATACCACAGTTTATGCATTTTCTGAGTTTGTTCTTTTTCGGCCCTTCATGTTGATCAGTGTACAATTTAAAGGATTGCATTTTCAAGTACCCCAAGTACCCCGTATTACTAGGCAATAGACATCGCTGCCCGAACTCTACCTTTGCAAACACCAAGGATTTCGGTTACGTAAAGTAAAAAAAGCTCAAGCTCATTGCGTCATCATGGTTCTTTTTAAAATCTATATAAGTCCGCGGCAAGTGATCCATTTACTCCTTCCTGTATTTATCAACCGATTCGCGCAACTTCTGGATGACATCCCCGGGATCCTTGGCGCCGAAGACAGCCGATCCAGCGACGATGACGTTGGCGCCGGCCTCTGCCGCCAGGTCGATCGTACCAACACCTAGTCCTCCATCAACTTCGATGTTCAGATCCGGGTATCGTTCACGTAGCGCCTGCACTTTGGGGAGTTCCGAGGCCATGAACTTTTGTCCGCCGAATCCGGGGTACACAGTCATGACGAGGACCATCTATAGCCGGAAGAAGAGGAAGATGTTAGCGCGCGCATTCTTTACCTTCCTTAACAGAGTGCAGATAAGACAAGTCTCCGGAACAGCAGGGATCGGGATCTCAATGGCCACTCACATCCGGCCGTTCCTTCTCGTCTTCATTTGCGAGGATGTCCCAAAGCACGTCGACGGGTGTATCCGGCTTAATGGCAATACCAGCTAGCATTCCCTCGTCGTGGATATACCGGATTAGTTCCTTCGGACTGGTTTTGCGGGTTGTGTTGTAGTCGGCCGGGTCCTCGGCTGCGACTGAGGAGACGGCGGCTTCGTAGTGGAAACAGTAGAGATCGCATCCGGCGTTTTTAAAGTCTTTGACCCATTTATGAGGCTGTTATTGCCATGGGTCAGCATTCTTCTTCTGATCTAATCGGATCTGATCCGATCTGATCTGACGGTATGGGCGGCCCCGAATGACGGATCATTCCGGAGCAAGTGGACTTGTGAAATTGAGGTAAACTGCAGCACAGCAGGGATTTAGGCACTGACTAACCTCCTTGATCATCATGTGGCAGTCGAATGTCCCCTTTCCGTGGGGTTGCGTGGGACGGTGGACATGTGGGCGGATCTTCGTGACGACGGGAGCTCCGAAGGTAATATTTGGGACGAAGTGGCCGTCCATGATGTCGACATGGAGCCAGTCTGCTCCTTGCTCAATTTTCGCGGAGCATTCGCTGCCTAGCGTTGCAAAATCCGCGCTGAGGATGGATGGAGCTATAATGGCTGGAGGAGACATGACTGCTAGAGGTTGTTGAGCTTAGCAATTGTGTATATGTACGCAGTAAAGTAAAAGGTATGAAAAGGTATATGTACAAATACAAATGGAAGAAGATGGGAAGAGTAGAAAATGCGCGGAGAGCTTTGGTCCGGTTTAAGTACGGAACTGTATAAGGGGCGGCTTGTGAGTTGGTTTAATTACCTGCGCGGAGGAGGAGCTCATGACGGCCAGACCAAATAATAGTAATCAGAATTACTACCAGCGATTGATATCACCGACTTTTTGCCTGACATCACTCCCATTGGGACTCGGGAGAGCCGAATTAGGAAGGGAGCATAGCTTGATAAGGGCTAGGGCCAAGCACTCACGTGGTGGGGCAGTAGGGTCCGTAAGGTCTGGATGCGAGATGCCCGATTTTTAAGGTCACGGGATCCAGCTTCCGTTGATTTGGTGGTGGCCAGCGGTTAGCGCCAATCCATCTCAACCATATTAGGTTGCCTTGGTATTGGGATCTCCAAATAATCGCTGGTCGGGTGACTGACTCTTTCTTGAGGCTTGAGCACTGATGGAATCTCCTTTTTGGTCTTTCCGCTGTCCTGCAGAATGTTTCTTAATCATTAGCGACAGTTGCTGATGGTGCAGGAATCCTCCATAATTAGCAACACTCAACTAGGTGATGCCCAGCGGCAGCACTCTGTTAGGCCTGAGCAAGAAGTTTGCTTGCTGATCCCAGTTCGACTGGGGTTGCACTGCATCTCTCCCTCCGACAGCGCACTGAGACCGTCATCATTTCTAAAGATAGTTCACCTGGCGCTTGCAGTTCCTCCATCACACCAATCAGCGATGTCGATTTCAAGTGATTGGGGAGACAACTCTCATGGGCGGTTCATTGCAGTCACAATCGGGGTTCGCTTACCATGATTGGTGTGATTATCTGTCTGGGTGCTTCTCCGGCCATCGACTCCTGCCTGTCAGCGTCGAGCAAGACCCCTCCTCTTCGAAGCGCCTGCTTCCAGACAGCCAATGATCGCTGCTCCAGGCCATTTCGACAGGGGTTGTGGACTTGATGTGCACCGTGTTGCATTAGCTTCTGCACGGATGGTGGTGGGTGCGAAAGGCGCCTTCGTTATCCCCACGCTGGAGATCTATTTATCTCAACCTTGCGCTACTCCAGCGACAAATCTTCATGTTTTTTCCTCCTGTGGAGTTGCCCTTTGTTTGCTTGCATTTCCTGGTTTGTTCTGTCGTGCCTTCAGCTCTGGTAGCTAGGCCGTCATTCTTTATATTTGTTTCCTGATATCTTTCCTAAGCCCCGTTGATCGGGTCGAATGCTTTGAGATACCCCTAGAAGTATTGTTTGCTGATTTGATCCGGCGCGCCGCTCACGTACAATAATTCGTCTAGCAGATTACGAGGCACGATGGCTGAGCCGAATCGTCCTGCAACTGCGAGATGCCCTCCCTCCCGGCAGGTCCGGGGAACAAGGCTTAATACAATAATTGAGGACTCGCGTGAGACGCAATTTGCAGACAAGCCTAGACACAGTCCAACCGACAATAATGGTCAAAGGCGCAGCCCGGCACCGCAATTGAAACTGAGCACTGCTGGCTTGTCGTCAGCGTTAGCTAGACACAAACGGTTCATGTCACCGCTCTCTGCGGGGACGGTCTCATCTTGTTCTGATGTGGATTGGCAGAATCAAATGAAGGAATTTGATGATCTTTATGACGCCACGGATGAAGAGTCGGATTTCAGTGACGAGTGCGTGTCATATTCCAGCACTCGGCCCACAAGCTTGTCGACACCGACCACGAGGGACTCCCTGACCTCTCCAAGCTCCCGAAGGCGTTATCCGGCTATCACCATCCCTTCATCGAACCTATGGCCATCGCTGAATGGAGCTCCAAAGAGTTCACCTGTTCCACCGACTCCCCCCCAGAAGATTCCTGTTTCCCCAGCCGCTCTGTCGCTGCTTGCACGTTCGGTACCGGCAATGCATGCAACCCCGTCGCTAGACGGTAGTGTGTCTTCAGATCAAGTGTCGAACATTAGCACTCCATCCACTCCGTCATTGCGGTCTCTCCCAGACACCGACTGGAACCAGCGAGAGATCCATGTTCTGCCAGACCTGGAAGGGGACTCTCATCATCCGGACATTGCCAACTCTGAAACTGGGGAAGAGATGCCGAGCATCGAGGTTCCAATCGAAAGTATCGACGACGATTGGCGCCGCTTCATTGGGGACTTCCCACAAATACCCGGCCAGACTACGCCACCTGCTGGCTATGTGGGAGCTGAGCTTCCTCGGGAGGATACGCCTTCCGATCGAGGAATTTCTCTTCCCGAAGGTGCTCTGGCGATGTTGCAGTTTATTCCTTTGGAAGGGACACCGGAGCCTTGGTCGGAGATTTCAGAAGACAATGAAGAGATGTGGCAGATTGCAGCATCCTCAGGACCACATCCCCTTGATGATGAAACCCCAGTTTCCGAGCTTTCGGAGTACAGCTTTACTGGGCTTAGCATACCATCTCCCGGGGGGTTCTTCAACTCGCTGGCCCCTCGAGCTCGCCATACCTGGTCTCTTCCAAAGTTTAACCAGCCACCTACGTCCGCCACCGCCGAGAAATTTTATAATCTTCCATTCCCTCGGGGCGGAGGAGAGGTTGTCGAGCAAGTCATTGACTTCCCGGAGAGATCGAATGACGAGCAGCTGACGGCAATATACGCCCCGCCAACTGCGATCAGAATCCCGGAAAGCCCCGCACATCCGCCTACAGAGGGTTCCATTAGCCCCGTTAGCGAAGGTGTTCATGAGATCTCGAGGCCCGTTACCACTTATGACCCTGACGACCAAGACGAGAATTATGCCGAGGAACTGCAAAAGAAGGCGATGTCGAGCTTGGATAGGACCAGCGTTTGGCTGGCGGCACAGGCTTCGTATCTTGCGGCGCTCAGCGAAACGAACCCAGTCAACAACATCGAGTACGAGGATGAGCGGGGTCTTGGTATTGACGACAAGAGGAATGAACAGGCTTCTTTAGCTCATCTCAGGCGGAAGAGTTCCATTCGCCTCGCCTCTGAGACGTTGCCAGAGCCCCCTAGTTCTCTTCCTGCTGCCCTTGCAAGCAAGGATTCGATATACTGGCGCGGTTTCCAGTTCCTGCTTGCTCAATCTCGAAGCCGAGATACCTTTGTGCACCGTACCACTCGTTTCGACGCTGTGCAATCTAGCCGCCTGGGTCTGTCTGGTCTGCACAACAAGTGTCTGCTTGGCAACTATGAGTTAGCTCCTCCTCAGCGGCCGTCCTACAGTGGCCCATTCTCACAAGCTCCTCGCAACTCTGTCCTCGCTTCGGCCCTACAAGAGAAGGCCCAGTTCTCCATGGTTTGGAAGGAACAATTGGTCCTTTCCCAGATAAGCCAACCAATGTGGGCCATGGAGGCTTTGAGATTTTTATATGGTGGCAGCCTTGTTGCGAGCCCAGCAGGGAAGCGCCTTTCGAGACGTCGCACATACACAGCAGCCGGAAAGAACCCGAAGCGCCGCCAGGTCAGGATTCTCGATCTTGGCGGCCATGCTACGGCCGAGTGGGCTTGGCATCTCGCGCATGACTATCCCCATGTCAAGGTCTACAGTGTGTACACTGAGCATCAGCAAGTCAATAAAGCCATCAAAGGCCCCGCGAACCACCGCCACATCCAAGTCTCCCAGCTGTGGAAGCTTCCGTTCCCTGACAACAAGTTCGACGTGATCTCAGCACGCTCCCTTCCTGCTTTCCTTAAGACGGAACGCCCGGCAGGCGAAAGCCTAGACGAGTATGATCTTTGCCTGAAGGAGTGCCGTCGCTGCCTCAAGCCTGGAGGATACTTGGAATACCTTGTGATGGATGCCGAGATATCCCGCCCCGGGCCGTATGCCTCTGCAACATCCATTGAATTCTCGTTCAACCTCAAAATCCGAGGCTATGATCCGATTCCTACAAGACAATTCCTTACTCGTCTACGGAAGCAAGACTTCGTAGGCATCAAGCGAGGCTGGATGTACCTCCCCATGGGAACGGAGCCCTTGAAGCCTCAAATCCCGAGAGAGACTCCTGACCCAAGGGTTAAGAGTTTGATCGAGGACTACGAAGCGGTTCAAGGCCCATTGGGAAGCACTGCAGATGTGGCGTCCATTACCGGTTTGCTTGGAGGTTGGATCTGGGAACAGTGGCTTCTCAAACTGCAGGTCGAGATGGGCCGGGATAACACCAAGTTACTCGAAGGTATTGGAAGTGTCTTCGATGAAGGGCGCAAAAACGGTTCCGGCTGGACATGCTTATCTGGCTGGGCTATGAAGCCTTTCTCGAAGAGGCCGAGTGGCTCATAGAACGACGGCACGGTTGAAGTCAGCTTTGGCTGCTTGGGATTGGGATTTGTCCTGCATTATTTTCCCCCACTGCACTCTTTAATTGTTTAATGTCGAGCCCTGGAGGCCGGTTTCTTTCTGCTGATCACCCTAACGGAGATCAATTACTATCGTTATTCTGGCCCAATAATGTGGTTTTTTGGGTGGCTTGCTGGTGTGCATGCTTTGATGAGTGAAAATTTGGATTGAAGGGCACGACGATATGAAATTTGATACCAATAGCAAGTACTATAACACAAATGAAACCCTATCTGTTTGAACATACATCCGCCTGAATCATGATGGTTTTCATCGTAGCATTGTAACTGATGCTGAGAATCAACTGACCTCAGGACGGAGTAGAGCCTATATCTAATTAAAACAAACCTCTCTAAATATAAGTGCTTAGAAACCTGGGAATAAAATCCTGGAGCAAATCTAGTTGTCGTTGTGGCAGTCAACGTCAACCATCGCATAGTGAACAGTCACGTGAGCTCATATTCACGATCCTCCAGAGCTTCCTCCGCCTTCCTATCCGCAACCCAAACTACCCCTCTATAACCCTTCACAACCAGAATCATGCTGTTCTTCAGGTACACAAGATGCTTCATATATCCAATTGCTCCATATACATGCCCGGCTAACAAAACCTCGCACCCAGCTTCTTCAAGACCCTAACGAACCAAGTCGTCACAATAGAGCTCAAGAATGACATCCGTATCCGCGGGACTCTGAAATCAGTCGACCAATACCTCAACATCAAGCTCGATGACATCGACGTCCTAGACCTGGATAAATACCCCCATCTATCGTCGGTGAAGAACATGTTTATTCGCGGGAGTGTGGTGCGGTATGTGATGTTGCCGCGGTCGGAGGTCGATGTTGGGCTTTTGGAAGATGCGACAAGGAGAGGTATGAACTCAAGTCTATTTCCCCTCTTCTTTTCTAGGCTCGATTGTCATTGGACTAATATGAATTGATTTTGCAGAAGCTGCGAACCAGGCGAGTAAAGCTCGGTGATTTGAGTTGAATCGGCATATTTCTGCGTACCTACCTACCTATCTACTTTAATGACTGCGCTTTTACGATGAGATGTGATGTCGCTATTGTGTCGCTCGAGGGAAATACGATGGGGCCGAGAGATCAGGCGGACCAGGGTGGTTGGATAATGAAATGGCCTGTATTGAGGAAGCGCTTCCGGTTGGAAATACCGAAAGAGACTCACGCACTCCAGCTCCATCTCGGTTATCTCCCTTGGCTTATGAGTGGCCCTTGTGCAAGGGATCCTGCGCACTTTACGCATATTATTTGTGCCAAAATAGCGAATTCTACTACACTTTCGCAACTTTTGATATTTCCTAATTTGTAGGCCAAGGCTGGCACGTGACTTCGTGTCGCGAAAATCAAGACCTCGCCGCGCTGTTGGACACTCCATCCTACTTAACGCGATATCGTCTCTCGTCTCTTGTATATGTTTGCATCAGCGAGTTCCTTGCCACTACATTTGGATAAATTAGACGACCAATGACCTTACATATCTCATAATATCCCCGATAAGATGCAACGCCACTGAACCCATCCTATCCCCTTCCAACTTCCCAACTGTGATTAAACAACATTTCCCCGCATCTTCAAAACTTCAATCATTCGCCTTTACATATAAACCCACGGCCAAACATGGCCGGATCATACAGAAGGGTATCAACCCCATCAAAACCCTCACCCGGCACGAAACCGCAACCCCGCTCGTCAGCATCAGCGAAGCGAAACAACAGCCTCCTAAACTTCTTCCAGAAAGCAGACAGACCACCGACCTCGATATCTAAACAGGCTCGGATAACACAGTTTACTACGCAGGGGGAAAGGCCGGGTAGTAGCGTTACGGCCCCGCGTCCTCGGATGCTAAAGAGAGAGGATAATTCGACGAATAGTGGTGGCGAGGGGTTGTTTTTGGAGGATAAGAAGAGGGGGAAATCCTCGGTGGACAATAGGAGTGGGGGGGTTAAGGAGGGGTTGGTGAATGGGAGGGAAAGGGAGTGGGAGAGGGAGCAGACGCCGGATGATATTTTGGGGGAGGAGGCGGAAGAGGAGCGGTATAATGAAAATGGCTCCGCGGTGAAACGACAGAAGGTAGATTCGGCTCTGTCTCAGCCTGATTCTGCGGGAGGGAAGAAGGCCGCGCGGAAAGTTCAGAATGCCAGTGGTCCTTTCATCGATGAGTCGGATAGTGAGGATGAAGGGTTTGAGGCATATGGGGACTTGGGAGACGGAGGCCGAGACAACGAAGAGCAAGCTCCAAGGGAGGACGGTGTGAAGGAATCAATGACGTCTTCCGAAGAAGATCAAACGGCAAGGAGACGGAATTTCGCCACCGACGTACCACCGCTGGTAAGAGAAGCCACGAGCCATATACAAGATGATAAATGCACGGATTTTGACGATATAGAAGTGGATGAAGTCGGAGGGGGACTGTTCTTTTTAGATGATGCGGATAAAGATGGAGTCAAGGGCGATGAGACCTCTGGGTTTGATGTGAATGACACGAGCGCGGATTCTGTCGACATTGATGAAACGCCCACCTGTCCGGTATGCCAGCGGAATTTAGAGAAGTTCAACCAAATGGTGAGTTGATATGTCATGATTATGCCACCAAGGAAGCTAAAGAAGTATCTGGATAGAATATCCTTTCCCACGTCAATGATTGTCTTGATGGGAAACCGGGTGGAAATGTCAACACTTCAGAGGGAAAAACCACCTCAGCAGAGCGTGCTGCTGTAGCGAGGCCAGCCCAACGAGATCCAGTTCAATCCAAAGCTTCACGGTCCATCTCTGCATTCTCTAAAATAATGGCAGGTAATGCTGAAGACACCGCGTGGGCAGAGGCAGCAGCAAGCGATGTTGCTTCCCGGGGTAAACAGGCTTACCAAAGAACATGCCCGTTCTACAAAATCATCACAGGTTTTTCAATATCGGTGGATGCCTTTCGCTACGGCGCGGTGGAAGCAAGCAATGCCTACTTTTTAAGCCATTTTCATAGCGATCACTACATGGGGTTGTCTAAATCTTGGCGTCATGGGCCGATATACTGCAGCAGAGCGACGGGAAACCTGGTGCGCCAGCAGCTCAAGGTTGATCCGAAATGGATAGTTGACCTAGAGTTTGAAACGAAGACCGAAGTGCCTGAGACTGGGGGGGTTCAGGTGACTATGATTGAGGCTAACCATTGCCCTGGAAGTGCTATCTTTCTCTTCGAGAAGGCCGTTAGCTCCGGACCTTCTACAAGGATTCAAAGAGTTTTACACTGTGGTGACTTCCGAGCATCTCCGCAACATGTGAGCCATGCTCTCCTACGTCCCGATGTCGTTGACACGAAGACGGGCCGGAGCTGGCAGCAGAGGATTGATACTTGTTACCTTGACACAACGTATATGAGTCCGAAGTATGCCTTTCCGAAGCAATCGGACGTCGTCAATGCGTGTGCAGAGCTCTGTTTGCTCATTGACCAAGGCGAATACGACTGTTTTGGCCACATGCCCCTTCAGAGCGAAAATACAAAGACCGCATCGAAAAATCCAATCAGCCAATTTTTCTCGTCCAGTGCTGCTGCTGTCAAGTCTTCTACCCAATCGGAACCAAAAGGCAGGGTGCTCGTCGTTATCGGGACCTACAGTATTGGGAAGGAGCGCATATGTCTTGCCATAGCACGAGCACTAAAGAGCAAAATTTACGCAACACCCGCCAAACAACGCGTGTGCGCTTGCTTGGAGGACCCGGAGTTATCCTCTTTACTCACAGACGACCCTCTGCAAGCCCAAGTGCACATGCAGACTCTGTTTGAAATCCGCGCAGAGACGCTCTGCGACTACCTCGACTCAATGAAGCCCCATTTTACACGGGTTGTCGGGTTTCGACCAACCGGGTGGACATACCGACCGCCTGCTGGGAGGACACTGGAGAACCCGCCCGTGTCAACCGTGCTCCACTCCGCACACTGGCAGACTCCGTTCTCGGTGCGTGATCTCTCACCGCAACGCGGGAGCACGCGGGAGAGTGCCTGTTTCGGTGTCCCGTATAGTGAGCACAGCTCGTTTCGGGAATTAACCATGTTTTGTTGTGCGCTGCGGATAGGTCGGATCATCCCAACAGTTAATGTCGGTAATCAGAAGAGTCGAGAGCGCATGAAGGCTTGGTTTGACAAGTGGGAGGCAGAGAAGCGGAAGAGTGGGTTGTATACAGTGGAGGGTGATGATTGGTAGTACTGTACATACGCGGTGTATATAGGAGCATAGCATGATGCCATGATAATGACCACAATCCACCATTCCTCCTATTCTTCACAACTACCGTACCTAGATCCCTTACGTATTGGGTGGACAGTGTAGTGCCTGAGGCTGAGATGCGCCACCTGACCTCCAATGACGAAAGGCGAATGACGACCAAGAAGAGCCCAGAAAATGGATCACAACTCCTTCATCCCCATCTCCAGGCGGGAAGAAAGGGACCATCCCATACCCTCATTGGCTTTTGGGTCGTCTCCCTTGGCTATTTCGTTTAATTCGCCCACCCATCAAGCCGTCCAACCATGGTTCACAAATCATGGGCGAAGGATTTGAGAGACCCGTTAGGATCTCGAGTTGTAAGTTCAGCCTGGGGCCCTAGCTTCCAACACGGTTTATGTATAACCGAACAAATTAGGCGGGGCAAGCAAGTCGGGGATGCGAATCGGCTGAAGCTCACTGCGAGCGAAACCCCAGACTCCCGACCTTGACTTCCGTCCAGTTGCTTTGCCTCGGGGATGCCTTCGTCGACCACGCACCATAAATACGTCCACAAGAATGGTTTGCTGCTTGTCGTCGTTTGACTTTCATAACATCATGGACTGAATCGAGGCCAACTTATTCGAATCCATATTTGCACTTTCCTTTTTCCCCCTCGTTAAGGGTGACCTTATTCGACTCATTGGTAGTCAGTCAACTTGCCACTACCACTAATTATTTCCCGCTCCTAACTAAGTACCCTAACTTGGTTAGTGCGCTTCCTGCATTGTTTGTTCCTTTGCATTTCGTCTGCCGGGATCTTCCTGTTGTGGTTAGTGACTAACGTTGGAATTTGGAGGTGACATGCAGCTTCGTCCACCATGATTACCGATCTCATATCTCCTGAGAGCGTTGCTTATGCCCTCTTGGGGCTGCTGGCCGCTTACTATGTCGTCTCGTATCTTCAGACGTGGCGCCTGAGTGATATTTCTGCTCCAGGCCTGGCTGCCTGGACCAACTTCTGGCTGCTACTTCAGACCCGCAAAGGTCATCGCTTTCTCGCTGTGGACAAGGCTCACAAGAAATATGGCAAGCTCGTCCGCATTGCTCCTCGGCAGGTATCAATTGCCGATGACGCGGCTATTCAAGCTGTCTATGGACACGGAAATGGTTTCTTGAAGGCGTACGTTACTCATACAATTCGGCCTTACTGCATATGTTAATGCGTTGTTCAGTGACTTCTATGATGCTTTCGTCTCCATCCGCCGTGGACTGTTCAACACCCGCGATCGTGCGGAGCACACCCGTAAGCGCAAGACGGTGGCTCATACCTTCTCTACGAAGTCAATTGGTCAATTTGAGCAGTACATTCACCACAATATCGAGAACCTCGTTAAGCAGTTGAACCGTACATCTGAGCTGCAGGGCAACCCTAAGAATGGCTATGCTACCGTTGATGCTTTGAACTGGTTCAACTTTGTGGCCTTCGATATCATCGGTGACCTGGCTTTCGGTGCACCCTTTGGTATGCTTGACAAGGGTCAGGACATTGCTGAGATGCGCAAGTTTCCCGACGCCCCTCCTTCTTATGTCCGGGCTGTTGAAGTTCTCAACCGTCGCGGCGAAGTCTCCGCCACCCTCGGTTGCTACCCTGCCCTAAAGCCGTTCGCCAAGTACCTTCCCGACCGCTTCTTCCGGGAAGGTCTTGAAGCTGTTGAGAACTTGGCTGGAATCGCCATTGCCTGTGTTAACGAACGACTAAAGCCCGAGGTTATGGCCAACAATACTCGTGTGGATCTTCTTGCCCGCTTGATGGAGGGAAAGGATGCGAATGGCAACAAGCTTGGCCGCGCCGAGCTTACCGCGGAGGCCCTGACCCAGTTGATTGCAGGGTCTGACACTACCTCAAACACCTCTTGCGCCATCCTTTACTGGTCCCTCCGTACCCCGGGTGTTATTGAGAAGCTCCACAAGGTTCTGGATAAAGCAATCCCCAGTGATATCGAAGTTCCCACTCACGCTATGGTCAAGGAGCTTTCTTAGTAAGCCAAGCCATCGCTTTTACCGACCTTGAATCCTGCTAACTGTCTTATTAGCCTCCAATGGGTCATTTGGGAAACCATGCGCATCCACAGCACCTCCGCCATGGGTCTTCCCCGCGAAATTCCCCAGGGCAACGCCCCCGTCGAAATCTGTGGCCACGTCTTCAAACCCGGCGATGTTCTCTCGGTCCCCAGCTACACGATCCACCACTCGACTGAAATCTGGGGCCCTGATGCCGATGACTTCGTCCCCGAGCGCTGGGATCCTGTCCGTCTCACCTCGCGCCAGAAGGCTGCCTTCATCCCGTTCAGTACTGGTCCCCGTGCCTGTGTTGGTCGCAACGTGGCTGAGATGGAACTCCTTGTTATCTGCGCCACTGTCTTCCGTATGTTCGATTGGCAGCTGCAGCAGGAGGAGCCTATGGAGACAAGGGAAGGGTTCTTACGGAAGCCTTTGGGATTGACTGTTGGTGTTAAGAAGCGCACGATTGTCTAACTATAGGATCTTTGTTTTCCAACATTCCCAATTCGGAGTGGAGGAACTGATGAAATATGGGGGGGGAACTAGGGAGGAAAATTATCTTGATAACGATGCAAGGCGATTTACCTTTGGCCTGTGATGACTAGGATATGGACACTTTATGAAACGTATTTCATGTATATATTTCAGCGCTACATGGAACCCGAACAGCAGGTTAAACTCTGAAAATAGCAGCACACCTACATATCAGTTTATCTTTAAACAAACAACTCGATAATAGGCTCTGTGTATTCAATCAATATTTTCCCACGCAAACCCTAGCCAGAATGTAAACAGCGTTTACCGCACAGTGTATCCACCGTCGATCACAAGATCCGCCCCAGTCATGTAAGTGCTGGCATCGCTAACCAGATAAACATAAGCACCTTTCAGCTCCTTCGCGTCACCGGTCCGGCCCATAGGAATCATACCGAGCCAGAGATCCTGAACCTTCTTGTCCACAAAGTCACTCAACCCCGTATCGATATAACCAGGGCTGATGCTGTTCACACGCGCAAAGTCCCTCCACTCATTCGCCAACGACCTGGCCATGTGAATACACCCCGCCTTCGCAACATTATAGCTGGTCTGCTCCTGCGGGAAGTTGGCAATATGCCCACTCACACTAGCCGTAATAACCAAGCTGCCTTTTCCACGCTGCTTAAAGTGCGGCCCAATAGCCTTAGCACAGTGGAACGTCCCCGTCAAATCCGTGTGCAAAACCTCCTCCCAGTCTTCGACAGATCCATCCAGGATTCCCGAGTTGGCTGTCTTGCCTGCGTTGGCGATGAAGGCGTCGATTTGCCCGAAGTCGGCGATAACGTCCTTGACGAGCTTCTCGACGCTCGCGTAGTTGCCGATGTCAAGCTTGTAGGCTTTCGCTTTGACGCCGTAGTCGCGGCTAAGCTCTTCGGCGTTCTTCTCTCCGCCTTGGGGGCGGGATGCGTAGGTGATTGCGACGTTGGCGCCCATTTCGGCGCAGCCGCGTGCGGCTTCGATGCCCATGCCGCGGGGGCCGGAGGCGCCGGTGATCACCACGACTTTGCCCTTCAGGCTGAAGAGGTCGTTGAGGTGGGAGGCTTGGGGGATGGCTTGCGGCATTGTGGGTGGGATTGAATTGTAAGAGGTAAGGTAAGGTAGTTGGTTGGTTGTAGTTGTAATTAAGGTAGTATAAAGTAGAGCTAGGCTTAGGAGGCCCGGTTTATATGAAGAAGAGAGCTTGGGTGATGACGTCGGAGTGATTTCACCAAAGTTGAGGGGATACTCGGATGCTGATGACAGGGTAGTAGCGAGCTCACTGCAACGGGATGATTGTTGGGCCCTATTTATGTGTTCATCTGGGCAGTCTGGTGGGGGGGCTCATCTTGTTTCGCGGAGGGGCTGGACTGGTCTATGACGCCATGAGCGGGGTGGGGGGGCTTGTTGGAGGTAGTAGACGGTAGTAGACGGCCAGTCGGTCAGCATTAGGTAAACGTATATTAAGCATTTGCATACCGCGATTACAGAATCTGATAGGATTGGTTTCAGGCTTGACGCTTTATGTAAGGCTTTGGTGATGGGCTTGGCGGCTGATGGAGGGGTTGATAATGATCACACATCAAGAGGGGAATCCCAACAGGGCCAATACCACCCCAGTCCCTGTCTGACCAAACCTGAATTAGGTTTGATATTGCATTGGTCTCAACGCATCCAAGTGAGGGGTCGTGGACGGTCACGGGTCTTTGTTGCCATATCGCATTCATCATCTATACTTGGACTCATTTGTATCATCATATACCTGTGATTATGTGATAATCAGTCCCAGTGCCACTAGTTTTGTGGCTTGCTATCTATCTCAGCTACTGTCAAACTACTTTATTAAGTAGTTTGGTTGACCTTTTTAGTCATGTGGCTGAGTGCGTACCTTAGCGCCTACAACCGCATACCTGTCTTTGTCTACATCGATGAATTAACCTCACGGAGTAATCCCTCTCCCTCTTCGCTAGGCGCATGCTTCGCCATTGCCACAGCATCCTGTCGGCCGCGCTCTGCGTTCACCATCCACACTAGTGGCATTGGCAGCAGGATCAATACTCCAATAACAATGAAACCGGATCGGACGGATCCAGTTGCGTCGGTGAGGGCACCGACAACGGCCGGCCCCACGAATGAACTTCCTTTGTCGGTGGCTGCGTAGAGTGCGTAAAACGCAGCCTCACTGCCTGGCGGGATCAGCTCGCCAAACAACGATCGACAGTAGGACGCGAGTCCTCCGGAGACTACTCCGTGTACAATACCCAGAGGGAAGATCTCCCAAGGCTGCTGCAGTCCCAACACCCCCCAGTTTCGTATAAAGGGTATATAAGCCAGCATCCCGTACAACGGGATAATCTCAAACAGTGCTAGACACACAAGTATCGTGTGATTGGACGCAAGCGCAAACCGCCGCGCCACGACAGGCCACAGGAACGCTCCTGCCATTCCCGACGTTGTGGCCGTGATGGACAAGAGGCCAACAGAAACGGTACTCAAATGCAGCTCCGTCCGTGCAAAGAGAATTGCAGTCCCAGACACCGTTGCAATTGCATCCGATATTAAGAACCACGCTGCCAAGAAGATTACAACCTCACGCAACCGCAAAGCTACCTTAATCGTCCCCCAGAGCGATTTCCATGAAAACCCCACGAGATGTAGCCAGACGCGCCATTTCTGCCGGTGTCCTGCCCCTGGCGTAATGTCCTCCAATGGTGGGCCAGGACGGTTCCGTAACCACCGGCTGCAGACGACAGTAAAAGAGGCCCACCATACGCCAACTAGGAGCAGAACAAATCGTAGCGGGAGCGTTGGAACAGATTTGCCCATGGACGTCTTCGACAGTGTGAAGAGGAGCAATATGCTCAGAATTTGCACAAAGACCGCAGCACAATAACCAAATCCCACACCATGGGATGAGATGCGAGTGGAGAGCTGGAGTTCCGGAGATGTAGAGCTAGAAGGCTTTTCGGAATCTGCTGGGGCAGGACGGCTACCGGTATCATCTTCGTCCGTCCATGACCGCAGAGAAAACTCGTCTCCCTCTGTATGGAGGCTGTGAAGTTCCTCCCCGGTCTTATCGGAAGGAGTCTGAATCGATGGATCGTTGGCGACGAGGATAGGCAGGAACGAATTCAGAACGACAAATGACGAGCCGAGGCAGGTGATGCCGATAACCACCAAAAGGGCCCCAAGTACAAACACTGGGGGCGCAATAAACATGAAGAGCATGGAGGTTGCGGACCCAATAAAGCCGAATGCCAATAGTAGGGTCTTTCGGTTATTTTCTGCAACAGGATTAGCATAGATTCAGTACCCAACAGGATATTTACTACTGTCTCACCGTAATCCGCAAGTGCACTAAAGGACACCAGGGTCAAGGCCTGGATAAGCACCGCCAGAGAAAAGGTGTACATGGCAAAACTCGCCGTGTTGATCTTCAAGCCCATTAACGGGACCACACATGCCTCGTCCGCCGGTGCCGTCCCGTTACCGGCTGCGGGGGGCGCGTCCGATCCAACACATGGCAGGTTGCTGGACAGCAGGTAACCCTGTTCACGAGCCAGTTGCTCCAATGTGAGGGGAAGGAATGAGCCTGGAAAGGTCAGCATTGAATGGCAAATACATTGGGCCGGTTTGAATTACATACCGACGCCGCATACCGCGAACACCTCCGCAGCGACCCCGTAGGCGTACCAGCCCCAAATCTCTCGACGATGGGTGGGGGAGGTATCCTCGCCGGGATAGCGCGGAGCGCGGTGTCGGTCAGAGT
The DNA here is from genome assembly GCA_027569075.1 of Aspergillus asperescens. Lineage (NCBI taxonomy): Eukaryota > Fungi > Ascomycota > Eurotiomycetes > Eurotiales > Aspergillaceae > Aspergillus > Aspergillus asperescens. The sequence goes on along the minus strand of JAPDEH010000073.1, from coordinate 65,673 downwards.
CCGTGTCCGCCTCTTCGGGCGAGGAGGCGAGCTGGGAGAAGAACGCCATGGGAGCTGGGGGAAGGAGAAGAGGAGGACAGCATCGGAAACAAATCTTTCAAGAGAGAAGCATGGCTGGAGGAACCAGCGCCCAGGGGCAGCAGTGCTGCAGTGGAGCTCCCAGCAGCAGCTCTTACACTCTTCGTCCAACGATCTTTCTTGTTCTTTGGCTGATGACGGAAGATCGGAACATGACGCGGAAGGGCCGGATATGGTACACCGCCTTCAACGTCACACCGGCAATATTCCAGATATATTCTTTCAGCAGGCGGTGAGCCCTTGGTCTCTAGTGCTGTGATTGGCCCTTTAGCTCCATGTACTGTTTGGGTTGAGAGCAGTGAGCACTCTCAGTAACAAGGCAGATCTGTGTTAGCTACATACGGGGACTGGCAAGATTGCACTGAAATCCACTCCAAGTACAGACGGCCTGGAATTGTTTTTCTTGTGTTCCCGCGAAAATGCCCGACACACCTACGCGGGAAACTGAGCGCGGTCCCGGCCCAACTCTGTCCTTCCTATTTCGGATCCAGTCACTTCTCTTCTCTCTTTTCTCTTCTTGTCCTCCTCTTTCTCTCCTCTGCCTCCCCTCCCTATCCCTCTATTATTCTCTCCAGTACACCTACTCTACCTATATTGTTTATTCTGCGCACTGTTTCCAAGGCTCCCCTCTTTCTCCTATATTCTGACTTCGTCCGCTGTCGTTTATAATCATTGCAGCTGAAGCTGCGTCGTCCTCAAGCACAGTACAACAAGAATCCATTCCTTAACCTTGCCCTGGTCACAATGTGGTCTATTATCAATTGGATCATCTTTGCCACTAGCAGACTGCTATACTACATCCGTGGCCATGACTCGCGGCAGATCGTCAACCATCGCGCGTTCAGAGACCAGCCAGAGCCCAATATGATTCTAGAAGCTCCTGAGTGTGGCCGATCTGGATCTCCTTTGCTCCAGAGCCACACCTGCCTCGATGATGGAAAGGTTGGAAAAATGCCAGAGCTGCGCTGGAGAGCACCGTCCCATCTCAATATCAAGCAATACGTTCTGATCTGTGAGGACCCAGACACCCCTATACCTTTCTCTATTTTTACCCACGGACTCTTCTTTGGTATCCCACCCACCGCTACTCAAGCCTTCCCGGATGATATTGAGCCGGACAAGAACTGTGCCGGCCGTCTCACTCTTGCGGGTTGGGGCTTCGTTCCGAACATGAAGGGTACCCCTTATATCGGGGCTGCCGCCCCCCTCGGTCACGGAGTCCATCGCTATATTTATACTATCATTGCCCTTGATGAACCTCTGCATTTTGATCGACCTGATAAAGTCACCAAAAGCCAAGTTAAAAAGGCCCTCATTGGCAAAGTGATCGGCTGGGGTCAATGGACTGGTCTCTTCGAGCGCCCCTGGCCAGGCTAAGCAAGAACCTGTGCTATCCTGTACTTGGACCAACGAGTCGGACAATTTCGATATCTCGCATTTTGTACCGGACCTAGGAAGGAGACTGATGGAGGATCGTAAAACTAAGGCATGCACTGTCTCGTCTTGTTTCCTATATCTCAAGGATTCCTCCTTTTGTCTTCTGCGCGGTTCACTACCGGGTGTTCGAACACCCTTTTGCACGACCCCCTTTACCCAAATGAATCAACCTTAAAAAGCAGTACAAGGGATAATCAACTACATTGATCCTGTTATCATTGGTTTAGGCTATTATATCTGACCCGCTACGGCTCGCTCACTTAGCTTCCTATATTTCGGTCAGCTCATACGCCACACCAACTCCGGCGACGATGTGCTCACCTGAATCTCCCTCAATTTGTTCCATAAACACGACGATACGACGAACTGCCGGTTCGACCGATGACTCGCATGTCCTTAGTGTTGTGACCCCGGCTCTGTGCGATTGCAAACAATCCTTTGATAGTGCCCGCAGTCCCTTCAACAGATCTAACAGTTTTATTGAGTTCTTTCCAAGAAGCATGCGTACCAGAATCACAGTCTCGTCATCGTCAAGCTCCATCTGCCCCAGTAGTAATTTGCTCCGTATGCATAAGAACTGGGGTAGTGACGAGTTGAATAACGCGTGCTTTCGGGTGACGTTGTATGCTAGACAAGCCGCTTCAAAAAGAGCAAGAGATTGGTCTGTGAGGACCGGAAGCGTCATCAAAGATGATCCCGGGTTGACTCGGCACTCCTTGCATTTCAGCATCACTTGACCCTGGCTATGTATACGCTCGGCCAAGTCTAATATTGTTTCTAGTTCCACCACTGGGGGCAAGCTGCGAAATTCGTTCATGATCTGCAAAGCTCCTATCGAACATTGACAGCCAGCAGCCGACTCCATCGAGGCAAGAAGAAGCTGGTAAATTATGCGGTCGGATACTTTAGTCGACAAACAGGTATTGGCTAGTTTCGGTGTGTTTAGGCTGGGGGATGTCGGCATTGTTGGCCCTTGATGTATTCATAAGTTCTGCCCCCTTACCAATGAATCCCTCTCAGTGTTCCGAATAAAACGGGAGAAGCTAATATAAAGGGTAGTAGCAATTTCGAAACGACGGTTCTTCTTCACGTGCGTGATTATATTCTGCTTTGGCGGATAGCAAATACAACCTCGGGTTTATGAGGGAGCATCATTCGATCAGCCTCTCCATTTTCATCACATCAGGGTGCGAGCTCTGTTAGCCTGTACCTTCACGCAGCCAAATCATCGTGGAACCACACACTTTCTCTGACCCGCCGACTGTCGTACAGATATCTAGAGAAAACCATAACTTGGGTATGGTTACCACACTCCGCAGCCAAATATCGGCCATATTGGGCACTGCCATCCATAGACACCCAAAAACAAATTTGAAATTTCAGGGTAGATGATGGTAGGATTGTGGTAGCCCTACGAACGCTGTTGGCCTGCATTTACCTACGATTAAAACAGCACATGAAGATGGAGGCGCACAGCGACTCTTAACTAGAACGGTAAGTTTAATTCTGAACACGAGGAACTGTGTTGACGCAAGTTACGTCACGGTCTGGTCAGAATATTCAGCTTTGCCATAATCAACCGAAGTCTTTGAAACGTCTCTTGCATCATCATCACGACTCCTCTCGATGGTGCCAAGAATTCCTGCATGTAGACCTGGATTCGGTGGACGGTTCTCTGCAGGGCTGTCAAGCGACGATGTAGCACTCGTTTCACGAATGCGAACTTCTCTTCAGATGGTACAGAGAAACCCCCAATTATCAAAGGACATGCATCGAGCTTCATCCTGAGCTGCACACTGCCAGCTTTGAATCGCCGGTTGGTGTTCGTTAGCCCTGAATCAGGTCTATAATCCTGGGTCAGGGATCCAAAATACTCGGGAAATAGTCTCTCCACGACATCGTTTTCGGCAGAAGTGATTGTATCAAGCGCGGTGAGCAGGCTATCAATACTGTGCATGACAAGCATGAGGAAATTCACCCTTATCCGAGGGCAGCCACGACATTGGAGTATGTTTTCTGTTAATTGCTGCAGCACTTTCTGGCAGGTTAAAATGGAGTCAATGGCAATTGTATTTACCGTCTGTAAGGCGCAAACATTTACCCGGATAAGGTCGCGAACGGCTTGTTCATGGTTCTGGCACGGGCAGATGCTCGAAAGGCTGTTGATGTTAGACGCCAAGCCCTCACCAGAGAAACTGTTGTCTTGGCCCCGTTTCGATGTGTTGACTTGAGGGAAGAGGATCGATGGCTCCAGACCGAAGTCTTCACCCAGGTGTGGAAGTGGCTGTGACCAGGCAAAGTCTTCCGGCTCAAGATGCTCAGGGTAGATAGGATTTCCTTGAAGGTACCCCTGGGCGCCATCCGATACGGACTCGCTGTGCGCCAGGCAGCCATTGACGGCAGCATAGTAGCTTGAGGACGATGGCAGATCGAGCGCTTCTGATGTTGAGTCGGAGAGGATCTCCGAGTGAACTGGTAGGCTTTCTTGGTCCATCGATGCTCTCGTTGTTCCGTCATCCACCTCGACATCATTATCCAAAGGGTTAAGGAACCCGCATCCCTGGCCCGAGTCGGTGAAGGGATTCGACATGAACTCGTGCAGCCAGCTATCTGAGGCCATATCAATATTATCCGACACTATACAAAGCTCACAAGTCAGCCATAGTCATCGTCGCAAAGAAGGGATGCTGGGTGTACGAACTCGAGAAAGGTGCTGCTGTGACGATGTCTATGAAGGTTGGGGTCTGCAGGCTTGCATCTTCGACCAAGATATCGTCAATGTGCCCGCGGTCGAAAGTAAGAGGGTCAAACAAAGGTTTGTTTTCACTGTCGGCAGAGTGTTCATTTGCACTGAAGTCGAGCAAGGGCTCTTCTTTAACTTTTTTCTTCTTCGGGCCTCGTAATTTCTTATTCAATGGGCCATCGCTTCCTCCCTGCCTGGTAGACGAATCGAGGTGCGGGTCTCTTTTCTTAGCTGGTCTCCCTAGTCGCCGGGATATGCTGTAAACGCACTCGATGTTATGTTTCTGACATCGTTTACAGGAGGGTCTCTCATGATCGCAGCGAATTTTGGCTTGCTGACACGCATTGCAAGTTGAGCGGACCTTAACGCTCTTGGGCAGCTTATCGGGAGAAAATTCGGTTTCCATGGTTTGATGTATGAAGGAAACAACTGCATCCTGTAGTCATAATCGGCTGCAGGCACAGATATGCACCATCTCGACGTTGTATATATGGAAACGCGCGATTCCTAGCATGGCACTCTACACCATTGCAATCCCACATGAACCAAGCGCACCTCCAAACAAGAGCACGGCGACTACATGTGGAGTCTGGGTAGCAATGGCACTGCGTATTCTTCCTCTGTCTGGCTCTCGCACGTTACATGACCCACGTACCACATGGTGTGTTCACAAGCCCCTTGGAAATCTTAGGTGTTCGGCCTGTTGCTGCTGGGAGGCACGTATGGTTTGTGTTATAGTAAGTAAGGGTGCAAATGCTTATCACGGGCATTGTGGTACTGTCCGTTAGTGCATTTGGTCGAGTTTCTGCGAGTTCATCACCCCAAGTTTTGGTCTCAGCCTCGGTCCCTGTCTGTCTATGGGCCGCAGAACACTCCGACAAATCAACGTTTCTGGATTCTCTACGACTCCAATCCCTAAATTCCTAAACTAATGGTCCTAAGCCGTATGCGTTACACCATGTCTTGGAACTCATTAACTTCCGGAACAACGGGACCAACGCGGTTCATCAAACCCCCAGCGGATAGTATCCCCACCCGTCTTCATATGCACTTGTCCTACATGACAGTTTGCCGCCTTTGCGTCCCTTTCACATGCTTCCGAGCATCTGCTGGAGTCGTAGCCGTTGTAATCACCGGCTGACTACAGGGCACGGATCTCACCCACGTTGTCGTTGGGCTCGGGCTGGACATGGTGCTTGTCAACGTCCCCGTCACAACCTCATCATTGTTGACAAAGAAATAGTTTCCAGACACCGGGTGTTGCAGGCCAGAAACCTCTACAAACTGCCGCAAGTCGAATCCGGCCCTTGCTTCCACGGTCTTGGGGAAGATATGTCCAAAGCAGCCGGGGAACACATATTCCTCGTGCTGCTCGAACGCCAGATAGACATATCGGTGATGGGAATCTGGCGGGGGTTGAGGAGCAATATACCCCGCTGTGTGTTTGTTGTGTCCATCCTTTCGATGCCCACCAGGTTCTAGCCAGGGATTATTGGTGTCGTCGATCACCATATCCGGCTGGTACCAATGGAGAATAACAGTTGAGGTTTCCCCGTACAGAACGTCTAGATCAACAAAGACCAGCAGATAGGTTGCGTTTAGCTGGAGTCCCCAACTGCTGATTTGTGGCAGAGAATGGGTGTCTGGCTAGGCTTAGTACTGGGATCCACCAACCGAGGCCTGGGCCATGCATACCTGACATTGAAAGGGTTTCCCCCGGGAATACCCATGGCGTATTGGGATATCGAAGCTCAAGGATAGGCAAACTGGATGGCAGAGGGTTAAGCTGCGTAGCCAACGCCCTGCCCAACATCAAAAGGATAGGGTAAATGATCCCATAGATGAACATCTTTACAATAGTCTTGCTTAATTTATCCGACGTTATCACAGGATCGCTCAGATGGAACACCCATCATACTGCTGAACAGACACTCGCTTTATACGAACAAATCGCTATGCGCATATTCTGCATGTGTAACTCGTGGCTTTTTCTAGATTGTCTCGGTGACTATTGCGAGCCCGGTGAGTTAAAAGCCGCCAGCCATCTCGACAAACAGACAAATCTACTCATTTCGCAACTGTTTTAGATCATCTTCAGTCAGAGACAGTCCGAGATTTTGAGTGTTTCCGTACCCTCCACTGCACTCCCTTACGATACACGAGGCCTAGGACCGGACAACAAAGACCCCCAATTAACGCTGCGACAACGCCATACGTTGTTCCGTTGCTGAATCTCTCAATCATAGGAGTCACAAGCGCTGTACTCGCGGCACCTAAAAAGCACCGAGCGAAGTTGTTCGTTGCCATGACGGTGGCCGGCTTGTTGTAGTACAGATCCACCAGCAGGACGTTCATGACATTGTATGAGGCTGTGATGGAGAATGATACTAGAAATATTAAGATGAGGGAGAGTGCGAGTGGCGGATGGAGGTCTAGTACAAAGCCGTAGGTTAGAATCGCAAGGGAGGAGAGGAACTGCATATTGTTATCAGCACATTGCAGCTATATATATATATATATATATATTCGCATCAAGGGGGGAAGGAATACAGTCATAGGACCCCCAATCTGGAGCCTCGCCCGTTCAACAGGGAATTCCCTTTCCACCTTCGCATCTGCATCTGCATCTGCAGCGTTCGCAATGCCTAGGATATAACCCTCCTTCACTCGTCTATAATTCCAATCGACAACGGCCCCATTAAACGTCGCGGATACCAACGACCCCAGTCCAGCAGGTATAAACACGAGACCAATCCCCATCTCCGAAAGCCCATAAATCCGTTTGAACTGGGACGGGATACCCGCGGTGACGGCGTAGTAACTCGCAAAGACAACCCCATTCGAGAGAAGAACCAGGCCCGTAGGGAGGTGGAAGAGGATCCGCAGCGAGCTGAGGGGGTTGGGGAGTGATTTCTTCTTCTTCCTCCTCCCTTCTCCATCTCCCACCTCTGCTTCTGTCCCCTGACTGACCCTATCCAATGCAGCAGCAGCAGGAGGAGGAGGAGGAGGAGGAAGAACACCCCTCGTCTCAGGAAACCCCACAACCAACGCCAAAAACACCACCGCGCCAACAACCGCGAGAAACCAAAATACGCCCCTCCACCGCCACCTCGACTGACTCAAACCCCCGCCTATGACTGGCCCCAGTGCTGGCGCAAGAACATTCCCAACCGATGTAAATCCCATATACTTCCCTCGTTCATCGGGGGAAATGAGATCGGCCGCAACAGCAGCAGAGAGCGCAACGGTCCCGCTTATCCCGGCGCTTTGGAGTGCGCGGAGGATTAGGAGTGATGGGTAGGTTTTGCATAGGGCTAGGGCGATGTTTGCCGCGGTGTAGATTGTGAAGCAGAGGATGTAGGCGGGGCGGCGGCCGGATGTATCCGAGAGGGTTGCTGTTAGGGTTGGGGAGAGGGCTTGGGTTATCTATATTTTTTTTTAATTTTTTAGTTATTTTTAATTTTTAATTTTTTTTTTTAATTCGAGTGTTAGTTTGGGTTTTTAGGGGAGGTAGGGAGAGAGGGTGGAAGACCATGTATGTTGTGATTGTTAGGTTGATTTGGGAGGGGGAGACGTGGAGGTCGGAGGCGAGGCTGTTGAGGGCTGGGTAGTAGATGTTTGAGGAGAGGGGGGAGAAGGATGATGCTAGGGCTGCGGTTAGGATGAGGCGTCGTTTTTGGGAGGGGGTGAAGAGGGAGGAGGGCCTTGGATTTGGGGGGCGGGTAGGCGGGGATTCTGGGTGGAGGAGGGTAGTTGTTTCTGTGGCCATCGTGCAGGTAGCAGGCATGGTTTAAGTTACTTGACTAGAGCTGATATGTATGTTATGCCGTGTAGGCGAAGCATTTTGTATTGAATTGAACCACATGTCTCGTCTCAAACAACCAACGATGGATCGGGTCCGTCTGTCTGCCTCGAACCAACCAACAAAATACAAAAGTGCGGAGGCACGTAGTCTCAGATTTTCGGACGAACGGTGCCTTCCCGCGTATCACCCGTATAGAGATGCGCTGGGCGAAACAATTTGCCGCATGTCACTAGGTAGTGTAGCCAGCACGTTAGAATCCGCCAGTATATCACCGTTGTATCAAGGACGGGAACTGGGACCGCTTCAACTCACACATGTACTCCCGCCAGTGGGCCATGATGCCCATGATTCGCTGCGCTAGCATCGCTGCCGGGATTATTTCGAGCTCGAATCCGCTAATGGACGAGCAATCAATCAATCAATCAATAATCCGCTTGTTGCAAGGGTAGTAGACAGGTAAGGGAGACCAGGAAGGCTACTAACATGCCCGTGAAGACAAAGTTCCCATAAAAATCCGCATTCGGGTACAGACCCCTGCTGCGGAAGTAGTCGTCCCCTGACGCGGCTTGCTCAATGGCCTCAGCCAGTTTCAGGAGACGGGTAGAGGGTAGGTCCTTGAGGATTGACTGGATTGGACGGACTCGTGGATCAACGCCCTTGTAGGAGCGGTGGCCATAGCCAAATAACTTCTTGCGTCCTTGTTTCACTTCTTCGAGGAAGGCGGGGATTCGGTCTACGGTTCCGATCTCTGACAGAGCTCGTTGGGCGGACTCGGTCGCGCCGAAGTGGAGAGGGCCCCAAGCTGATGTTACGGATGTGATGAGGCATGAAATTGGGTCTGTTAGGGACGAGGCCGTTACAAGGGCGGAAAAGACGACGAGTGCCATGCCGTGATCGGCGTTGAGCATGGCGAACCGGCGGAAGCATGATAGCTTGATGGGGTCAGGGCTTCCTGTTGTGGGATCGACTAGTCCGGCCATGGTGAATAGATTCTCGCAGTATGTCCTGTCCAAGGATGGCTTGGTGAAATCGATCTTCTTCCGATGGCTGGCGACGATTCCAAACACGACCGCGTACCCGGCAACGGTGCGTAGGACAGCATGATCCACGCTGTCCCGGTTACCCTGATACTGGTTTGCGGTGGTTGACGCGGGGATTGAATCTGGGCTGCAGGCTAAATATGCGGAGAGGCCGGTTACCATAAGTGCTAATGGTGGTGTAGTGTTTCTTTAGGCTGGTCAGGTATGGCCCAGATGTAGGCGGGGGCCACGTACGGCATCCCTTGTACAGCCTTTTGAACGATTTCTGGTACTGCCAGCATATGCTTCGCCAGCTTCACACGGAGCTCCTCTTTCTGCTGCACTGTTGGATATGACCCCCATATTAGCAGGTATAGCATGTCTTCGAAGTCACTGTTCCATAGCTCTTCCAAGCTGTAACCGCGAAAGAGGAGCAGTCCTTGTTCATGGTCTCTAGCGATTATTAGTCCCGAAGGTGAAGCTGACTGAGAACATTGGGTGCTCGTACGAAAAGCTTATAGCAGATTCAACCACAGTCGTATTCAGCAGTCCCGGATCGTGCACCCTGAGTCCGCCTGAGCCCTGATCCATTCGGTTCGCCCCGACCCCTATCGCCTTGATTTTCTTGAATTCGACAGCCGAAATAGCATTCCTCTTGATCGGAATCTCGTATTGTATATCTGTTCGCGAGTCCCTGATGTAGAGGGTTCCCGAAGACATTGCGTTTGGCTATGTGACCAGGAATCAGAACTGGAAGGGATACCTGCGGCGGTCTGCGTGAGGGTGACCTTTTGTATGCGCTGCTCGCAAAGTTAAGTTTCGATGAATACGCACGTGTAGTCTGTGTCCGCAAGTTCTCCTTGGTTATAAGCAATGTTGATCATAAGATGGCTTACACAGAGCTGACGGGTGGGCTCATCACATCGCGCGCTTGGATCTCTCCGGTAGGAGACGGCGGATTTCGTCTTGTCTCACCAAGTACCTATGTGCTCCTCTGATCCTGGCTATTGCTCCGTACTGCGCGATTGAAATGACGCACCAAGATTCAGATGGTCCGGATTAAAAGGGTTATCAGTATTCCCAGCACGTAACGTGGGTAACCTATTTACTCCGCAGAGATCCTATCATTGCACGCAAGAGCAACCAACTCACTGAGAAGATAGTGTAGGTATGTCGGTGGCTTCTGCTAATACTATATGCAGGTAGCTAGGGCCTAAGGCTTTTCCAAGACGCAGAAACCGTAAGTCTATGGCTAGAGGAAGCGAATCCTGTGTGAATAGGGACGAAAAGAAGTATTCGTATTTTGCTATACTATCGAGTCAAATACTTTGCATGTCGTTCCATTCATAACTCATCTCCAACATTAGTCGTTTACTGGGGCATGTGCTCGAAAGGCTTAGCGAGATGCTCGCCGCAGAAGGGAAGCTTGCTGACGGTCCAGATCTCGGTGTCCTAGTTGCAAGCTGCGTCAATAGATATCCACACGGTATTAGTGATAGGCAACAACATACAGGCTTCAGGTTCTTCTTGATTTCGGTATCCAAAGTACCAGCCTTGAGAGCGATGATCGGAGGAGCAGCATCCGGGTCGTGCGCGATGGGCGAGCCGCATTCGGAGCAGAAGATGCGGTGGACGGCCTGGCCGGAGCTGCCGTTCTTCGCGTAGCTCTTGATCGGGCCCTTAATAGTCAGGGAGTCTTTGGGGACGACGGCGACCAGAGCTGACAGAAGTTAGAATATGTAGTCTAGCCATTGGATCGGGTATTCAGGTTGCATACAGTAGGTTGAGCCGCTTTGGCGCTGGCAGTCATCGCAGTGGTCATAGGCCGTGATGAGGGGCTGGTCAACTGCAGCAGAGTAGGTGACAGCACCGCAGAGACAGTGGCCAGTCAAAGGCATTATGAGAGCAATAAAGTAGATAGGATTGGATAGGATTAAGGCGAATTTCCTAGAAATTCGAAACGATATAGACGCGTTATTGGATGAAAGGATAGAGAATAGCGATCAAGGTGCTCACGGATTGAGGACCCTTGAGGAGGGCAGGGATATTTATAACCTCTGGCGACCGACATGATTCTGAATTCGTCTTCTGATCAAGGTTTCCGTGGTCCAGGCGATTGTATCTCACCGAGCCACCAGAGAGCAGAATTATTTGTCATGACGGAGCGGAAGAAGAAGAAAGAGAAGCAGCAGAAGAGGGGCAGGCAGCGGCAGCGGCAGTCAACTTGCGTCACCCACATGGACACTCTCAACACTCCCAGCTCTCCCCAACACTCCCCAACGCCCAGGCTTATCTCTCTCAGGTTCCTTTTCACGTCAATTGAGTGCGAATACTACGGGACTCTCTATGAGATCCTCTGCTCTTCCTCTTCTTGTCGTTTTCTTTCTCGATGCCCATGACGACATGACCCGTTGACGAGCTCTTACGCTGCTATCATGCTATGGAGGGGCCCAGGGGCAACCCCGGCTTCCATTGACGAACCAGATTTGCGCTGGACTTTTTTTCTCCATCAAGTCCGAACTCTCCGACGAGTCCAATGCCTACTTAGTGCCAATCAGCCCCTCTGCCTTCTTTGTGCGGGCGTGGAGAACCGCTGCTCTAGTGCTCCCAGCTCCTGTCAGCTTCCTTGCCCCCGCCGCTCACTCGTTCGGTCGGGAGCTTGTCCTGCAGCTGCACTCTCAAATCACGCCCCTGCCGCAAGTATTTGTCACTGGCTCACCGTCAACCCTACGTATCAGAGGCGCTTCGCGAGCCTGTGATGATAGGCGCCGCTGATCCGCCGATCTGTCTTGTGCCTGGTTTAACCTCATCGATAGCGACAATAATGTCAAGTATACAAAGCTGAGAAAGGCAGGAAGATGGACCAGCGTGGAAGACGACGGCACAGCAGGCTGCTTCCATTTCTCGAAAGCTTCCGCACAATGGATCATGGCGTGCAACTGCCTGGTATCAGTCCACCCAGCTCAACCACTAAAGACCCTACCGAGCACTCCACACTGTTTTTACCAGATCAGCTCCTGAATCTGTGATAGTTCTTCATACCGCTCATACATTCGTTCTCTCCCATTCATACTACCATAACAGAGTAGCTATATCAACGGAGTGAGTTGGGTGTTGAGTTTGAAGGTCATGTGACAAAACTTCTAGGTCATGTGATATATTCTTCTTATACCCAATCAGAGAGCGTGTAGAGACACCAAGAATTGCCTATTTGGGAACCATCGATGGCCCTCAACCACAAACAAGGTCATGGAAAAGTCACATCCCAAGGAACGACAGGTCCCATTTAAGGCTTGCTTCGCTTTGACTTCGCGCGCAATTATTATTCCTGGGCATTCAACATGATTGTCACTGATAAGGCAATATTTAATCTCTCCCGTCTGCCCCAGATCTGCCCTCTACCCATTCCCATTCGGAGGACTCCCTTGAAGAACCTGAAGCCTAAGTTTCGAGCTTACCGGTTTAACCAGATATCTATCGGGTAAGCCAGTTCATCTGCATTCCTATCAGACTTTTACCACTCAACCAAAAAGGGCTAACCCTCCTTGGGAGAGCCCTATCCTGGTTGTCAGACATCTGCATCGTCTATGTGTCACGTGACCTGTCGACCGGCGGAGTGCCAACAGAAAGAGCTGCTGAACAAGACAATTCAAAGCTGCTTCGTCGGAATTCTGGTTTACGGAGTCTCAAGAATTTCAAATCAGACATCCTCCGATTCAGAAACTCCACAATACGCTCTCCGATTGGATGTATAAAGCAGGAGGACGATCCTTTAAAGGCCAAAGTCCATTTTTTAGGAACAATATGCATGCATCTCAAAAGAGCGACCATCGAAATCCGCAATCGTGGCCAGCCCAACGTTCTGATTCACCCAGCCAGAGGGATATCGCAGCATCGCTACTGGCTGTGGACACGGAAGCGTATGTCAACGCCTTACCAAACTGTCAGTTTGCTTGACAGATACTCCAGTCAGCGGACTCGTATACGTTCACATGCCCAACATAGCCTAGCTTAACTCTCATGTCGAGCTCGCTCCAGCTTATCCGAGGCACTCTTCGCGTAGTTAGCCGAGTTTGGATCGCTGAATTGGTGAATTGGGAGGCTGGAGCTTCACTGCTTCAAGAGTTCAGAGTAGCCCGCCGTTCTACATACTTGCATCCGCCTTGATTCTTCGTGCTGGGCTTCGCTCGAGTCATTTTTTGTCACGTATGCTGCCAGGGCCTAGGGAGGCCAATCGCTTCATTTCTATCTGCGATTGATCTGATCTGGGAGGCAACGGGCCCCGCTGTTGGGGGGTTTATTTATTCGAAGGCACGACTCTGTAGAGTTCAGTCAATACCATCTTCTCCTAACTTTTGACGAAGGGGGAATGCAAGCCTCCAATTCCTGAATCTCCCGTGCATCTTCTTGTTTGATATGTCTGTGGGGTTTATGGACAAGCTCATCGAGTTTCGCATTGGAAGTTCATCTGTCGCATTGCGAGACTTTGGGCGGTCGCTGAAGGCCCTTCTTCGATCGGTCCATCGCCGGTCAATTCGCTTTCGATCTGGCCTATCATCGAGACATCTTCGGGCGTGATGCGTGGGCTGCTTTCGACGCGCCTCACTTCGTCGATGGAAGGCACGTCGGAAGACATGATTGGGTTTTGTTTGGTATTTGCTATGTAAAGCCCATTCATGGATCTTGGGCGCTACCCATCTTTTGTCTATTATGGCTCGCAATTGCGATGTCAATATCGCCTCAATCAAGACGCGGGATGACATCGTCCCTAACCGCTCTCAAGGAAGTGAACACAAGAAATATTGACGTTGGCAACAACAGGGAATATAATCACATCGACCACGAGGTCCTGGAGATATCGATCATCAACTCGAGAGCCTTTCAGGTGCAACAACTCGGCTCTAGTCGGCCACAGTTCACCCCTCCACAAAAGGTTTACTTGAGTGCCATTAGAACATGGGTCGATTACGGAACTCGATCACTGGCAGTGAACGGAGAATTGAACTCGCATTGTGTTAGACAGGCCCCTAGCCGTCAGGTTCCTACCCACATGTAACACAAAGAATATGCGAACCTAGCAACGATACATTCCTCCCCACCCCCCCGGAGCTGCAACGACTGTCGCAGAATCGCCAGAACGTAGAGGCATCCTGCACCCCAAACAATGCAGGATGAGCTGTCATCGGATCGGATACAACCCTTGTGTCCGAGGAGAAACAACGAGCGAGGACCATGTAGGTTGGTCGAGGCGACCTTCTAATGTCACTGTAGTTGCCATGTCACCGACGGTATGAGTAACTTCAAGTGCCGGCCGTCATACTGTAGCATTAGTGACGGCTTTACCTTCAGGGTAGGGTAGGGGCATTGCAGGTCTGTCTCCGTCGTGCTTGGACTCATTGTCTTGCTTCGTCACCGTGAGAGGCCAGCCAGATGGGTGGTCTTTGCCTGCTTGTGTCACTTCTCCCCGGCCGTATGTGACAGAGCAGACGCTGCAGCATGGCATGGTGATTGCGCTTGTGTCAAGTTGATACCAATGTGAATGAACATGAGAAACAAGGCCAGAAGCCTTTGTTGAAATAGTAGCTCGAACACGAGACAAGGAAAGACTCGATATGGTCATTATTCAGCAGCATGTGGCTGTGGACTGGGACTAGAGGCCAGTTCTACCTTCGACTCGGCTAAGCAACGCAGGAGTCAGAATATATTTGCAGTCAACTACCAGAGGGATTGTGGGAAGACACCTTTATATACTGTGCTCAGCCATCGACACCGGCGGCTTATTTGCCTTGAGACGCGAGTACTGTGGACTGCCAACTCATTCAAGACAGAGCTCTCTTTCGTTCCTGGCCAATTGCACTGAGCTGAGCGACATATCAGCCGGTACCGCTCCGGTTTCTAACAACTCCTTGCACTGCATGTCAACGCCAGTGCTGCTGGGATATTGTCGGTTGAGACCAGATAGGCTGTGAGCACAGTGCCAGATCCAGGATGAAGTTTGAATGACCGACACAGCAACCCTCGTATGATTGTACTCGGTCTTTGTGCGATACAAGACGGTTTGCGTTCACTATTGGATCATGGGTAAGCGACGATAACCAGAGAAACCCCCCCCCCCCCCTTTTTCCTTGTCGTCGCCCACTACTGCAGTCTGGAACCATACCCATGCCTTTCAGACCCCCCAGCAAGGATGGTATTGGCATGGCTGGTAGTTACGGTCAATGCGAGTGTCCATCAATGGCCGGATTCGAAGACGGCGGGCACTTGCTAGGCAGTTAGCCGAAGGGTCACAATGCCCAGTCCAAGAGGCAAATCGCAGAATGCGGAGGATTAAAAGGCTGTGCATCTTGGGTCGGAGCCGTGAGCGGCTGTCAGAAAGCTTGTTCTTTACAGCCCCCCGACTTCCCTCCCGTCTAAATTCACCATCAACGCTGCCTTATTTACGGAGAGATTCCATCTAGGTGGACAGAATCTGGCTGGACTCACCTGAAATGCCTTGAAGATACCGTTGGGCTTATCTCTGCGCCCTTCGCCCAGAATAATACCCCCAGATTAGAACTGACCTTTCCTCGAGATGGAAGAATCTCACAGCGGTGTATCGTAAGCCTCCACCGTGAATGCTTCCACTGTCACAGCGTCTCGATACTGATGAACTGCAACGAAGCAGATCTACTTCGAGGAGAGTCAAGAAGGCTTGTACCGAGTGCCGTCAACAGAAGGTAATTACCCACATTCCTTGCACGTTTGTAGGAAACCTCTTTTGCAGAGCCTGTTTCTATTCCTTATTTGCCCTGCTGATGTTGTTGTCTGTCAGTAGGCACGCTGCGACGCCTACAAAACGCAGCCTTGCTCGCGCTGTGAGAAACTAGAACTGGAGTGCGTCCTGTCTGAGGGATTTCGCAGGGAGCATAAGCGTCAGTAAGTATCTATCTATCTAGCACTTTATTTGGGAGACTTACAGATTCTGACCCCGGGTTAGGAAGTACGAGCAACTGGAGAAGGAGACCGACGAATTGAGAAAGCAGATGTCAGCGCATGCAGCCAATCTACAGCAACCGATGAAGGAATCCCCTGCCATGACCTTGCCCAGCCCCATGGACGGGAGCGCCAGGCGTAACGTAGCAGACCCAGCTGTGGATGCTGATGACAATAATGCTCCCCTTGCCATTGCTGTCGGCGCTGATCCTTCACAGCTATTGTTTACAGATACTGGCCCTGATGCGCTACCTCATCTTGCTCTCGGCCTTGAACCCTCTGACCCCAACTGCTCCAAGCTTGCTGACCTGGTGCCTGGATCTATTTACAAGAACACGGCCAATGGAAAAATCCGTCCTCAGCCCCTGCAGCCTCCCGTAGGCATGGGCCCGGTTATGTCGAAGAAAAAGAACTTTGCCCTCCCTGGAGTTGACCCAAATCGCACTCTACCGCGTACCCTTGACGGTGTGACTTTGAGTGGTGATGAAATTGACGAGATCTTTGATCTGTAAGCTGTGTGCACTGGCTTTGATTTTGACATGACTCCCTAAATTAACGGGCCCACTCACTTCAACAGTTTCTACCGTCAATACGCGCATTTCATACCCGTTCTCGATACCAAAAGCGCACCAAACCTGACGTATGATCAATCTGACTTTCTGTTCTGGACGATCATCGGCACCGCATCTAGAACCTGCGCTAAAAATCCGACTCTGTTCCCCGCTCTTGTCACGCCCATCACTGATCTAGCATTTCGATCACCATTGTCAGGGTGTGGCCCGTGGAATATTGTGCAGGGTCTACTTCTCGTTCTCAACTGGCCCTTCCCGAAAGATGATGGTGGAGTGGACATTATCTTTCCCTTGACCGGCTTACTCCTGCATGTGGCAATGCAGTATGGGATGCACAACCCTGTGTCTAGCCACGAATTCTACAAGACGAAACAGCCCCTTCCTTCGCCAGTGGACATAACTCATCGTTCAGAGCTGTGGGCATACACCATCATCACCTATCAACGGTTAGCCCATTCTGGCGCCATCATGCCGACTTGTGGCTAATGTGTAGTAGTGCGTGCCTGATGAAAGGCCAGCCCCCGCGTTCTCTGCCGGACATGGCCCATGATGTAAACCAACGCAAGGTGCTCTACCAGCACATGTCGCCGTATGTGCGAATCCGCATGAAGGCCCAGGAAATTGTCACTCAGTGCAGCGCAGCCGTGAACGAATACGGAGTCCTTAACTTGACAGTAGCAGACGAGGGTGGACTTGACCTTCTCCTGAAAGCATACGAGCAGCGTGTCTGCGACCTGCACATTGACGCGCCTACCTGTACGTTACGTTTCGTTTTAAAGAAACAGAATCCTATATCACACAGTTAACTTAGAGCTGATATTTATCTTTTGTTTTTTTTCTTTTTTTGCCCCCTCTTCAGCAATGGTCCGATTCGATGTCCTCGTCGCCACCCTAAACGTCCAAGGAATGCACTTCCTCAAAAACCACACCTTATACACCGACAACCGCCTGCGAAAGCTAGAAACTGCAGCCTGTGCCGTTATTGACGCAATCCAAATCATGGAGCGCGAACTGGAGTCCCTTGCCGTCTGCCCTTCCCAGGTCTGGTTCGGGCTCCTCCTCGCGGGTTCCATCCTACTCCGCATGATCAAAGGCTACGGCACCGACATTGTCGACTTCAGCAAAGCCCGAGAGTATTTCATGACGGCATTGAATCTAACCAAATTGATGATCGTTACCAACCGCGATATGCCGACCAAGATCGTCACCGTTTTGAGCCACTTGTATAACAGTAACAAGGCCTTCCGCAAGCCCGATGGCAGTGTTATGATCAATCTTAGGATTCGCAGCCGTCTTGCCCTTTGCCCGATTATCGATGCGATGTGGTGGTGGAAGGATGAGTTTGAGCCGCCGTTGCAGAGTAGGTTTATCTACTACCAGTCACCTACTCATTATACTATAACTGTACTATATACATATACTATAACTAGATCAGGCTGTCAGTTTCTATGTTCAATCGTCGCTAATACCCAAGTTCATGCTTAGACGCGGAAGAAACCACCGACGGGGTCCCTGCCAATGCTGAATCTGCGAATCTTTACGACGATCAGTTCTGGACGGACCTCGAGTGGGCGCTCAATTTTTCTGACTAGTTAGTGCAGTGCAGCGCAGCTCCTGATAGGCCTGATAGGATCTCTTGTCTGCTGATACCTACTGAAACAATCGGGATGGAGCGGAATGGATCCTGGCTTATTTTATTTTATTTATTTATTTATTTTTAATCCATCCAAAAGAGCTTAGTTATGCGCAATGTCTGGTCTTTGAGGCCGAGTGAGGTGACCTCAGTAGGGGAAGGCATCGCATCTGCAAAGTTAGTAGAGTAGGGCTCAATCGATACAGGAGTTGTTTGTTCCTTGCGTAAAGTTGAACTCAGGATCCGTATGAGGTCGTCCTCTATCCAGATAGTCTTCGGCTCGCTTGATGGTGTGGATGGTTGTATTGTCTACTAGACTAGCTCGATTTCAAGGGAGAGAGATGAAGGGTGGGGAGGGCGGTATTGTGGGCTTGAGCGCGTTAGTCTGTATGTAGAGTGGACACTCCTTACCTAGGTTGTCCCATTTCTAGAAATCCGCCAATATCCTGTTCTAGGCAGGGGGGTTGTCCGCGGTCAGTCACTCGTGGTGGATCATATCCTACCGCGGCCCATGGGTACAATTCATCGAATGACTTGCTTGACCCATCACTGTACTGCAGGGATGGTGTCCTCGTGGTTGGATCCCTCGGCGCCAGGAGCTAGGACCTTGGCGATGGTAGTATTGATATATTAAGAGACAAAGAAAACATGACTCGAGTGGTGTGAAACGAGGGCAGCTAGCTGGCTGGTCATGTTGGTGGGAAGGGTCTAACCGGATATCAATAATGCTCCAGTGGCACGATGAGCTTCTTGTTGGATATGGTGAAGTAGTCATGGGTACAATGTAATTTATTTTCTTATTTATTTTCTTATTTATTTTCTATTCATTTAGTAGTCCACGGCATCTCTCCAGTTGTCCGAATCTCGGATTACTTATAATACCTTGGGTATACCAGACACTTTTACCAGCACTTCCACTGCAGCAATGATAACGCCGAACAATGATGTATCGACTCAGAGAACAAGGTCCGGTTATTATATCCATTATTATTATTATATGTGCAATCATAGGTGGATATACGGGTTAGCAATATCCCGCAAAATAATCAAGACAAAACAGGACACAAAAATTGGTGCGGACAGCCCCGATTCTAGGAGCGATAGATGGATAAATAGATAGAATATAATCCTTGTTATTACATTATTCCATAGCGCGCCCATGTAACATTGTTATCTCGCTAACAGCCATCGGCCGACGGTGGACCTCGGACGCTATAACTACCAACTAGCGCATAGTAAGCACCTAGAATCTACCACATAGCCAGTTAGGCACAGTCGATAGAAGGGTCAATGGGTCAACAAAATCCAGTCAGGTTCCAGAAGCCTCTGGGCTCCGAGTCCTTGAGTGGGGGAGCCAATAGTGGAACTGGTGAGCTTCGCTACGCTTATCGAGGACAAGCACCCAACGCCTGTTCCAAGCGGATCCGCTCCGATTAGGGATAGACGACTGATTGGGAAGAAGGCCCAACGTGGTACTCGACTTGTTTTGACTTGTTTTGCGGGGTCTGAGGTTATTCTCGGAGATGGAAGGCTGGGGCCGTGCCATAATCCAGTGCTCCTGAGTGGAGGACTGTTGGTTTGTCTCGCGCGCCATGCTAGCTGCACCGGGTCAGTTGGGTAGTATCTGTTCTTTACGGTGGTCTTTTAGGAGAGCATTGGAAGTGAATGCTACATCCGTGGTGATAAGAGGGATTCATGGTGTGATGCTGAATTGGGGAAGGTGAATGGTTGAGCGCTGCCTCAAGTAACACACTTCTGCCACTCTTCTCTCCCTTCCCCTTCCCTTCTATTCCATCCCTCCCATCTTCCATCTCCCATCTCCAATCTCCCCAGTTGCTTCTCATCCATCGATGTCAGTACCTCGACAATGGAGGAGAAGAAACTGCCCCCTGTCCGCGTCATTTCGACGGACGAGCCTATTTCCGGCGACGAGGCTCAGTCTGGTGACAGTTCGAGACAGACCAAGAAAGACCCCCATTGGGACCCCAATCTTCCCGATGAGGGTGTTGACAATGCCGAGGACTCTCGCGAAGGTGTCCCCGATAGCCTCGACAACTCTCCGTATCCCGAAGTGCGTGCTGCGGTGCCCAACATTGACGAGGGAGGGTTATCCAACACCGTCCGGGCCTGGGTTATCGGCCTCTTGCTCTCAACCATCGGCTCTGCACTTAACTGTCTATTTTCTATGCGCCAGCCTTACATCACTATCCCCTCCTACGTTGCCCAGGTCGTCGCCTACCCCATCGGTCTCGCGTGGGCCAAGTTTATGCCGAACAAGATATGCAAGGTGTTTGGAATCAGCTTCAACCTCAACCCCGGTCCATACAGCAAGAAGGAACATGCGATTTCTGTCATCATGGCCAATGCTACCTTTGGTGGTGGTGCGGCCTACGCCACCGACATCGTGCTTGCACAGCGCGCCTTCTACCACCAGCGATTCGGCTGGCCATTTGAGATCTTCATGTGCATATCGACCCAGATGCTAGGTTTTGGCTTGGCTGGCTTCTTTCACCGGTTCCTAGTCGTCCCTGCCGCCATGATTTGGCCGGCTACGCTCATCAACACCTCTCTGTTCACCGCGCTCCACGACCACAGTCTGCCGAATCCGCTCAATGTCTCGGGCTGGAAGATTGGCAAGTACCGTCTGTTTCTATACGTCATGGTTGGATCCTTCGTTTGGTACTGGTTTCCTGGCTACATCGCACCGTTCCTTAGTGTCTTTGCCTGGGTGACTTGGATCAAGCCCAAGAACGTGGTGATCAATCAGCTTTTCGGCGGCTGGACGGGCCTATCGCTGATTCCGATCACCTTTGACTGGTCTCAGATCTCCGGGTTCAACTACAGCCCTCTCATTTCGCCCTGGTATGGAATCGCTAACACCCTAATCGGGCTGGTGACCTTCTTTTTAATCGTCACCCCTGCGCTGCACTACAGCGGCGTCAACTACTCCAAGTTTCTCCCTATCAGCGATTCCAGCAGCTACGACAACATGGGCCAGGTGTACAATGTTTCTCGTATCCTCACTCCAGAGATGACCCTGGACCACGCTCAATACGACAATTACTCTCCTCTGTTCCTGTCCACTACCTTCAGTCTCTGCTACGGCTTGTCGTTCGCCACCATCATCGCCGTCCTTATGCACACCATCCTCTTCCACGGAAAGGATATCATGGCGCGATTTCGCCGGATCGGCCAGGAGGAGGAAGACGTCCATGGACGCCTCATGGCCAGATTCAAGCCAGTTCCACTGTGGTGGTACGGTGCTATCACTCTTACCATGATAGGGATTGCCCTCGGCGTCACCCAAGGCTACCCCACTCATCTTACCTGGTGGGCCTTCTTTATCTCGTTGGTAATGGCCATAATCTGGTTTGTCCCTTGTGGGATTATCCAAGCCTCAACAAACATCCAAATCGGCCTCAACGTGCTTACTGAATTCGTCTTCGGCTACATGCAACCCGGCCGACCAATGGCACTGATGCTCTTCAAAACATACGGCTACATGGGCATGTACCAAGGGCTCTACTTCTCCTCAGACATGAAACTAGGCCACTACATGAAGATCCCGCCCCGCGTAACCTTCGCCGCCCAAATGATTGCCTGTCTCTGGTCCTCCATCGTCCAGATCTGCGTCATGAACTGGGCCCTCGGCTCTATCCCGAACGTCTGCTCCCTAGACCAAGAAAGCCGCTACACCTGCCCCAACGGCCGCGTCTACTTTAACTCTTCCGTCATCTGGGGCGCCATCGGGCCCTCCCGCATGTTCTCCTCAGGCCAAATGTACTCTGGCCTCATGTGGTTCTGGCTCGCGGGCTTCCTCCTCCCAATCGCCTTCTACCTCTTCGCCCACCTTTCAAGAAACACGAAATACGCGCGTCACGTCCGCCTCCTCAACGCACCTATCATCTTCGGCGGAGCCGGTCTCATCCCGCCTGCCACCCCGCTCAACTACCTCTCGTGGGGCGTTGTCGGCTTCATCTTCAATAAGTTCATCCGCGACCGGTGGCGTGGGTGGTGGATGCAATACAACTATGTATTGTCGGCCGGGTTGGATGTTGGATTGGCTCTAGGCTCGATCGTAATTTTCCTGACGTTGAACTTGACCCAGACGGAGTTTCCGAGCTGGTGGGGGACTAGGATTGCTACTGAGACGCTGGATGCGGCGGGTGCGGCGGTGCAGGTTACGGGGGTGAAGTTTGGGCCGGCGAAGTGGTAGTTAGTTTGACCCCATCTTCTAATCACTACATGTATGTTTGTGATAAATTCGATCATTTGAAGAGAGTAGGGAGCGTTATGTTAAGTTATTTCTACGAGTTACGATTGATTACGGGCAAATGGAGATCTTCGTTGTCAAGTAGTAATGGTCTTGTATTTAATGCACCATAACTTATATGGTAACTTAGTACCTAGGGTTATAAACCCATTGCCTGGCTACTAGTAATCCACTTGATTAAAATCAAATCAAATCAACAATTGAACCACAAATCCCATCAATAATCGCCTCGCTCGAGCCTTATCCCATAAAGTAGGTATAATCTATTTATTTATTTTTTGGGTTGCCGTCCGGTTTAAGAGGCTAGGGAACACCATTAGCACCAGGAGAAGAAAAGAAAGAGCCTACATACTTTCTCAGTAGATCCTGTTTTGAATCGACACCGATGAGCCATCAGGACCTGCCCCGGGATTAGATTTCTGCTGAACCCAGAGGAGGGCAGATAAGATAATTCCTTCAGAACGAGGGATATCTCATGAATGAAGGTGAGTAAATTTCGAAGGGAGGTGGTCCGCATAATCTGCACCGTTTTGCGCCTTCAATGCAATGAACTAACTAACTTGTCTTGCATTGGGAGGGTTGGTGATCTCGGATGGCTCATGGGGGTCTGAAATGCGGCAGAGACAGCGAAGCCAGTCTCCATCTGTGATTTGTCTCGTGCTTCGCGCGTCCCTTTGAAGTTTGCGGTTGTAGGAGGTAGGTCTGTCTGGACCGTACCTGGCCAAATGCGTATTGGTTTGCTGTTAACCATATCCAAAAAAAAACCGGTTGATCCTCATCGGGCTCTGACGGTATTGTGGTGGAACTATGGAGGGTTTGATGGCAGGCTGCGGTTTAGCTTCAGTGTGTCTCTCACGCTCCTGTCAACAGGGCAAATCGAAAGATGGCTGGATTGGTTTGATCGTTCGTTTCTTCTTCATCTAACACTCACTTAAATCGCAGGGGGGGGTTGGATTTGTATGGTCCCAAGTTGGTGCTTGCTGTTGGTTCTTCTTTGCGGCATGGCCGATACAGCATTAGCATTAGGATCAGCATCAGCTTCAGATTCAGCACCAGCATTTCTGGTCTAAATATCATAGGTTACCGGCTGGTCATGCCGTCGGCAATGGCCTATAGTCGCTAATCCCGTCAAGCAGTATATGCACATCACATCCACCGTGTGTTGGTGCTCCAGGTATCAGGACACACCCTCATCCAACATGCGCTTAGTATTCCCTGCCAAAGCACTAAAGACCTGTAAGACCTGTAAGAAGGATATAAACTACCTACCTGTATACCAAACCTAAAGCAGGTGTAATACATGCCCTCTTACCATTTACGATAATCAGATAGCACCGCCTCTCCGGCACCAAAGAGGACAGAGGTCTTGTCACAAGCTGCCGATCTTAGCTGATGGGAGGAATATTGCAAGTAACATTGCACCAGGTGCTGCTGCTGTCCTCGCCGTCTGGGTCCTTTGTGCTGTCTGTAGCATTGGGCTGCTGCATCCTTCGTACTCCTGGAACGCATCAAGGATGCTTATCCGGTAGAATTGCTTGGATGTCCTATTCCCCAAGAGTCCTGAGACTCAAGCTTGAGTAGTTCGAGAGGTAGCTGCCCGCAGACCATCTCTACTGCGGTCGATGAACAACCCTCCCCCCCAAAAAAAGTTCTGAAGAATACTGGCTCAAAAGACCAGGGTCAGAACCCGCGTTGGTCCACAAGGTCATCGTATTCCGTGCATGCTCTATGGATCTCTACCGCATGCTCCTGCTAGCTATCCTATTTCTCAACTGATCTCGCGACCAAAGTAGAGGATAGGTAAGTGGTAAAACCTAGGTAGGCTGTTTCCGATTCGGAGCATTGCTGCCATCCAGAGAGACAGATTCGAGAGTATCCGATAACACCTCCCCCAGCAGATAATAATTCAGGTAGTGGGTAGATAGGTGGAATTAGGGACGTGGGAAGATAGACCTAGATTGTCAGAAAAGTACATTGGATACCAGGACGCAATTAGCGGGTCTATCTATCTATGCCTTTACTGGCTTAATATTGACCCTTGTGGTTTTGTCTTCCGGAGAGTGCCAAAGCCCGCCACTTTGAGCGTACATCCCCTCAATTAACACCCTTTTTTGGGACGATCAGGAAGGTCGCGCTGGGCGGGCAGCAGTTGACTGGGGTTTCGACACATGAATCTACCCGGTCCGGTCCGGTCCGGTCCGGTCGTTCTCCATCTCCATCACTATACTATGTCCGCTTGTTTCCACTTGAATGTAGCTAGTTACCAGCTGTTTGAACAATGAGCGGTGTCATCATCTCCTTCATACCGAGTTTCCATGCGCAATAGAAGCTGTCCTTCCTCAGCGGGTTATCCGGGCTGTTTTGAGATAACCTCCATGTATTGCATTGCACAGCACGGCACTGAGGCCGTGCAAGCTCATAGTTGCGATATGGGCACTTGTAGGTAAGTAAAGAAAGACATCTAGGTCTTTGCATGAAATGGGATCGTGGCTACAATGGAAGGGCGCACGCATCCTATAGTTTTGGTATATGTAGAGTAACAAGTTAACTGCCCCAAGATCAGATAGATAGATAGATAGATAGATACCCAGGGCTGGTTGGAGATTGTGCTTCGTTTGGGTTAATACAGTACAGTATAGGAAAGAGAGACAATCACGAATGACGTTCCCTTCAAATTTGAGTTGCTTTGAGCCGACCTGCATGATTCTGATAGAATTTTTTTTTTTTTTTTTTTTAAGACAGAGATGTGATAGGAGATCCGCGGGAAGAAAAGGACAGAGACAGGGCAAGAAGGCAGGCTTCATCCAGTTGGAAGTTATCAAGTCTCAGATCGTCAGTTGGTATCTGGACTTCCGGTCACCGTCCGTAGGAAGGACGCCGTCGATTTGAACCCAGTGCATTCAAATCAGAGTCAGTTGCTAGTCGCTGACCAGTTATCCAGGTGATAAGTCTCGCATAAGTATTCCTCCAAAAGCCGGGTTTACGGCTGGTTCTTGGAACTGTATGCGCTTGCCTGTGGGAGATTGTCGGATGGAAATCCTGGGAGAGGTAGTGTGAGGAGTGGTAGGGTGGTAGGGGTATGGCACGTTGGTAGAGCAGCAAGATGAGAACGAACAAACGATCATCATATAAACAAAACGTCAAGACCTTTTCCCAAGGAGAGGCCCTTATCCATCGGTCTAGGATGGCACCGCTGTCGTGGGATTTAACTCAGCTCTGGATGGTATCGAGTAGTTGTATGCTTTATTTAGCCATCCCATCATTCACAGGGTATCTTTAACTGACTTTATATGGTAAAGACTAACGGGTGCGTCTGCAGGAAGCCTTTCTTTTCCCTCATGCTGCTTTGCTGACTTCCACAGCCTTTCGTTTCTGTTCTGTAACCTGAGCCTGTTCCCTTGTCCTTTTGACAGCAGGGTTGGGGTTTTTGATAGTTTGGTAGGGTCCTGCTCCATACCTAGATGTCTAACTTCATTCTGGGCAACCGTAAGAGGGTCGTAAGAGGGTTTCAAAAAGGTTCAATAAAGATGTTACCACTGTTTGGGGAATTCAGGTTTGTTTGGAAGTGGAATGGTTGGTTGTCATACTCGAATTTCGCCTTGCCCAGCGTCGTTCCGGTGGGTTCTGTTTCGCCCTTCAGGTCCATCAATAGCCCTAGGTTATTTACCCTCCTAGTCAAGGACGGCGTTATAGGGGAAGTTTTTTTGAGGTCCTGCATGGGCTGGGGTTGAGCATTGACTTCGGATTATGGTCAAGAATGCCGACATAATCACCATGATGCTGATCACTTCTGGGCGATCTGATGGTGTCGCACATTGATTGTTTTCCATGGAAGTTCAGCCAAACTGGTATGATGTATTCACTCGTACAGCAAGCAAGCTGAGGGTTGTGTAATGCGTACAACTTCGTGGAGCTCTGCAAGCACACGGAACTGGTGTTGGCGGGGCTGGTGACGGGGAGACCCAACATAGACAACATAGCTAGTCATAATATAACTCACAATTCCCTAGGACACTAGTCAATTATCTCCGCTATGCGTGATGAAGGCAGTGGAAGACAAGGACAGGCCTGCTTTAGCAGGACAGATGTTTGCTTATTCTCGCGTGGCATTTTTAAGAGCAGCGAGAGTACTGCCCTGTTCGACACAAGTAAGGGAGAAAAGATCGCTTTCTGGGTTCAATTAGTCTCCGTGAAGGTCTGCTGTATCTTGGCAGCCTTCTTTGTTTGCCTCTCCGCTCCTGTATCAGCTTTACCCTAGTTCGTGAGACGGAATAGGGTGGATCATGTTTGGACTACGAAGCCCTCGTGGTTAAAATTTCAGTCGACCACCAATTGAACCGCTAGCAGATGCACCGAGGTTGCTTTCGTATGGTCTCAGCTATTGACGTCCTGTGTCACTATAACGTGTCCCTGCGTGTTTATTAGGGTATTTCCTCTGGGTGGCCTGGTACAAAAACTCGGCATTAGAGTAACTTACAGACATGGGGATAAAACCATGGATGACTAGCTAGAACAGTTCTAATTATAATAGTCCACTCACTCTGTACACTCATATGCCTGTGGGGTGACGGTGACTGGCATGGATGACGAGAATTGCTTCGCGATACTGCGCACGAATAGCCAGTCAAGGTTTAGAAAGTTATCTAGGAGATTATATCTGCCTCCTGGACAAAAGCAAGGTCCGTTAACCGCTGAAAGTTTTTTTTTTCATAACGTTATAATCACACCTGACACTTCCCAACCGAGCTTGTTTCACGCAGAGTATGGGTTCAATAGAAAGGCAAACAGGAAGAAGTGTTATTGCTGCTTTTTCTGTTGCAAAGTCTGTCATCGAGATCTTGTCCTAAAACAGACGTATATGAGTGATATTGTCGTATTTGGTAGGCTTTGCTTAGTATATGGTGTTGTGGGCAATAGATCCCCTCGAGATTAGCCGGCACGAAGCCGGGGGCGGCAGAACAGAGATTGCAAGGTGGCCGGCAGAGGGTCTGTAGTACTGGACATGTCTCACCACTGGCGCGAACACCCAACATCTCTCCCAGGTGGACAGGGACGCATTTCCCGTCCACGGAGCAAGACCTGGGGGCGTGAAACGGCCATGGTGTTCCAATTTCAATACCAGTGTTGAATCCATGAATATTTCGTCCTTTTAGGAGGACCAGCAAGAAAGTAATACTACGCCCCGTCTGTGGTAACATTCTGGTTCAGCGTGGTTGATATTCACAGCCGTCTCTCAGAGGTATAATTCGTACTCAGAAGTCTGGCTGGATTCTGGACCGAAGGAGTACGGACGCCAATAGAACTCGCCGATCAAATTGTGATGTTTTCTTGTGCATGTTCAGAGCCTCTGCTGCTGCAGTCCCCGTGTTCTAGATAATTGTGATCTTGTTGTCCTTTCGCCGAGTGCAACCGCTCGTATACGGAACCAAGCAAGCAAGGGCTGTGGACCCAAAGAAACCGTAACAGGGAGGGAAGTGCGGGTTCCAACATGAACGTGCCTGCTGCAGTAGATAAAATCTATAGCTCCCAAAGTTCCAATTCAACTAAAACAACGGTCTGTCAAGCTCCGCAATCCGAGATCAAGATACTAAAGGACAGTTTTACGTTACCTTCTCTTCCAACGTTGTATCTGTGATACCCCAGTTGAGCTCGTAGCTTATCACCAGCAGATGATATGTCCCAGTGTGGTCAAGGAGGTGGGCATGTTAACACATCTGGAGTTCGAATGTTGGGTGTCTGCTTGGGTTGCTGTTCTCCAACTGTGAAGATATCCCTAGGATATGCAGGTTTATCTGGGATTTAGTCCCTGATCAATTTCCAACCAAGTTATTTCGAAATGAGGACAACGGAACGAGTTCCTAACTGGCGAGTAAGCGAGCTGCCAATGAACCCTATCTAGCCCAGCCTGTTCACATTCGAAAGGGGTTGCACCTCAGTGCTACCTAAGGTACCTGCAAGTTCTGTAGGACTCAACTAATGCGCTGCCTGAGCCAAACATAGACTGTACTCCATGCTTTAACAGAATCGGATATTCATGGGAAAATATCAGCTTATTCGAGGAAAGACGCTTGTGGCGTCGTCTTAACGGAGGACCTGTTCCTTCGGGTGGTACGAGGCAAGAGCGCGAGATGCGTATCGGTGGCAACCGGAGGAGTTCTTCTTTGTCAATAATCCGGCACCCATAAGTAGCTGAATCGGAATCACCAGAGGCCCAGGACAGAAGCTGGCTTCCGTGTCTTCAAAACATCTAGCCAAGATGACTGGGAGACGCTGGGATATAGATAGAGAATAGCCCAGCTAGGGAACCGAACTGGACCAGTCCACTGAGTCTAGGAAAATAAATCCGGCGACACACAACCCCTCAACCCCCACTCGAGTGTCGAATAGCCACGATATTCGAATCTCAGGGTAAGGATCTGGCTTGATTGTGATTTTGGGATGTCGGCGGATCTGAGGAGGAGATTAGAAGGGCATCCTGCTTAATTCTTTTTGCGGCACGTTGGATAGATACGACCGGGGGGGGGGGTTATGTACCCAAGTCACCGTCCATTTCGATTTCGGGGATCTGGATCATTTGCTGAGGTGGCTGACTGCCTGGCTCATGGTGGATTGTCAATGAAAATGTCCAACAATTGCGGTGTGAGATGGTTGGATCAGCAGGTCGTGAGATCTTGGAGGGACTTTCCGATCCTAACCGGCAGATGCATGTAATATGGCTTTCAGTTGGCAGCCCAAGATACTTATGTTTGGGAGAACGAAATGCCTTGATGATACCAGAAGTGGTGCGGTAGAACCGGGCCTGGACAACTGGATCAACCACTAAAGCTTTCCCAGTCGACACCTGCAAGTTCCACCCCATCTATAACCCTTGCGCTGTTGCGGAGCACTTCGTTGTCGTATTCGCAATCAGGGTTTGCATCGGCAATACCGTCCGATACTCCAAGCATGTTCAACCAGGCCATAAGCATGATTTTCCAGGCATCGAGCAGTCTGGTCCAGGAGCAGCCATGGGGCATACCAAGCCACGAAGCTGACAAAAGCCGTTAAGAAGACAGTCGATCAAACGGATTTGAGCCGTCATTCGAGGCGTACACCGTCTGCAGCCAGCCAGTCTGCAGGGCAGATGCAGTGGTAACGAGAATGAATAGCCATTGTCTGTCTAGGAAACATATCGGCCGTCGCTATATACATGCATCATTCCATGTCGTCAGGTTTATAACAACCGTATAAGTACCAGTTAGGGCTCGGAAACGCACTTACTTGTCAGGGTCTCGCAGATAGAAGTTCTCTTCACTGGGCTCATTCTTGAATGTTCCAGGTTGAATAATTCAAGAGACATGTGTAATATGCACCAACATCTGTATTTAGAAGGATCCCCAACCGAAACATTGAAATTGGGGGAGTTGGCAGGATGCACCAGCTTCTACGCGAGGCCAGGGTGCTAAAAGACACACGTACTGTATATGTACATGTATATGATTAGCACAACCCCATGAACCAACCGAACACAGAGCGCATAGTGAGTGCCCACGCAGATACAGTGTTTGTTAGTGTTCCGAATTTGATGTACAGATGAAAGGCAACATTCAGAAGCCTAGTTATGCTTCGCCCATGAGTGCACCTTGCGGGTCTCAAGCCTGAGGTTTGTCTGGTATTGGGTATCGCTCGTGCCCACTATCACGGAATACGCCCAATAGCTCGAAGCGCAGCATGGTCGGTCGCTGGCGTCCATGCAAAAAGTGATTCTCCTTTGCTAGTTGTATTGTCGTGTCGTGACTTCCGGAGAGGTTTCTCGGAGAGCCAGCCATGCAAGCCTGCAACAGCGGCGGCCGTATACTCCAACCAACCTTCTCTACAGAGAAAGGTTGGGCCACGTGCTAGGTGGTGATCAGAAGAGGAAAGCCAAGGACCTGTAATCATTGTTCATACCCGGTCCGGTATTCAGAGTTTCTCCTACTCTCTGGTTGGAGGGAAGGAGACTTGTAACCCAGGCGGTTGAGAAGCACTCATCATTTGGACCGAATGGGACGGGCTTCGCTGGATGAGATTGTATGGGAAACACCTAACCGGGTTCTGCAATTCGAACGGTTCTGAGGGTGTTTTGGTCGTTTTGACAGGGCTAGTCCACGCACGGGTATTGTATCGTGCGGTTCGGTTATGTTTTGTGTTTAAATAGCAGTTTCTGCCTACATCGAGGTTGTGCATTTACTGGTAGGCAGGTGTTCCTGGTGCAGGGCACAAACGGACGAACGGTGTGGTTCCATGACGGTAGTGGTAGTGGTGGTGGGAGCCAATTGGTGAGGTCATGAGGGAACTATCCCGGATGTCAAGTAGGTTGGACAGGCATGCGTTTGGAAATGGGATGTAGAAGCTCGATGTGTGGATGGTTATGCGTAGGCGTTTTGGTTGATATGGTAAGGGAAAGGAAACTTAAAGTATATGCCACGCGAAGGTGGCTAGAGTTCTACCAGATTGATAATACGGAGAAGGTAGAATAGTTGAAAAGGGGAATAGGAGGCCAGAAGAACGAGGGGGGGAGAAGGGGGTATTTATAACAGAATCCATGGTAGAAAGCCCTGACAAACGGAGAGCACCCGGTAACCACCCCAGTGAACAAACCAAACAGAATACATTCATAACGTCGTAACATAGCAAAGGCGTCATCTCATTCATCAACAAAAGCAGTGATATTGCCCCCACAATACTCAGGGAGGGGGGGAGGCACGCAAGTAAGTAGTCAATATCTAGTCATCCCTACTCATTACTTCATACCATCCTTCACCTCCACCCCCTTCTCCCCACCATCCACATCCTCCGCCAGGTGCATCTGCGGCAACGTCCTCGCCAACTTCACGGGACCCCACGCATTATCCGACTGCAAGAAAATCTCATTGATCTCATCCAGGGACCGGCCGTTCGTCTCAGGGGAGAAAAGTGCACGATGGGGACGATCGCAGCATTCAGCACCGCAAAGATGATATAGTATCGCTACGAGATAGTGTTGAACTCAACCGGGGTAGCCTCTGCCAAAAGGAAATTAAACACCCACACTGCAGCCGTCCACACGGCGCTGATTGCCGCGCGGAGCTGGAGTGGTGCTACCTCTGTCGCGTATAGGAATGTAAGGCCAGAGTAGCCGACTGTGAAGACGGACTCAAACACAAAGAGGAAGACCACGGCGACTACGAGTGCCGGTGTGCTGTCTGGTAGGGAAGTTGTTCCAGCTAGAATGGCCATTGATGCGGACATTCAGGCGGCGCTGTAGAGCATTAGCGGCCGGTGGCCGAGACGGTCGATTGTGAAGAAGGCGATGAACCCGTCGAGGGGTTGGGTTAGGCACATTGATGCGGCGAGGATGCGGGATTGCATTGGGTTGAGGCCGAGGTTTGTCGGCTAGGGCTTGGGTTATTGGGGTGAGGATGTCGCGGGCCTCATCGAGCCGGCCTTTGTTGACGAGCCAGCGAGGGGATTCGGGGAACATGGTGACGAAGGCCATGACGGTCAGGGAAAGAAGGACGTTGAAAATGACCTTTCGCCGGCCAAGCAAGTCCCCCAGATATATACACGACAGCGACCCAAATATCCCCCTGACGGTATACAACGCGACCACCATGCCTGTATCATAATCAGAGGTAGTCTGCAATCTATACAACGAACTGGGTGGATCATAATCCATTGTCAGGATAAAACCAATACAATGTGTCATCTCTAAGGGTTACACCGTTCTGATAATACAAGGTGTCACTATCACGAAGAATTATCTGCGCAGGAGAAACTGGCGCTGCTCGGATTATCGTGAATCGACTTGCCAGAGACATACAGTCCCAGTCCGCACTGCAACCGTCAGCACCTCTTCTAGGAATAAAGAGTAAGGATAGAGAGGTATGGAAGCATGACTTACCAAACAAGCCCCAATCCCAAAAATAACAACATTCAACCCCGTCAGAGCCATCTTCCTTCCCGACTCGGTATACCGGCCTCGGTTCAGAAACAGCCAGAACACACCACTCATCCCATCTACCTCTTTATATTAGTGTCATGCTTAATTCCCTATACAAAATTCAACGAAGAGGTGGACAACTCACAAGTAAACCAACTCGCAAACAACGCCGTAATCAAACTCAACAAGTCATTGAACACCGGAATCGCCTCAGCGATAATCCACGCAATCGTCCAAAGTATCAACCCAATCACCACCCACGTCCCGATCGACAGGAGATTGCGCTGATGCATCCGGTCCGTGCCCCGGAAGAGACGCACGTAGATGTATTTGCATGCGACGTGGCCGTTGATCACACCGGCGATGACGATCTATACCATATCCAGATCAGATCAGTACATTCAACGAACGAAACGTGGGTAATAGCGTTAAGATTCGGATGCAGGATGCAGGATGCAAATAGACTACTGACCGTCGGAATCGCAATCCCATATGCAATCTTCGAGACCAGGGGTCCTGTTGATCCAAGCGCGGGAGAAGCCACATCTACGCCGCCGTATCGGTATATCACGATTGCAGCGACGGTGTACATGGTTGTGTTTGTTCCTTGCAGCATATATAGCGTTTTGGGATACTCCTTGGGGTTCTTCATTTCGGATATAAAGCCGAAGAAGGCGACGTGGCCGGCTGCAAAAGGTCAGCACTCGCTAACGTGACCATGTCTAGCAAGGGACGCACCATATGCAAAGACGATATTCGTCACAGCGAGGAATGCCTCATAGAATGCCGGGCTGGTCGTGGCGTCGACATGCCCGTCACCCGGTTTCTGGATGCCAATGGCAATCATCGTGATGAGCACCGCGGCCACGATACTAATGAATGCTATCCATCCCAGTTAGTCCGAAGCCACCAAAGACTCAGAAGGCAGGGCACGACAGGGGGCGTACAGGAAATCGACATCCAAGAAACCTTCCTCAGCGTTCTCGGCAAGCAACAAACAAACGACACAATCAACCCAACAACCCCAAAGACAATCGAGCAAGTCCCATGCTCCGTCAGTGTGTTCATCATCACCGTGAAGGTAAGGATATGGCTGCCCATAATGAAAATGAGGAACATCAACTGCGCAGCACCGAGAACCTCCCGACCGAACGCGCCCATCATGATCTCCCCAGCATCAGCCATGCTATGGATGTGCGGATATGCGAGCTTGAACTGGCCGAGGACGTAGCCTGTGTATGTGGCCACGATGCCGAGCCCGATGATGAGGATGGTGCAGCTAAGGCAGAAGAGAAAGCTTGTGTCAGCCACAGCGAGCCAAGAGATTCTTTACCAATGGTAAACAGTCAAGACTTACGGAACGAGGCCAAGCGTGGCCATGGCAGAGGGGAGGGAGAGAATGCCTAGCGAGATGGTTTCTGCGATCATGACTGTATCATTCGAGGGTCAATATCTATTCTGCGATTGTCACCGAATTGGATTGGATTGAGCTGGGGGAGACGCACTCATTCCGCATTGCCTGTCGGTGTCAATTGTTAATCCTGGGAACTCATCAAGCAGCTATACAGTGGTATAGAGAGGAAATGGATACATACCACCACTCCAACGTCCGATACTTCACACCCGCCGTCTCCTCGCTGCCAAACGGTTCCTCATACTGAGGACGAAAGCCATGATCGCTGTCCGTCTTCTCCGGATCGCCGATCCGCCCGGTCGCATCTGTCTTTAAGGCAGTCTCAGTCTCCATCATGGGCGTCGCTTGGGTAATTCAATTCACGCATCACCAGAGTCAGGAATTCCTGGCGAGCGATGTAGCATCCATCTTATACTCTGCATAATCAAGACCGGATCAGGCCAGCCATCTCCACAGGGATAGGGGTTCAGTTCCATCGCTCTAGCCATGGTTGAGATGGACGTCAGCGGCGGAGAGCAATGCGACGTTGATGCGGGGGATTGTACAAGTCTTTAGTCATGGAATTTATACTCCGCGGAGGAGCTGGGAAGAGAAGGGGATTCGATTTCTAATAGAAACCGTTAACCGACGATAGGTTGGTCTGGGGTAGTAGCTCCGGGGGTCCTGGGGTAACGATAATATAGGTAATAGTAGTCTATTTTATGTCGCGGAGAGGAACACCAGCATAGCCGAGGGAAATAAAAGTCCAAAACAAGAACGCTAAACGAGAAATCATATCTATCGTATCGTAAATCTATCGTAAACCCGGGGAAGACCAAATTATGCAAAAACAAGACAAGACATCGAAATTATTGTCTAACTCCGTTACTCATGCATCGTGTGCAAGCACATCCGGTCGCGTAGAAACAGCTGTACTCTGGCCGCAGCACAGGCCTCCTTCAATGGCTCCACCATTTCATATACACGGGGTTTAATAACTCGCGCCCCGTTTCCACCTGAGCCGTCGCCAGACGCATCTGCGTCTTCGTCGTCGTTGTGAAAAAATCCTTCGATGTGCAGACACCGCAGCGCCCGGAACCGAGTCTTCTGCGCTTCAAGAACCCACCGGACCTGCCGGATGAGCATATTGAGGGAGTTTTCTTTGCATCCTTCGATATACAGCGACTCTATTGAGTGGGGGAGAACCTCCGTGAGAGGCGATGACGGTTCAGGCTGATACTGGATGTCGAGGAGATTTGGGAGGCGAATACGCAGGTCCTTGAGGACGGTGAAATCTGCGAAGGAACCGAACCATTGATCGTGTGTTTCGTTCAGTCCGCTGATTGTGAACGGGAGGTGCTCGCCCAGGCTGTCGAGCCAGATCGTCTCCAGGGTGGTTTTATTCCGTGAGAGAGATTGACAGAATGCTGAAGGTTGGAATCCCTCTGCGAGGAGTTGGGCATCCGAGTGCTGGTACTTGAAGGACTTGAGTGACGGGCACGACGCGATTAATTCCTCCATGCCTTTGGCGCCGTTACTCGAGGTAAGTGTGATTTCTGACAAAAGCTCATGGCCTTTAGCCTTCTTCTCCGGGGCGTTTTGTGCCGCTTCCTCTTCGTTGATTTGTTCATCGCCCGATTCAGGACGGTATTCAATCAGTGAGTCAACTGAGAGTGTCTTCAGAGAGGGCATCTGTAGGAAAGGCATTATTTGCCAAGAATAGAAGGTTCCCTTGTCATCATCAAGCCCAGTCACTTGTCGCAGGGAAACGTCTTTCAAGCGGTGAAATGAAGGACGCCTATCGAATGGCTTTTGCTGTGTCATGGCCCTGAGGAATAAGCGGTCGAGATACCCCCGATATTCCAGGCAGTGCGATGGATAAATCAACTTGAGTTGTCTGACGTTGGGGACTGTCGAGAGTAGAAGCGCAATCCACGCCTCGTCCACGCCATGGCAGAAATCCTTCTCCCACTGGGAATACTCATCTGCGGAATGGCTATTTATCCTCGCCAGAAGCGAAAACATTTCGAGATCGTTTTGACTGAGGCGAGGGCGGCCTTCCTCGAATTGCCAGTCTCCGAAATCCAACGACCGGACCACGCGGGTAAGCTCCGGTCGCAGCATTATCGCCTTCAAGAACGACTGGATCTGCGAGCGGTTCTTGAGAGTTGCCGAGCGGTAGAGCGCACGGGAAAATAGCTTATTGAAGCGACTGTTGACGAAGACGGCGTTGTAGCGGTCATCGTGGCACTCGAGGTGATCCCCGATAACGAGGAGGACATCGTTATTGAGACACTCCATGGTAGTCTCTTTTGTCTGGACTCCAGAAGCCAGATGGGTGAGGTTACTGAGGAAGATGAATGCAATGGTCGAGATTTGAGGGCATCGCAGCATTATAACCGACAATCGCCTTTGAGCCTGTCAATTTCCCTCGTCATCTGTGACAATAGAATCCATAGCTCGCCCGAATGAATTTTACACGATCTTCAAAAACAGCAGCCAATCAGACAAGAACCATTCATCTTCTGGAATGAATCTTGAGCTTCGAGGGGCCGCCCGCGGTTCCATCTCGGAAGATACCACACCGCAGGAAAGACTGGCGAAGCGAAGGAGACTGATCAGCAACGCAAAGCGGCCTGCGGGGATGGGTCACGACTCACGCAGACCGAGAATTGCTTCTGATTTTCTGCATGATATGCGTCAGTTGGCAGTCTCGTAGACGAGAGTACTTCCAACACCTATATCCGGATTATCCGTGGCGCTCCCCGGCGTGCATGAGAGCAGCCCGCCAACTTCTCATGCGGAAGGCAACGCGAGACGCCTATCGAATCGCTGGTTGTGATTCGATCATAGACATCAGATCTGAGTGAAATGTCTGGAATTTTGGTTCTGGAGTGGGTTCATTCGCCATCGTGTGGATCTGCCGCCGAAGATTCTGCACAGTTGCCCGTTTGAGGGTCCATCAACGACCGTGGACTCGGACAATGACCGGTGGCACCCCGATCGCGTCAGTTCCTTTCTGCTCGACATCGAGCGTGAATTACCGGGTATATTTTGCTTACCTGAGGCTGGTATGGGCCATTGGGCCCTCCACGATATGTAGGGACGAGTGGGGAGATCTGCTTGATGGTGGAACGCCATCCAGAGTCTCCGTAGTTAAGGCGCCTCTAGCGCTGCAAGCCTGAAAGTCAACAACTCTAGTCTCTCACCATCGGGAATTATCGTGGACGTTATCGTGAACGGCGCCGAGCCCGGCTATAGAAAAAATAGACGGTGAGACACAGCCGGCGTGGCAGACTTCAGGGTCCAAACTTGTAATGAATACTTGTAGTATATCGTTGTTCCTCCATTATTATGTACTCACTTAAACAAGTACGCTCTCCCGACGGCAAAAACACGATGACTGAATCTGAATATCAGCTGTCGCGGCCACAAATTTCAACTGCTGCTTCACGATCTTCGCCTCTGCCATCCGTCCCAGTTTCACCAGGCACTCGTGGTACCCATGAAGCGACCAGACGTTATTTGGATGCTGCAATGCCCGAGGCAGCGTGTCATCCATTCCTAAATCAGCACTGTACACAGCCGCCGCCTCTTCGATCTTTCCCTGCTCCAGTAGGAGAGCACCATACGCATGCCGGGTAGGCTGCATCCAACCCCAAGGCTCGTCATAGGGAAGGTTCTCATCTAGTTCGATCGAGCGTCGCAGATGCTTGAAGGCACCATCGATATTGCCCAGACGATATTCCAGCTCGCCGTCTAGCATGGCGTCTGCAATTGCTAAGATGTCAACACAGGTATTGTTGAATAGCATCCTGCTAGTTGGGACTCGTTTGAAGCTCTCCTGGAACATATCTCGCTCTCGACGAGCTTCTTCCACCTTCCCTGTTGCTGCGAATGCAACCCCCTTACCGTAATGTATCATCGCCGTCGTTACGCTGTATAGTTCCGCATCATGTGGAAGTTCCAGAGCAAGGATTTCCTCCCACCGTCCAAACCGAATCAGTACGTGAACCCTCATCGCCAGAAACCCCTCCAACCAATCCGCCATAGGAGGAGACTGGACTCGTAGCAGATCTTCCGGAATCTGAGCCTCCAGATCCGCCGCTGTATCCAACGCAACCCGTGACAGTCCAGCAAACATAGCCGCATAGATCCGAAAATGATAGTTATGGGACCGATACAGAGTATAGAAATTCACCGGTCCAGCCCGCGCAACAAACTTCTCATCAGAACGGATTGCTTCCGAATTCGACGCAATTGCCCGTCGATATTCGCCGCAGAGAATATCCAAATGCGTAGGCATATGATTCAAGTGGCCCGCGTCAGGAACCAGTCCCCGCAGATGATCAGCTACCGTTAAAGCCTTCTCCGGTGCGCCGGACATCTCCATAAGGTGGATATATAAATGCAGAAGCCCGGGGTGCTCAAGACCTCCCTGTAAACTCAAGGCTCGATCGAGAACCTCTTTAATTTCAAGCGTCCTCGCCTTCGGTGCTGGCTCGCCAGTGCGTAAATCCCATAGTTCCCACGGCGTCAGATTCATTAGTGAGTCTGCATACAGCGCCGCGACATCTAGGTCGTCTGGGAACTGCTCGTAAACTGATTGCATTGCATCCGCGTATCCTTGGTTCCAGGTGGTGCAGTCCACTGCGGGTTGCTCCTGAGGATACCGATACTGGACTGCGTCAATGAGAGCAGCTTCAATCGGTTGGGGCGCTGAAGCGTGCTTCTTCGCGTCACTTGCGGCTTGGTGTGTGCGCTGCACGGTAGTTTGTAATTCCTGGCTGTCGAAAAACTGCCACGGTTTGTTGTAGTTTGGTCCCAGTGTGTAGGCCAGACCCCAGTAGGCCATAGCGCAGCTTGGGTCATTGTCAGCGGCCTTTTGGAAGCAGGTAGCGGCTTCTTCGTGGTTGAAGGCGTAAGTCCAAATCAGACCGCGGTTGAACCAGGTCTGGGTCTGGGCGTTTGTGGTGGTTACTGGTCGATGGTAAGAGCCAAGGTCGAAATAATCATCTTGCGATGGAGTGTTTCGGGAAGCCATTCTTGCGGAATGTCGATCTACTGAAATTCAAGGAGATTACGATATAGTCATGGTGGTTGTTGATGGGAAAACGAGCGTGGGGTATTCGGTGGCACCACCGGCTACTGTTAGACCGTCCAGCAAAGCATGTCTTGTAGGTGCCAAAGACCAAGGAATCCAGAGTTTTCACCGCATCTAGTGAAACTACACGCCTATTTTCATACGTAGAACATGATCGGAACAAATCGATTCCATTCAACACCGTGTATCGGCGCCCTATGTTTTCCACGCCTGGGAATGAAGCAGTGACGGCAGATTATCCTCGCTCGCATGATCAATCGGCATAAGCACCTCAACTTTTCAGCAAGTCCAATTCCACGAACGAACCCGGACCAATTCCGAAATCAGTATTACTTAAAGTCGTCGTAAATCAAACATGTACGCCGCGAATCGAAGAAGACTAAACTACATGGCCGAGAATTCGCTTGCTCGAGGTGACCGACCCGGTTCGTACCCGCCATCATCATCCCTTATACCCCATTCACCCAGGCGAACGAAATGAAAAGAGTGGTATATGAACGCTCTCTCCCGACCGTAACCGTCTATCGTAATCCCAAGTCCGTCATCTCAACGTTTTCCGCCGATCCCATCCAGAGGATATTGTTACATCTGTTCCAGTCAGTCAGCCATCACCACCCCACTGAGTACAATTGCCACGGCAAGGAAGAATCCAGCTCTGGTGGCTCGTTGGCAGTGATGAACGCACCGTATAAGCACAAGACCCAAAGTCCCTGTGGGCTTCCCATCAATGTATTCCTCCGTATCTCTCAGCAGCACGTTCATGTATGAATCAATACTCTCCAGGCGTCCCTTGTATTCTGTCTGGCCCCATTTTAGGCGAACGATGACATCGGTGCCGACCCTAGAGCGCGAGTTAGAAACAAGGTCCCAAGCGTGACGAACGAATTTCTCCGGAATCAACATCGGCCGGCGTACCTAGCCTGGAGGAAGGGTCGAGGGTTCACGGGTTGAAGCTGCACAGACAAATATCAGTATATATCCAAAGACAAATAAAATGATAAATTGGATTCAGGGCAGGGAACAAACACTCATCGTGGAAAGGCTCTGAGCGGGTTGCGGAATTGGGTATCAGGAGCTCTCTTGAACGAGAATGGAGCCAGTCCGTTCCAAATGCGACAACTCTAAAGCCGGAATAGTTTCGCGGATATCTATTCTCTCGTAAAATATGCTTCCTGCGACAACGAGAGCGGGAGTCTGGTCAATTGCTGGAGGTCCTTCTTCCAGGCCGGGAAAATGTGCTGAAGCTCAACGCGGTTCTCTATCGCCCAATCAGGATAAGCGCAAAATCACCGCCTTCGTTGCCTTTGTTGCCTTAAGGCTCACAACCAGTTACAATGAACACCATCAAGCAGCTTCATCATGATGGACGCAGACTTGAGCCATGTAGGTTATGATTTGATTAATCTCTTACTTAGACAAGTCCGAATGCTATCTACACCATCCGATCATACCGATGGCCCCCCCATTTCACAAAAGCACAATCCTCACGCTCTTCCCAACTTCCAGGTAATCTCCTTAACAGCAACCTCATCCCCGGCCTTCTCATCATAATCATACCACTCCCCCTCAGTCAAATCAATGCCCGTAAACGGCGTAGACGACTCTACTCCCTTAGCTTCCCATTCCCCCTACACATAAGTATTAGCAAAGATCCTTCCTCCAAATCTAAAAGAGCCGAATCAGAAACAAGGACAACAAACATCAGGCTTAAACTCTGTAAACTCCAACCCTCGACACTCAAGGTCAATAACCTTCTTCCCCTTACGTTTCTCATCGTCACCATAGGCAGTCGGAGCTGCCAGGATGGATGCGGAATGGGTCCTCTATAACTAGCTGATCAGTTGATTCGCTCGTCTCAAGGTCCTCAGCTATATGTCACGAATACATGACCGTACCTGGCAAAGTTTGCATTTCCAGACGAAGTTCGCCTCGCCGCGACTTCCTGGAATTTCAACTTGCTCCTAGATCGTCTATGTTAGATTCCTAAGCAGACACAGTAGAGGAGTGAGACGAGAAAGAGACGTACAAAGCGGTTGAAGCTCACCCAGTTCGGGTGAGTCTCGCGACACGAGGTACATTGGACCTTGAAGGTGTAGTAGTAGGGTTCTTCTTCGGTGTCTTGTGGACGGAGGTCGGTGACTCTATTTGGTTTATTAGTGACTTTTTGATGGGTAGCATATATTCATGGTGGGCGTCTCTTGTGCGGGGAAGTTACTCGCTGGGGCGAGCTTGTGTGCATTCTCTTACCTGGGGAGGGATTTACTTACCCGGTGAGCTCTGCGGAAACAATTAGAGAAAGCATTTTGGATGGCTACGTTTGCGTCTCTAAGGGTGTTGGTGATTGCCGGCTGATTGTGCAGATGGTGGAAGTCCCGAGCGGGGCAAAGTTGAAGCTTTTTTGGTGGTTCGAGTTGTACCCGCAACGACACTGTCGGCACAATATGATTCTTGCACTTGACTCTTCTCAGGTCGACGAAGTTGGGATATTTATGTTATATATTATTTCAGATTGGAAGAAACTTGAGTTCTAGGTATTTACAGAATAACGCCAATAATGCTGATCACAAACAGTCAGACACAACATAGGCCATAAGTATACATGATGGATAGGCTGGATGCAGAGGTTGGCAGGCTCTCGACTACAGGCGGCTCTGCTGTTCCTTGCCTAGAGACTTCGTGGAGAAAGAACCAAAGTATGCGTTGAGAGCATCCACGGTGCCGCTGCCCTCCGTCAACTGTACCGTACAGGCAACGTGGCTATCCGGGCGAGTAACCACAACACCACCCTTTTCGGGATCGAATCCAAGTTTTTCGTGGGCAGCATAATTAGCGGTAGGAGCCCGGACGTCAGGGATGTCATCAGAGTAGATGTGATAACGGTAATCACGAAGAACCTGTGGCACCGAGTCCATGTCCACACCGTTCTTCTTCTCGGCATAGATGAGGCAGAGGGTAAAGAGCTTAGAGTGTGGTAAATGTCGTTCAAAGAAAGAAACATCTGCGATGTCGGTCCGGCGGTATTCAGAGAGGAATGAGCGTTCCTTTTCCAGGTTGGCGGCGAAATCGGCGATAGCCTTCTTGCTCTTTGACTGTCTACCAGCGAATATGAAGATGCGGAAGGCGCCATTCGCCGGAATCTCCTGCTCAAGATGGACAAAGTTAGAATCCGCTAGGCGGGTGACAGTCGTGGGAGTGAAAGCTTTTCCAGTGACCAAGTTAACACCTGGGACAGTGAACAGCGGAGACTGGGCAGGGTGGGTCGAATCCCAGTTGAAGATGTTGGGCTGGTAGGCGACACCGTAGCCACTTGTAAACTCGCAGGAATCCTTAAAGGTCTTCACAAACGGGTCCTCTTCCACACTCCTAGTGGTATCTGAGCTGCTAGCGGAGCCAACTTCGCCTGCGTTGGGGCGGCGTTTGGAGAATAAAGCGGCGTATTTGTTGTCGAAGTCTAGCAGAGTCTCGGCAATATTCTTTCGCTCGGTCTGGTAGGTGCTCAAAATGGAGCGCTTTGCCAGTCCTGTTTCAACTGCATGGATCTTCCAAGCCATGTTGAGTGCATCGTGGAAGGCAGTGTTCATTCCCTGACCAGCTTTGGGCTATAGAAGCGAATCAGTAACTATCTCGACGAGAGCAACCCGATGGCGACGGCGAACAAGGCAGACTTACGCTGTGTGTGTGGCAAGCATCGCCTCCCATGAAAACGCGCTCATCCAATGTGTACTTTTCGGCGATACCTTGGCCAATGGGGTAAACGGAGTACCATTCCACCCGATCCCATTCCAAGTAGTACGGCGCAAGGATCTTCTTGGCAACGTTCTGAACTTCCTCCGCAGTAGCAGTCTTTCTGGGGTTGAAGTCAGGATCTGTCGAAGAGGCAATCTGGACGTAAAGTCGGACCATGTTGTCTTCACGGGGGATAACCATGATGGAGCCGGCATTGGAGTGGATAGTACACTTGGTCTACATCGTTACGTAAGAGTCAGCCAAATAATCATCAGCAGCGCAGGGGTAGAGAAGCGGTTGATCGCACCTTGATATCGGGGAAATCGGTCCTAACGACACCATCCATAACACCCCACACGTAGGAGATAGGGTCCTTGTGGCGAATCTGGATACCAAGCTGTTCGCGAACAAAACTGCGCGCACCCTCACCACTGAACAAGTACTTGGCGCGAACGGTCTCAATCACGTTTGTGTCCAGGCACTTGAGCTGAACCTGGACAGGGTAAGCCTCGTCTATGC
This sequence comes from Aspergillus asperescens, assembly GCA_027569075.1. Lineage (NCBI taxonomy): Eukaryota > Fungi > Ascomycota > Eurotiomycetes > Eurotiales > Aspergillaceae > Aspergillus > Aspergillus asperescens. The sequence continues at coordinate 22,459 of JAPDEH010000073.1, read as the reverse complement.
CATCGTTATCGAATCCAGTGATTGTCCACGGCCTGTCCACAGTCGTGCCGGCTTTTTTGATTTCATCCAGGAAAACACTCTCGATTTTACCCTGGTGGACAAGCGTGGTGAAAGGATATCTTGTGTCGATGAAGCGAGGGCAGCTAGGCCAGTTGCCAGTCCGTTGAATGCCCTTTCCGTCAGCGCTGGGATCCCAAAAAGAAACGTCATACACTTTGGCCGGGCCGTAGGCCATAATTTGGCGCTTGAGCCCCAAGTTGCGCAGGATTTCGGTGGATCGGGGCTGAATGCCATCGGCGCGGCCAGTCGCGGTAGGCACTGGGCGATTGTCGATGTGCCTTACCTTGTAGCCCCAGCGGGACATGCAGAGGGAAAGGAGGATGCCAACGGGGCCAGCGCCCACGATGACAATGTCATATTTCCTGGGATAACTGTCGTTCGTCATTATGGTGCAGACAGCTATTAACTAGCTGAAACCAAATCCGATGAGATGATCGCCAAGAGCCAGGGCTCGCAGTGCTTTAGTAGGAAATCGGTATCTATCTACCTTTTATGACCACCAGCTTTGAGAGGATTTGCAGGATGTGAGGATAGAGAGGAAATGGCAGTCATTTTGGAAACGGGCTGGGGGCTCATATATAGTAATTCGGTGAGATTGGGGAAAGCAGGCCAGTTGCGATGGGAGAGACCCAGCAGGGAGCCACAACGGCAATCATTTCGGCTGGATCGCGGGGGTAAATAAATGGCCAGAGACTAATCCAAAGCACATCACTTGCTGCCGGATTCTGCGGGGAGGCAAGCCCAATGCCGCTGCTTTACTCCGGGCCTGCGACAGGGCCAAAGGTTGCAAGCGGCTAAGAAATCGGCAAGTGGAGGGGGCGCACGTGATGTCAGGTTCGGCACCATCGACCGGGACTTTTAGTTAGTCTTAGCCCGAAAGTCCGACATTCTGTATAACCTCAAGTTCTCAACCCATTCCCTTCCCACGCCTGGCATGCCGCCAAGCTTCCTGAGTTCCGACATATCACATATCCAGAGCACTAGTGACTCCCAGCCCACTTACCTACCGCGCTGTATCCCCGTTTTTTGTCGAAGCTGTAGTGGAACCACACTCCGCTTGTCAAATCAAGGCACTGAACTTCGGCTGTTTCTACCAAGCTTAAGCACTACCGCTGAATCACTGATTTTGCCTTCTCTCTGTGACACCGAGATAGGACCCAGATATTATCCAGCGTTCCGCTATAATCCTTCAGTCTGTTGCCTATTCCGATCTGTAGGAGGATCACTAGGAGCTCTAGTGTCAGCGTTATTGGTTCAGTAGGAGTCAATGGACACAAGAGACAATCGGCAATGAAACAATTGCATTCTTATTCGCTATTGTTGTTTGAATAGCCTAGGATAGGAGAATAGAAAACTGCCTTTAATCTATCCTGTTCTTCTCTAGCCTGTGTATTCACCTCATCAACCACTCCACTCCTACACCAAGACAATATAAAATTGATGAATAGGTTGTCAATACAGAACAATCAAACCGTCAATGGCTTCGATACCATCCCATTGTTTTGAATAAATTCTTGAATATACTGAATCAACAATACGTATTCCGGCATTGACAGCTTCACCCTCCAGCAAGAGAATACAGTAGATAAATCCCCCGTAGACTCGAGGATACCAGAGATCCCGTCTTCCTCTTCTCCAGTTAATTCAGATTCCCTCGTAACTACTACTCTTAAGCATCATATCATCCAAGACCAATTCCATACCAGCAAGCAATCTCAAGCCTGACTACCACAGGATAATGAACCCGAAAATTTGCAAAGTTCCCATCATGCTCGATCTCGAGTAAGTGCAGCCCTATAGCTGTCTATGCCAGGGCTAATCGTGGAAGCAGAGGAATGACGTACGAAGATATTGCGAAGCTGAACCCCTTTTATGAGGAGTATAAGACCTTCTGGGATAATCTCCACGAGGCATCGGATGGCTCACTCTGCACGGATGGCTTGTCCAGCTCTCCTTCGCTTCCCTCGATTACCTCCGGTTCAGACTTCTCCTCTACACCCGTCGACGTGGCCACATCCCCTTTGTTTCGAAGCAGGATACTTCCGGATAGTTCGGTCCCTGCCAGCCCGAAGGCTACTCTCCACAGCGGTGGTCAGTGCAGACTTACCTATGACAAAAACCATAATCTCGAGTCGAGTCAGATTGCAGTTGTCGACGTTGAGGAAAGTGCGAGAAGGCCGTTATCTCCCGTTCGTGAGTGCACTGAGATTTTTGAGTCGGGTGTGTCCGTTGACCCTGTTGATCAAACCCTTGGCCGCGTGAGGTCTTCCCACAAGCAGCTGTTCGGTACAAGGGGCTGGCTTGGTTGCACCGCCGAACTGGAGGCACCTTTGCCTAGCAAGCTGAAGTACAAAAGTCTGATGGGTCTCAGGAAGAAGTTCAAACAGCATGTGGAAGATATCGTAAGCCCACCCTCACCTTTCTCATGATAATCGAGGTTTCTAACGCGGCTAGGCGGTTGATATGGCCAAAGCATATCCCCTCCCATTTCATATTCCGCGTCAGTCGAAAGTATTGCCGAAGTCAACTGTTGCTATCTCGTTGAATCCCACAGCACAGGCCAAGCTATACTCGGAGATGGAAGTAATGATTTGCATCAGTACCAACAAATTCCTTGTCCAACAGCACGAAGATGGCCGCATATCGAAAGAGTCTATCAGGAAGGTCAACAACTTCTGGGGGTCTAAGAATAGACCGGAGGTTGTAGAGTTCCAATTTGACCAAGCCACTCAGCGTCAGTTGATCCTGTCCAACATTCGAAGCCTGCACTTCAACGGAGAGAGCTCTACCAACCCGGTAGCTCTTCATTCGAACCTCCATAACTGGAAGGCAGTCGTCAAGGAAATGAGCGTCCGAACATTCTGTTCTCCTGACAGCGTCATCCGCAAGCACATGCATGACATCCAGAAGCTTCTCGACATGCTGGGCGCCCCAATTGCCACTTTTCTTGCATTCGAAGATCTGCAGATGCGGACACTGGTTTTGATGAAGGAACAGCGGGCGAGAAATTATCTTGCCGGGGGTGGGCCTAGGATGTCGTCGAGGACGAGTTATTCATCCCATTGAGTTCATCCCGTTTCTTTACATTAAACGCCAATTTGTTGATTTTGACACGAAAACATCATGTATTATCGAATCATGTACCTTATCTAGTGCTTCTTGTTAGTTCCCCGGGTCCTTTTTTCTCTCTTATTCTTTTCGAGTGCAGTTGTCTTCTCACCTCTTCATTTTCGATGGACTCAATAATAAGTTTCATTTGCCATGCAGTCTCTAATATGAAATGGTAAATTTATAACACAGTGGCAAGCAGTAAATCTTGATGAGCGGTGTGTAAGGGACTTTGAAGAAGATCAAGGCCCTCGGTGTTATTGTTCTGTTCGGCGCTAGCACGTGGTCGACGTCATAGGCTCACGATAGACACAAAGCTACACCAGGCACCTATCAACTTTCCCACACCTCAATAGCTCTTTTCTCTCCCAAACCTATACACCTAGCTACTCCTGGGGGTGTATTTGATGCGTCTCCTCTGCTCTCGCGTTATTTCAAGCTTCATAACCATCGCTCTTGATGCCACCCCTTGCTAAGTGGTCAGCTAGTCCTCGTACGGACTGAAGGCTCCAGCCAAAGCTTTGGAGCTCTGCGTGCTATCACGATGAGTGTCTCATTCGACTAACCCACCTTAGTTGCTCTTTCCTGTAGCTATCCATTGTCGACTTTCATTGAAAGTCCTCCCACCATTCGCCATGGCCGGCCCCCTACATACTTACGGACCGACGTGCGTCCTGGCCGACGACGATCCGAATCCTTCTAGCTGGCACTCTCTGGATCAACCACCTCGACCCCGGCCTCAGTTCTTCTATGTCTCCTCTCTGCCGATAGACGACCCACTTAGTTCCCTACCACCTCCCCCGAGCGGTCAGTCTCAACTGGACGAGAGAGTACCCCCGCAGCCATTTTCAGTGAGAGACAATATTGCGCTCGAAGAAGCTTGGCTATCGATAAAACACGAAGATAAGCTGAAGAAAACTGGGAAGCTGAAGGCTTGTGACACCAATGCAGCGGAACCAATCAACAGCATAGTCGTACCTGGGAGGGAGGCGGTGGTAACGGAAGGTCAACCAGGTAGCCGTGGGAGAACGGGGCTGACTGGCAGTCAAAGAGGGCGAAGTTCTGTGATGCACTCTGGTTCATATATGCAGACGCTGCCGCATAGACCAGCTTCCTGGTCCGACGACGGTCCTAGCAGGACAGAACTCAAGAATGGTGGATCTCTAGAATCTAGTGAACAGTCGGTGCCTGGCGGCAGTATTGGAAACAGCCTTTCAGTAGGCAGTCCGCTATATCGGAAAAGAGAAATATCACCGACTGCCAATGCAAAAAGTGTCAGGCGCAAGATCAGCGGGTCGAGGAACGAGGATCCAAGTTTTAACGAAGGGAGCGTAGGTTCCTACAGTCATTACTCTCACGATGTGAGCATCAGTGGATCACCTTTCATAAGAGCTCCTGTTACCCAACCATCCAGCCCTTTGTCACGATCCGTTGACTCTGTTTCTGTCAAAGATGGGGCCCAGGAGCTCCATCATGAGCATCAAACGACCAGTCATAGCCACACCGCATCGAAACCCTCTGGGCTCAGAACAAGCACCTATCAGGATCAGTCGCCCGATGAGCCTGCAGAGCATACTGATATTGATACAGAAGATGATGAAGATGGCCGCTCAAAGATCCCGGTGGGCGTGTCTCGACTCCACCTGGTGGAACTGCCAAATCTAAAGGTACCACTTACTCGCTTCCAGTCTTGCATCTATATTTACTTATTGCCGTAGATGAAACCAATTTATTGGAGCCCGCTTCACGATATATCCAATGTCCTTCGCGCAACCTGGTTTTACAAAAACACGATGTTGCCAGTAGAAACCGAACTCGCCAATAGACTAGAGGATGGTTACGTTTACCTCAAGCCATGGACCGAAACGTGGCAGGACGAACTCAATAGTTGTGTGGAGAACGGGGCAGATGCTGAGATGAAGATAGTTCATCAGCTATGGCCCAAGGAAGATGGTGTACGTCCAAGCCTAGACGATAACGCTCAAGAAATTGAAGGCCAAGATCCCAAGTCGGCTGATTATGTGGATAACTGGGCTTCTGGTGGTTCGCCTGCACATGCTGCGGCTGTTAAGCCTTATATGACTTCAAGTGTCATGTATGCCGATGGAAAGAACGCGCAGATTCTTCGCCCCAGTCTGCTCCCGTCGGTGTCTAGAGGAAGAAGACCCCTCAGCGCTGTACGGAAAGGACGCCAGATTGGTATACCCGTGGTTCGTGGTTTCAGTCAACATGCATGGGAGAAATTACACCCATCCAAGCCTAGTCCTGTGGACGTGCGGAACTACCTTCGCGGAGCTCAATCCAAAACCATGAGTCCTGGTAGAAGCGGCGAGATATGCTATGCCTGCGCAATGGCGGAGTCCAGACCTACGCCAACTGATTTAGTATTCGTTATCCATGGTATTGGACAGAAGCTGTCTGAGCGTATGGAAAGCTTTCACTTCACGCATGCTATTAACGCGTTTCGAAGGCAGATGAATGTGGAACTAAATAGCGAAGAAGTATGGCCGCTTGTGCGAGAAGGTCATGGAGGCATCATGGTGCTTCCTATCAACTGGCGCTCTACCCTATTCTTAGAAGATACCAATCTCGAATCTCAAGTGACAGATGATCCAGCTACGAACCATTTTACGTTGAAGGATATCACGCCAGAGACAATACCGGCTGTCCGATCCTTGATCAGTGATGTCATCCTAGACATTCCCTACTACCTATCGCACCATAAGCCAAAGATGATACAAGCCGTCGCCAAAGAGGCCAATCGGGTCTTTCGTCTTTGGTGCAAAAACAACCCTGGATTTCAGCAGAACGGCCGCGTCCATTTACTTGCACACTCGCTTGGAAGCGCAATGGCAGTGGATATTCTCAGTCATCAACCAACGAAGATTCCGGACTTTGACTTTTCCAGTGTCGACATCCATCCGGACATATTCGAATTCGACACGAAGAATCTCTTCATCTGCGGAAGTCCGGTTGGCTTGTTTCTCTTTATCAACAAAGGTGCGATATACATCTCGAAGTCTGATATGCGCTGATGCTAATACTGCGGTAGGGAATCTATCTCCGCGCAAGGGACGTGATAAGCCAGGCAGTGAAGGTGACGATCAACTTCACGGAGTAGCAGGCGAGGTAGACACATACGGCTGCCTGGCTGTAGACAATATTTACAACATCATGCACACTACAGACCGTAAGTCGACTAACCCAGTATATCAACTATTCTTACTAACTTGGCCAGCTATCGCGTATCGTGTCAACGCCGCTGTCGATAGCGATTTAGCGAACTCATTAAAACCTGCCGCCATTCCAGGTCCCTCTGCGTCATTCTGGCGATCATTTGGCTTTCGATGGGGCTCATCCGCACCTCAGCGACCCTCCGTTCTCGCAAAACTGCCGTCTAACGTGGAGTTGGAAACCCACGACTTTACCCGCGAGGAAATAGCAGAGAAAAGAATGCTCCTTCTTAACGACAACGGCCAGGTCGACTTTTTCCTGTCTGGCGGCGGAGGGGCATTGAACATCCAGTACCTTAACATGCTGAGCGCGCATAGCAGTTACTGGACGCTAACAGACTTTGTGCGTTTTCTCGTCATTGAGATCGCCCGTAAGCAGAGTCGGGATGCCGTCTTACCGGTGCTTCAGGCGCAGAAGAAGAAGGGGTGGAAGTATCATAAAGGCTAATATATATGTGAATGTGTGTGGTTTAGTTTTGTTAGATAATTTGCCTTTGGGCAAGAAAGAATAGATAGTAATAGATACCCTTCTTGGACATGTCATTGTTGGCAGCCAGTCTTCGCCTGTATCTGGCTCCCTATTGTTCGGCATCTATTTAGAGAGATATGGTTTGACACGAGTGAACAATGGCATTCTTCTAGTCCTTTGTCTTTGTTGCCGATCTCCAAGCTACAAGGTGCGTGCATATCTACTGGCTAGGCAATGTGGTTTTAAACCCGAACAAACGATAAACTTACATGATTATTATATGTCCTGGCTTACTCTTTAAGCCTCTTCCGATTTTTACCAGTCCACTCCTGACGTCCCTATGTTTGCCGCCCCATGCCTCGGTTACGCATCCTGGGAGGGGGATCAACAAACCACGAATCATCTCCATTAATACTTTTAGAGTCCTTAGGTTTCAATGATCCATTATATTAATATTCCCTCGGGCGAATCCTTCCCTTCCATCCCTTTTAAGCACTCCGACATCCCTAGATACTCTCTCTCTAGATATATATATACTCGCCAATACAATCACTCGCACCACGCACGACATACACCAAACCATCCATACAACATCGTCCATCTCAACTCAACAATGGCAGACCCTCAAAACCCAACCCCAATAGCAATCCAACCACCCGAAATCTTCCTCAAAACTCCCCTCACGCACGCCCTCCTCACAAACCCAATCTACACGCAGCACCCAACCAGCACCCCAAAGTACCGCTTCGCCGATCCCTTCTTCCGCCAAACATTGCACGCCCACTCCGCAGTCCTCCAAACCGCAATCGTCTCCCGCGCTTCCCCAACACCAGAAGGCCACCTCCTCATCCACTGCGGCCGCGGGGCCTGCGGGAACCCCGGGATTGCGCACGGTGGGTTCCTGGCAACCGTGATGGATGAGGCTTGTGGGGTGTTGGTTTTGGGTGTCGGGTTGGATGACGGGGTGGGGATGTTTACGGTGAGGTTGGATATGGGGTATCGGAAGCCTGTTCTTGTGGCTGATGGGGAAGGCGAAGGGGGGACGGTGATTGTTGCGTCGGCGAGGTTGGAGAAGATTGAGGGGAGGAAGGTGTTTATTAAAACGGAGATTAGGAATGAGAAGGGGGAAGTTTGTACGACTGCGGATGTGGTGTTTGTGAAGCAGAGGCCTGCTGCTTTATGATGGGTGATGGAGTTTTGACTGTTCGATAGAATTGGGGAGAGGAGTTGAGATGTGTTTGGAACTTTCATTCAGTCTATGATATAGATGGAAACGTCCATTATTTCCGGCGCCTGTACTGTACACATTGTCCATCCGGGCTCGTCGTCGTCGTCGCGGCAAACCAAGGGATTCCCTATCCGTGAAACTCACGCAGACAAAGACTCAACAGCCGAATCGGACCCATATGCCTCAACGCGCTATATAAAGAGGACAAATCGAAGCGATGAAATAAGATGAGTAGAAATCGTACAAATGGGGTGCCCCTTGCTTATGCAGGGCAGAGAAGTTTTCTTTACGCTATTCCGAAATCGTTGGCCCTTCCTTGAATCAATAGCCCGACAATGAGACCGAACAGCCCCAAAACTGAGCTGAAGATCTCGATGACGAGGATCTTGACGAACCTGTATTTCCATTAGTCGTTTGATAACCAAACCGGTGCAGGGGACGAACAAGGTTGGGTCTGCAGCATCAGCAAGAGCTGCACCGCTACCGTTGATGCCGACAGATATACCGCAAATCAGGTTGCAGGCGCCGACAGTGATACCTCCCCAGAAAAGCGCATAGCCGGTAAAGTAACTGCTGCCCGAATAGATTTCATCGCCGGTCGTGAGGTTGAGCTTCGAGGAAAAGACAATAGCCATGATGACACCGTAGATAGCAACGACTTCGCAGAAAATGATAGAAATCAAGTTCTTCGTCCGGATTCTCGGGGCCTTAACACCTCCGCCGACGATCGATGAGCCCGTTAGGAAGATACCCCTGAAGACGGTTCCGTTAGCGACTCAGGCTCTAGATCACTAGCTCCATCGGAATAAACCATACCATGAGGCACCGACAACTGATAACCCAATACACAAAGCAATTCCTAAATTCGCCCAAACATATGGAGACACGGATTCGAGAAATTGGCCAACCTAGACCGGGTTAGTGGGGGTATTTTCGCAATGGTAGGATCGAGGAAGTTGCGTCATACATTGAATGCTTCACCCTCTCCGTGGAAGAGCATATCTAACAGGAGATATTAGCGCATGCACCGTCAATCTTTCAGCAGCCCACTTACACCCTCCAACCACCAGGAGTGACACGGTTGCGAGACCGGTAGGATAAGCGAGACCCATGATGACCCCCAACTTGGTAGACAACCGTGAAGCTGGAGGATATCAAATCAAGCTGCAAGGTCTCGGGGCGCGTGAGAACGAGTCGGAAAGCTGGTTGAATAACTGTTTGGCGGAGCTCTGGTCTGTGAACCGGACTGACTTGGAAAGCAACAACTCGCAGGTGACGGTCGGGCCGCATTTAATCCGCGGGGCGGCGTTCCCCCCAGTAGCTCTGACCGCCAACCATGGACCGGACGCTATCTGGCAGCTCTGGCTTGCATTACTTACTGGTTTGTCTGTCCATTCCCTAGACCGTCCTATGCACTACTAAGCTCCCTCTTCAATCAACGCCGCTGGTCTGGTCTGACCCCCAGACTTCCTTGTATAGTTTCTCTTCTCGTTTCTTACTTGATTCGCTTTCTATGACCTTACGCCGTTGTTAATTCTTCTATCTCCTATTCCTCCCTCCCACCGCCCGATCTCCCCTGATTCTACATTCCTCCTCGTGTTGTCATGGCTTCAACATCCGCCGTCGGGTCGTATTCGAACCCTCTGAAGAAATTCAAGTACGTCAAATTTGGAGCGACCGGGGCACCTGGATATAATGCTGATTTGAGTCCAGGCTTGTCTTTCTCGGCGAGCAAAGCGGTACGGATCCATTCAGTTCACTTTGATAAGCCGGGCGCATTAAGTTCTAATGCTTTATACACAGTGGGCAAGACATCATTGATCACTAGATTCATGTACGACTCGTTCGACAACACATACCAGGCGACAATTGGAATTGACTTCCTATCGAAGGTGAGCAAATCACCCCGCTATATTCCTCAAAAGCCCCTATTTGGTACTGGCTGTCCGATCGAGATGCTAAAGTGTTGGCGCGCTAGACAATGTACCTCGAAGACCGAACTGTACGACTTCAACTCTGGGATACAGCCGGCCAGGAGCGATTTCGATCCCTGATCCCTTCTTACATTCGCGACTCCAGTGTAGCAGTCGTTGTTTACGATATTTCAAACGCCAAGTCCTTCCAGAATACCCGGAAATGGATTGATGATGTACGAGGCGAGCGTGGAAACGACGTGATCATCGTGCTCGTAGGCAACAAGACCGATTTAAGCGACAAGCGTGAAGTCACAACAGCGCAGGGTGAAGAGGAGGCAAAGAAAAACGGTCTCATGTTCATTGAGACTAGTGCGAAGGTTGGCCACAACGTGAAGCAGCTGTTTAGGCGGATAGCACAAGCTCTACCTGGTATGGACGGGGAAGCCAACAGGGGAGAGAGCCAGAGTTCGTTCCAACACATTGCAGTATTGTCTTTGAATACCTTACTGATTGGTTTGTTAGTGATTGACGTTAATATTCAACCCAAAGAAACAACGAGTAATGAAGGATGCGCCTGCTGATCATGCCTGGCTCTCCCACCGGAGTTCGCATCACCCACTTCTATCACCGTACCTACTCGGATCTCAATAATGATGATGCTTGAGATTGTTTATAAATATCTGCCATTCTTAAGATGTACATTTTCCTTGCTCATCACATTTCCTTGCTCATCAGTTGACTAGCGAGTAGATCAATGCTGTTTCTCGATGGTCGCTTTTACTCTTGTTATTGCTGTTTGAGGCTTATTGGAGGGCGTTCTGCTTGTGCTCAGCATCTCTTCCGTCTTGGGCCTCTGTTTTTTAGTAGCTTGGCCGCCTTATCTGCTCTCCGTACCAATCCTTTAAAGATGCCATTTGTGTCATGGCTGCGTTGACTTTGGAAGAGCTCCGTGACTGGTATGAACAGGCAGCGCCATTTTCTGGCAACGACTTTGTACCTTGCAACCTCCCTTTGGCAGCGTCTCTATTAGGTAACCTCGAAGACGCTCTAGCCTCTCTATTTAACAATTATGTAGATATTCTGGGACCGGTCGCTCCCCAAAATACAAAGGATTTAAATGGCGACATATCAATAAACGGAGATGCCTGGATATGCACTGCTATGAGCCTATGACCACACCTATGTTTAAACATGTCTGGAAAATCAGGTGGCTTGATGAGACGACCCACTATGGTGAGGCAACGCCTTCACGTCGCCGATCCACGTAATCTGGAAACGAATACGACAGATGTGTGTAAGCCTCCAAGCAGGAACTTCTGTCTTATGGAGCAGTAAAGGGGAAGCTCGGTTTTGAGCAGTCGCTGAGTTGGCATTAAGTCTTGAGCATGAGGTTGGTCTGTTGTGCCAAGGTGATGACGAAATGAAAGGGAAACGATCGCCGCCGACGGATCCCCGGAACGCCGCACCCCTATTGGGCTGACAACCTCAGCCTATTTTTCTCCTCCAGCTCCCTCTCTTTCATTGTTCTGCTGCTGTCTCGCTCCCCTTTCTCCCCAGCTTTCTCAGACCACATCTGTCGGTATCCCTTCTGGCGATATCCAAGATGGGTTTGTCTCCTCGTTTCCTCCGCATCCCGCGGCCACAGGTATGTTGGTGTTCTTCCTCTCCATCAGCCAGCAGCTCGATCGCTAACGGATTATTACCCTGGCGACGGGGTGCTCGCAACAATAGACCTTTCTCTATATAATGAGCCTGCAAACAGGCGCTTCGCTGATTACTCTGTCACTATTTCTCAACAAAATTAGTGGTCTTTATGGCTTACTCGCTCTACTAACCGGATACCATCTCTCTCCTATTCAGCTATCCATGTACCTCTACTCCTTGATTGCGCTTGCTATCACAGTCCTCCTCTTCCCACATATCCGAAAACAATCACCTCTGCAATGCCTTGCCCTCGCCTGGCTCTACGCCATCGACAGTGCTATCAATGCAGCCTATACCGCCGCTTTTGGTGTGACATGGTTCTTAGTTATCGCTCAACACTCTGACTCGGACAACGGAAAGGCATCAGGTCCGGGTGGCGACACCATGGGCCAGACAGCGGATTTTACCGGCTCCGAATACGATACAGCTAAGATGATCGCTAGGGGCTATCGCGGTGCGAGGAGCGCGGATCAACTCGGCAATGCCGTCACTCAGCCGGAGAGCTTCCCAAGTATCTTGTTCATTTGTGCACTATGGACTATTCGCCTGTACTTTGTCTTCGTTATGCTCGCGTTTGCCCGCCACACTCTCCGACTATACATTTCCATGCCTCGTCACACCCAGCTACCCACCCATAGCCGCAATACCTCTGTTGCTAGTATGGCCAGCGTTGCTGACATCGACCGCGAACTGTTTTCGCCGTATAGTCCGGATGGCCAAGGATGGCAGGGGAAATTGGGACGCCTCATGATTAGCGTGGGTAGGAACTACTGGCTTGGTGAAGAGGACAATGAAAATGGGAACTGGGTCAATATGAGCCACCGATTCCACACTCGTGCTGCGGGTGCCGAAGTCCCTGGCCCCATTGAGCGGGAGAGACGACGTCGATCAGGAACCGGCCCTCCCAAACCTACCCAGGCGGCCGTTCAAGCGGCCTCTTTGCAGCAACCAGCACGTGAACCGACCCCGGGCCTGGGATTGACCGTGAAGATCCAAGATTGGGATGAGACTAGGTAGCTTACAACGCGCCCGTCCAGTCCCTGTCTCTCAAGGAAACAGAGTTTCACATACATAGCGACAACGTGAAATTTCACTTGTGCGTCGCATTTGAGCATTTCTTGCTACCTATACTGCATAATGGTCTGCGATTTTGGGTTTATATGCCGTGACGATATACATAGCCTCGTTAAGAGTCGGACAGTGGTCTGCGAGGCAGGAAATCCTCGACAGATGCAGACCGTCCATACCATACCACCCAGTCACTGCTCTTTGGAAGGTGAAGGCGTTGGGTGTCGAGTACATAGGGGGATTCTGGGGCACGAGTGATCTCGGTGTCTAAACAACAACCTTATCTGGTTGCTTGGACAATTAATTCCCAAGGCCATGGCGTCTAGGACATGTATATGGATATGGCATTGATATGGGGAATTTCTTTTATACGGCGTTTGAAAGGATCTATCATCGTCCCACGTGGGCCCTCATATTTGCCAATGACATAGTCTGTATCGTACATAAGAATGTGTGTTGCTTTTATTATCAATATGCGGGAAAAATCTCCAGATCTGTCATTGAATTCTCGCTGCGTGCTTCTGCCAAATCCCGGCCGAGTCACGGGAACCCCGCACTTTACCCCAACAGGTATGTTTGTCTCGAAGACGACAGACTGTTTGCATCGATGTCGTGATCAAAGACCAATCAGTGATTTGCTAATCACACCCCGATGGCGGAGAATTGCTCAAAAAAGTCCCTTGATCCTGACCCGTGGCTGGAGTGGACAAGCATTGGAGAGAAAAACAGCTACCTTTAAAGAAAATATCATACGCCGCTGACTCTCTCTTCCTTTCCCTCTCCTCAAGCACTCCCTCCATTGACTTGACCCTCTGTTCGGAATCACGGTATGCGGTGATATCCAACCCCTCCGACTCTATCCATACTTAGTACTGTCTGTGACTCCGAGAGCGGCCAGCAATCGCCAACATGGCTCCTGTTGCAACCGCTGGAGAGGCCGGTAAAATCCCCCTTAAACATATTTTACTCCTAGGACCACGATTGCTATTATAATGATGCTTGTCATTCTCTGTGGTTGAGTTCAATTGGCTAATTTGGATATATAGTGGCGAGAATTGCCTACCAGGCCAGCGAGGTTGTCCTCTCCGTCCAGCCAGCACTCCACCGCGATTCGTGGTTCTCAAAGACCTTGAAGAGCCTGAAGGCCACCGGAGCTCGTAGCATCGTACCTGAGCGTGTACCAGAGGTTAGTCACTTAGGAGGAGTGATAGGTTCTGATGGGTACTGATCATGCCCGCAGGTCGTCTCTCTTCGATACAATGAGGATCCTCTCCTCTCCGCATTTCATCCGCTACAGACTGGCAAACTAGTCTCCGCTGTGACAAGTTCGTCTATTCTACTAACCTCGATTTCCCACCTCTACCGCCTGGCGAACTCCCCCGTCGTTATCCACGTCGCATTAGAACCCTACCCTTTCCCCGATTACTCTGCGATCAGCTCCATCCGGCAATGCGGCTTCACATTTGTGCACTCCGAGACCCTCCAAGAGGCTCAGGATATTGCGATGACTGCCCATGCTCTAGCTCGCAAGTCGGGTAAGGGTGTCATCCACTTCTTCGACCCCGCAAACTCGGCCAATGACGACGCGATCGAGCAGGAGAACGTACATACCTTCAAGTCGCTTCTGGATTTGGGCGGAAGTGCGGTCTCGCACTCTGAGGGGCATGGTGTCGAGACTCTCTACACGGACACCGGCCGTATTGCCACAGTGTCTGAGGAAACTGTGGAAACCGCAGGTGCCGCAGTTGAGGGGACTGCCACCCCTACCCAGCCCTCCCAAACGCCTTCTAGCCGCAGCATCGCCAACTCATCTGTGGGCTCTTCAGAACGCGCTAGTAGTGTCGACAGCCGTGCAAGTAGCTCGGCTGCAACTACTGTTGATGGCTCCGTCCGCCCAGTCAGTGCTGCGGATATCTTTGCCTGGGCCAGTCAGATCTGGAAGGTGTTGTCCGAAGCCGTCGGTCGTAGCTATCGTGCCATCGAATACACTGGACCTTCTGACGCCAAGTCGGCTATCTTCGTCTTTGGTTCGACCGGCGTGTTCGTGGACCTTCTCGGAAAGGACGATGTTCCTGCTGAACTTGCTAACATCGGATTGATCACTGCGCGCCTGTATCGTCCTTGGGTGGGCTCCGAGATTACGAACTCGATCCCCCGGTCGATTGAAAAGATTGCCGTTCTCGAGCAAGTCCGTAAGACTACGAGATGGGGTCCCTCGTTCATGGACTTGCTCTCAAGCCTGACGCCCGCTGCTGCAAGTGGACAACGCCCACAAATCGTTGGCTACAGGCTCGGCTACGTTGAGCCATCGACTGCTTCACAGGCTCTCCGCGGAATTGTCCAAAACTTGGGCTCTGCTTCTCCTATCCAGAATCTTGAGATTGGTAGTCCCAAGGTTCCTACACTTCAGACCTCTCTTGAGCAGCCACACATCGAGAATGCGTATCTGAAGATCCTGAACCAGCTCTTCGCTGAACGGTTATACCTTGCCAACCAACTCGGCTCGAAGGACGCCGGTATTTCTTCCACAATTGCAGCAAGCCCTGAGTACGGTTTTGGGTCATTGGTCGCTAGGAAAGAACACCGCCAGCGTTTCATCCGCGAAGTGGAGGAAGCATCTAAGTCCAACTCCTTCGCTACTGATGTAGTCAAGAAGTGGCTCGCGGACTGGGCTCTGAATGCCACAGATGCTAGCAAGGCCAACAAGCTGGCTCCTGATGTTATTGCTCGTCTTACCAACGATGGCTCTACGCTCTCTCGACAGCTCTTGCAGACCAAGAAGCTTTTCTATAATGAATCTCAATGGTTGATTGGTTCCGACGCCTGGGCTTACGATCTTGGAAACTCTGGTGTTCACCACGTGCTCGCGTCTGGAGCGGACGTTAACATGCTTGTCATCGACTCTCAGCCCTACTCTGAGCGCACCGCGGCCGATCCCACTCGTCGGAAGAAGGATATTGGATTGTACGCTATGAACTTCGGCAACGCCTACGTTGCCTCCGTTGCCGTGTACAGCTCCTACACTCAAGTTCTCCAGGCCATGGCCGAGGCCGAGCAGTTCAAGGGCCCGTCCATCGTCGTTGCTTATCTCCCATACCACCAGGAGAACGATTCTGCATTGGCTGTGCTTCAGGAGACAAAGAAGGCGGTTGACCTTGGCTACTGGCCTCTGTACCGCTGGAACCCTGACAACGAGGGAAAGGGTGAGCCCAAGTTCGCCTTAGACTCGGAGCGCGTCAAGCGCGAGCTCGAGGAATTCCTTCGTCGCGACAACCAGCTTTCTCAGCTCATGAACCGTCAGCCCAAGTTCGCTTCGGTTCTCTCCGAGTCTTATGGCACTGAGGTCCGCTCACTTCAGAAGCGTAAGGCTAAGGACTCGTACGAGAAACTGCTAGAAGGTCTTTTCGGCGCTCCTTTGACTATCCTGTTCGCCTCAGACAATGGTAACGCCGCGACATTAGGAAAGCGGCTAGGAAATCGTGGCCGTGCACGTGGCTTGAAGACCCTGGTCATGGCCATGGATGATTACCCTCTCGATGACCTGTCAACTGAGGAGAACGTTGTTTTCATCACCAGTACCGCTGGTCAGGGAGAGTTCCCTCAGGACGGACGCAGCTTGTGGGAATTCGTGAAGAACTCTGGTGATCTAGACCTGTCTACTATTAACTACTCCGTTTTTGGTCTCGGAGACAGCCACTACTGGCCACGCAAGGAAGACAAGATCTACTACAACAAGCCCGCCAAGGACCTGGATGCTCGCATTGCCTTCCTGGGCGGCCGTAAGCTAGCGGACATTGGCCTTGGTGACGACCAGGACCCAGATGCTTTCCAGACTGGTTATTCTGAGTGGGAACCCCGCCTCTGGCAAGCTCTTGGTGTCGACAAAGTGGAGGGCCTGCCTGAGGAACCCGCACCCTTGACGAACGAAGACATGAAGATCCAGTCCAATTACTTGCGTGGTACTATCGCTGAGGGGTTGCTTGACGAGACCACCGGCGCTATCTCCGCTAGCGATCAACAACTGACCAAGTTCCACGGTACATATATGCAAGACGATCGTGATGTCCGTGATGAGCGTAAGGCTCAGGGTCTTGAGCCAGCCTATAGCTTCATGATTCGTTGCCGACTCCCTGGTGGTGTCGCTACCCCCTTGCAATGGCTGCAAATGGATGCCATCAGCAGCTCTCATGGCAATGAAACAATGAAGCTCACAACACGACAAACCTTCCAGTTCCACGGTGTTATCAAGCGCAATCTCCGCGGCGCGATGCGTGCTATCAACAAGGCCCTGATGACTACCATTGCCGCCTGCGGTGATGTCAACCGTAACGTCATGTGCAGTTCCCTTCCTGAGATCTCGTACTACCATCGCGAGGTGCACGCCGTATCCAAGAAGATTAGCGACCATCTGCTCCCTTCTACAACCGCCTATCATGAGATCTGGCTGAAGGATGAGGACGACAACAAGGTCCAGGTCGCGGGTGATGCCGTTGTTGATCACGAGCCCTTGTACGGGCCTACGTATCTTCCTCGCAAGTTCAAGATTACTATCGCCATTCCTCCTCACAACGATACTGATGTCTACGCCCACGATATCGGGTTGATCGCCATCAAGGGCTCTGACGGGCACTTGGAGGGTTTCAATCTTCTTGCTGGTGGTGGTATGGGAAGCACTCACAACAACAAGAAGACATACCCCCAAACTGGCCGCATGTTTGGTTACGTACCAGCCGATCAGGCGCACATTTTTTGTGAGAAGGTTATGCTCGTCCAGCGAGACTTTGGTGACCGAAAGAACCGCAAGCACGCCCGTCTCAAGTACACCATTGATGACATGGGCGTCGAAGCCTACAAGGAGAAGGTCGAGGCTCTTCTTCCTGATGGTCTACGCTTTGCGGAGCCTCGTCCATTCAAGTTCGCTTCCAACATCGATACTTTCGGCTGGCTGAAGGATGAAAAGGGCCTGAACCAC
Organism: Aspergillus asperescens; assembly: GCA_027569075.1. Classification (NCBI taxonomy): domain Eukaryota; kingdom Fungi; phylum Ascomycota; class Eurotiomycetes; order Eurotiales; family Aspergillaceae; genus Aspergillus; species Aspergillus asperescens. The sequence continues at coordinate 4,701 of JAPDEH010000073.1, read as the reverse complement.
TTCACCTTCTTCATCGAGAACGGACGTATCGAAGACACCGCTGAATTCCGCATGCGCACTGGTCTCCGCGAGATCGCATCCCTCGACAAGGGAGAGTTCCGCCTCACTGGTAACCAGCACTTGATCCTGTCCAACGTCAAGGACGAAGATCTCCCCGCTCTCAAGGAACTTATGGCCAAATACAAGCTTGACAACACCTCCTTCAGCGGCCTTCGCCTGTCATCCTCGGCCTGCGTTGCCTTCCCTACCTGCGGTCTCGCCATGGCCGAATCCGAGCGCTACCTGCCCGTCCTGATCTCGAAGCTCGAGTCAACCCTTGAAGAGGCCGGTCTCGCTCGCGACAGCATCGTCATGCGTATGACTGGTTGCCCCAACGGTTGCGCCAGACCCTGGCTCGCCGAAGTCGCCTTCGTCGGCAAGGCGTATGGCGCCTACAACATGTACCTGGGTGGCGGTTACCACGGACAGCGTCTCAACAAGTTGTACCGCTCATCCATCAAGGAGGACGAGATCCTCGACATCATGAAGCCGCTGCTTAGGCGCTACGCTCTCGAGCGCAACACCGACGGCGAGGAGCCCGAGCGATTCGGCGATTGGTTGATTCGTGCGGGTGTCATCAAGGCGACTACCGATGGAACCAACTTCCATGAAGGAGTAAGTCAACCCAATACCAATTTCTCTCAACCACCCACTAACAATATTTCTACTTAGGTTGCTGAGGAAGAAGAAGAGGATGAGGAGTAGACAAATAAATGCACATAGATAAAAGGGTGGTTGCCGGCCTTGTCCTATTTTTATATTCGCAGATCTCACGATTGTTATGTTAACTTGTGTTATTATATTTTAATGTTAAGTTACCGCGTTTGGATTATGGCATTCCCAGTTTGCTTTGGTGGCCTGACTTGCTTGGATATACCATGGTTACTTAAAAATTCTCCCCAGTGAATACGATTACGTTACACATATCCTGATTTGTTCGAGATTGCTTGCCCTAGGATTCCGAGAAGTGTGGCGCAAACCCATAGGCCTATCTATATCCAGTGCTCCTCCAACATGCTGATCTGCGTGCAACATTCGAGTGCTTCTAGCAGGGCACAAAGCCAGCAACTTGGGAGAAGTCATCTTCCACTGTCCCAAGTAGTTATGCTAGCATATTTGTATCTTTTCTAGTGTTCAAACACCTCAGGAACATTAGACTCTTGGTTTATCATTGAGATCGGGCAGTTCAGTGGACGTGGTAGTGATGTGCCAAAGTCATATGTATAAGCACGGCAACTAGTTATATATTCCCCAGCCTAATTCACTACCTAGCCCTCACAAAATTTCTAACCACATCCTACGAGACATAATGCCTTATTGTCGGTCTTGGTGCAGAATTCCTCTACTGTCCCGCAGAGCCCCAAGCGACTACAGCATACGTTCAGTGCGTACTCCTTCCCGTTGCTGTACTGGCCACACTCGGCCACGGCGTCACAGTTACTGACGCAGGTGTCCTCACTGCACCAGTCTCTCCCAGACGTCACTAGGGCAGCGCTGCAGCAGCCTACCTAGTTAAGCTCCCCCTCGACCTCGACGGTGTTACTGTGAACCTCGAGGCGTTGACTAACAGGTGATTGGCTCCAGACATAATTACAGAAAAAGAGCTTGGAAGGCCGTATTGTTTTATTATGCCGATAACCGAGGTGGCGCTCAACTGCAGAGCAGTATGGTGATGGATGCCGGTAAGTCCAATAGTTAGTTAGTTATTCGCGTGGCCGAGTAGTTAATCTAGCACACAGTCCAATTTATACACAAGGCGGACAGCAACAACATGCTGGATGAAGCAGGCGGTCTAAAGCTCAAAACTTTCTGCCGCGCAATTCCATACATGCTCCAAATCAGAAAAAAAAAGTTAACGAGCATCTATTTGCATCTGGTTTAATTCCCACACGCACGACCTGAATTGGATAATGAAATGATCTCCTTATAACTCTTCTACCTGCCGCTCAAAACATATAGTACAACCTTCCCCCAAAATGACACAATCACGCACACCAACACCCCCCTCAAACCCAGCAAATTATACCAACAACCCCTCAGACGACCCCATCATCTCCTCCTACGACATCTACCTCACAAACTCTGACATCAGCCGGTTCGTCCTGCAGTACCTAGACCGTCCAACAGGCCACTCCTACGACGATGCAAACGGTCAGAAACCCACGGCGCTGCGACTAAAGCCTAAGACGGGCCTGGTGGAGGTTGATGTGCCCGTGAACACGCGAGTAAATTATGATATTGGCAAGGGAGTGAAGTATGGGGATGCGTTGAGGAAGAGTAAGAGTGCGAGGGAGGGGGGCGCGTATGGGATGGCTGGAGGTTTCAGTGTTAGTGGGGCGAGGGAGGGGCAGTCACAGTCACAGGCACAGGCACAGGCACAGGGGAAGGTGAAGGGTGAGGATGGGGTGAAGAGTGAGGATTTTGGGATGGCGCCTGGGGACCAGACGCCTTTGTTGAAGGTGCAGACTTTGGGGGGGAGGATTAAGAGTCCGGAGAATGGGGATCCGGTTTATATGCTTGCTGCTTTTCGGGGGGGTATGCGTTTCTCTTCTCTCCTTTAGTTTTCTTGTTTCTTACGGTGGGAACGAGAGCTGACTAGTATTGCTTTGGTTACAGATAAACTACATCTTTCTCCTGTTTCGGCGGTTGTGCAGTTGCATCCTCAGCTGCATCATCTCGATGCGTTGGATGAGATGTCGAAGGGACGGGGCGGGAAGGGCCGGAAAGAGGGCGAGGAGGAACGGCCGGAGGCTGAGGCTAGAGCCGTGGATGTCAAGGTTAAAGGGGCGGAGGATAGAGAGGTCAGCGTGCCGGGGAACATCGACCTTTTGAAGAGGATGCAGGATGAGAAGTGGAAGTCGTATGAGTGGGTTGATGCTGAGGTATGGGGATTTCCCCTCCTTGAATATCGGTGCACATTGCGACATTTACTGACTCTAGGCTAGAACGAGGAATCGTGGCAAATATACGACAACTACATGATGCACCAGGATGTGGAAGAGCTCCCGCAGCTCCAGTCTGCGATCAACGCCGAGGATTATCTGGATAAGATGAGTGCGCCGCGGATCGACCCAGCGCGGCCGGAGATGACGGGATGGGCGATGAAGCAGAATCGGTTGAAGCAGAGGGGTCCCGGATCGTCAGGGAGCAGCACAGAGGATGGCTAGCTAGACAGACGTATGTAAATAAATCAGGACGCTTAGGCGACTGTTCACGAATCTCGATACTTAGCGACCGTTGTACGGAGTAGGTACGGAGTAATCTGCTATTTAAGACAGTCCAAAGAGTTTAATAGTGAAACACTTTCACGGCCCAGGATCCACGCGAAACCTGATGAATCGCCTTTTCAGCTGCCTCTCGGTAGCCAGCACAGTACTCGACGAGCTTCTGGACGCTTTGGTCTCGACTATCAGGAATCGCCACCAGAACGTCTTCTATGCTCCGCATTAACAAGATATCTGCACGGCCGCGCGAACTCCGTGGATTTTTCACAGTGAGGATCACAAAGAGCTTCAGCGCAAAGATGGCGTAATAGATCATGACCCTGAGATTTCCACATAAATTAGCGAGGGCCCTATTAAAGTCCGTCGAAGGTTCGCAAAGTAGGCAACATCAGCAACTCACCCACGAATCACGGGGATATCTTCTGGAATGTACTTGACATGGCTCATAGAAGCACGAGCAGTCTCGATACAGAGCGCTATTGAGATAAAAGCCCAGCTGTTCGAAGAGCAGGTTGCATGGTCTGCTTCAGGAGTAGGAGGAGGGAGGAGGGAACCGAGCGACGATGAATGGCCAAAACACAGCTTTGGTAGCTGAGATGTAGATGCGCGATGTTCTAACCATTATTGCCGCGTTTGAGGGTGTCCCTAGCCTTGGGATGGCCCGGTCGATACTCCTTTGGAATGCTTCTTTTCCACTGTTCTAGTCATACTTCGTAGTACGCGCCGGGCCAGGGCATGCGGCTGGAACTCCCTTCTTCGCCACTCCCCTCCAAACCCTACTGCTTATATATATACAAACACTAACTACCTACCTAGGACCCTTTCTTGATGCTGCCGGGGGAGCGATTCAGAACCCCGACGCCTCTAGGCAATGCGCGTACTGTGCCATTGGTCAGACGAATGACTTTCTTGCTTCGGTGCGGAGTTACTGGGGTGAGGCTTGGAGGGATTTTGGGCTTATGTGGGTGTATATTGCGTTTAATGTCGCTGTGGCATTGGGTGGTTAGGGTTCCTAAGAGGAAGAAGGGGACTGATTGGATGGGGGGATTTTTGGGTTGATGGGTAACTAAGTACCATAGTAGGAGTTGAGTTGGGGGGTTTGTTACCGGGGAGACTTGCTGGTTTGATTAGCTGTGAGTATTGAAGATTAATGTGATCTAGTAGGTATGGTATGGCACTATTTGGGAATGTTAGTGCTGGCTGAATGTTCCTATCTCCCTACACTGAAGGAGGCAGAAATTAAATTCTTTCCAGGTAGAAGGAAACCCAGCCATCGATAAGGCATCTATAAGGCATCGATAAAGCATCTCTGTACGGAGGTGTGCACCAAAAGTGCCCGCCGCGCTAGTCATGCCGCTAGTACTGCCAAGGTATTTGGCCATAGGATTACTAGTAAATTAGTATGAGAGCCAATGTTTTTGAAGGATCGAGTACATAA
>JAPDEH010000072.1:0-143449 GCA_027569075.1 Aspergillus asperescens | reverse complement strand
TTTGAGATGGCGGCTGCTTATTTCAAGGCATGGTGGTTGGTTGAATTACTTCAGTATCCAGACGCGTGGACAAATCGGTGAGGTGCGCGGCTCGGGTGGGTGCGCGACTCGGGTGGGATTTACGTTAGTTAAAAGCAAAGGTCTTTATGACTAACTAGTTTTCTGCCAGAGTCTTGCCCAATAAGAAAAGGCGGTCAAAAATTCGGCTCGGATTTAAATTTCACTAGACCCCAAATTTTTTTAAATTTCATGAATTTTGAAACTTCAAAAAGTTCGCTACTCCAGTCCTAAGTACTTCTGCTCTTTCTGGCGAGTTCTCGAGTCATGCGGGATAACATGAGAATGTAAGTATAGTTTGGAAATGTGTTAACTAACCGGGTTGTTTCCATCCAATTTGTCATTGACGGAGGAGAACCAAAATAGAAGACTGGAGGTAGAATCATGCTTAAGCTCAAGTTCTTGGCTAAAGTAAAAGTCTCATCGCATAAGTACCCAAGCTTGGAAACATAAAGTGGTATTATTCATGTGCATAATTCACGTGCACACCCAACCTAAGTTAGCCAAAGGCTAACGCTCTCTGATCCACACCTTCCTGGCTGTGACCTGTGAGGTTTTCTCGACGCCTTTGAGGACTCATATTATTACAACATTCGGCTATCCTTGGTCTGGCTATCATCGACTATCTCTCCTAATTTATGGGAGCTACTCTGTATACGCCCGGAGATAGAGTGCTGTAGATAGTAAAATCACCTGTTCCATGGTAAACCGCACGTGCGGAAGTTAAACAGAGTTCAAAAATAAAGGCACAAAAGCAACATGAAAAGACAGGATAAATAAAGTAGTTATTGATCTACTGCTGAATGGTGCTTAACAAAGTGTCAAAAATAAGATGCGTTGGCTGCAAAGACAACAGCCACAGTAGCGTGACAATTGGCGACGCTATCGCTTCTCTTTGAGGCTAGTGACGAACCCCTTCGACGATGATCCGACTCTCTTCCTCCTTCCCATCTCCCCATCCACCAACACCTTCTCCGCCAACTTTTCCCACTTGTTGAATTGAAGACTGCCAGTGAACCCCTCGTCTCCTTGAGATTCACTAACACCTCCACAATGAGAGGCGAGGTACGAATACTCTCCCTGCTGCTTTATTTACCTTTTTTGTTTTCCCCCCGCACAACGCGTTGGCAGAGCCCCTCCCCTGAATATCAGGTCTGCGGATACACGCTCATTGCCTAACGCTTGCCCCATCGATACCGGTCGCGCTTTTACTGAATTGAAGATAAATGTATCGACCTTTTCTGACCACAATTTAGATTTGCCATCTTCACATCGGCCAGGCTGGTACTCAGCTTGGTAACAGTGCTTGGGAGCTGTAAGTCCTCACCGCTTTTTACCCAGATTTCACTACCACAACAAGCGCTCATCATCTCTTCGCGTCCTTCATTTAGGTATCTCCTTGAGCACGGTCTCGGCCCAGATGGCCGTCTAGATCCCGAGAAGAGCGAGGAAATCAACCAGGGCGGTTCTTTCGAGACATTCTTCACCGAGACGGGCAATGGCAAATACGTTCCCCGATCTATCTTTGTTGATCTGGATCCGTCCGTACGAAGATCCCTAGGCCAAAAGATATGGTGACTTGGCTGATATCTTGGTAGCCAATTGATGAAATTCGCACCGGAACCTACCGCCAGCTCTTCCACCCCGAACAGCTAATTAGCGGAAAGGAAGATGCTGCCAACAACTGTATGTCTTTGGAATCAGACGACATTAAACGCCGGAAGTTACTAACGAACATACTACAGACGCCCGTGGTCACTACACAGTTGGAAAGGAGCTTGTTGACACTGTTCTGGACCGTATTCGCCGACTTATCGGTAGGTCTTGATAAGCTTTTACCTGGCAAATGATTTAACGGCTTTCGCTAATACCCACCAGACAACTGCAATTCGCTCCAGGGATTCTTGATCTTCCACTCTTTTGGTGGTGGTACTGGCTCTGGTTTCGGTGCCCTTCTGCTTGAGCGCCTCTCCACCGAATATGGCAAGAAGTCCAAGTTGGAATTCTCGGTGTATCCCTCTCCCCGTGTGTCGACCGCAGTCGTGGAGCCTTACAACGCCGTCCTGTCCACCCACAGCACTATCGAGAACTCTGACTGCACATTCTTGGTAGATAACGAGGCTGTTTACGATATTTGCCGCCGGAACCTGGATATTCCTCGCCCCGGCTACGAGCACCTTAATCGCCTGATTGCCCAAGTTGTCAGCTCTATCACCTCCAGCCTTCGATTTGATGGTGCCCTCAATGTGGACCTGAATGAATTCCAGACCAACCTGGTGCCGTTCCCTCGTATTCACTACCCGTTGATCTCATATGCCCCGGTCATCTCGAGCAACCGGAGTTCCCACGAAAGCTTCAGGGTCCAGGATCTCACCCTCCAATGTATGTGCTCACACTGGCCTACTCTTTCTCCCGTGGGCTTTTGAATCCAGGCCTGAACGATAACTGATAATGTGGGTCTAGGTGCCGAACCTAACAACCAGATGGTTGTCTGCGACCCCCGCAACGGAAAATACATGGCCGTGGCCCTTTTGTACCGTGGTGACTGCGTGCCTCACGACTGCAGCCAGGCCATTGCATCGCTCAAGGCCAAGGCTTCCTTCAACCTGGTCGAATGGTGTCCTACCGGCTTCAAGTTGGGTATCAACTACCAGAAGCCTGTCCGTGTCCCCGGAAGCGAACTCGCCCCTGTTGACCGTTCCGTCAGCATGCTCTCCAACACGACTGCTATTGCTGAAGCATGGAGCCGTCTCGACCACAAGTTCGACCTCATGTACTCCAAACGCGCGTTCGTCCACTGGTACGTGGGTGAGGGTATGGAAGAAGGTGAATTCTCTGAGGCTCGTGAGGACTTGGCCGCTCTGGAGAAGGACTACGAGGAGGTCGCCGGCGACAGCTTTGACGGAGATATCGAAGAAGAAGCTGAGTACTGATCGGCAGGCGCTTCTCGCCTTACCTTGGCTGGTTCAATTCTTGGTATGCCTAATGTCTCTTTGTCTCTTTGTCAAAATTCAGTGTGTATTCCGTTATTCTGCTTGCAACAACCCCGGCTTCTTTCGTCTCCAGCGTTCGTTGATTTGCTTGTTCCTTTTTACATTTCCCCGAGCCAAAACGTTAGATTCTTGACGGACAACCGTGAAATACAAATGAATATAATTCCAACGATTCTGTTCACAAGGCACCAAACGCCAAACCGTAGTACCCACGCGCTAGCCTATATTAAGAAAATCTATGTGTCTATGTAACTTGTTCTTGCTCTACTCATTATGATTAGCAGCCACCTCATATTCTTGGAGAAGCATTAACGCTCTCTCGTACGTCCACATGGTCACCGCACTCGCCGGAGCAGCCTTGAACAAACTCACGGTCAAACCGCGGTATAGCCCGCGCGGACCTTGCGTCCTAAATATCAACCCCATGGTATTAAAGACCCCGCGATATTCAGGAATATTCCGATGCACGTATAGCGCGCGAGTTGGACCCTGGACCTGTAACCGTTTCCGTACGAGATCAAGCGGGAACACGCCTGTCTTCGCGAGAACACTCGCAACGATGCCAGCCGCGGCGTCGCCAGACCCAGGTGGCAGCGGGATCGGTAAGACGTCAGGCGCGGTTGTCATAACGGGCCGGAGCGCCTCATACGTCGTGAAGAACAATCCCATGTAAGGCACGATCTGTCCAACAGCCGCACTGCACCCGCGGAAAAACCCAGCTCGCCCTTCGTGTTTCGCGATATCCTTCACTGATGAAAGAAGGGAGCCGTAAACGCGGTGCTCGCCGGACCCCTGCGCTGCGAACCGAGTTCTTAACAGATCAAGCGGGTATGTTGATGTCGTTGCGACTCCGCCCGCTACAGCACCGGATACAAATGACTCCAGCGGTTGCGGGAGCCGGTGCGGGTCCAGTTGGGCTAGAAGTTGTGTTGTGGTTCGGTATGTTGAGAATTGGATCGCGCCGTAGCAGAGGTACAGTAACTCCGCGGGGATATTGCCCTTCCATAATCCTGTTATGCCTTCTTCGCGGAGGATGGTCTTGAGGGAGGAGAGGGTGCCCTTGTAGACGGGACCTGAGACGTGGGCATGGGAGGCGGGATCGGAGAGCGAGTGGATTTGGAGTTGGAGACGGATCTTTACGACGTCGAGGGGGGCTATGAAGAATCTGTTGTCCGAGAAAAGTTATGCTGTTAGCTGGGTTGTGGTGTTGTGCTTGGAAAGGGAGATGGTTACCGTGAGACAAGGCCGGCTATCCCGCCCGCCAGGACGACTTGTCGTCGTGTGCCCTGGTGCTATTAATTTTGTTGTTCGTAGGAAATGGAAGCACTGAAGTGGATGTGGACTTACTTCATCCTTGAGATGCTCTCCCCCGGCAGACATGCATGTGATAGATGTGAAAGTGGTTTGGGATCACGGGACGTAACACGTTAGAGGATGCGTTCCGCGGCCTCAGTCATCGAGTGATGGCGAGCTCTCCCCAGTTCTGTTCTTTTTGGACGCGCGATGTAGGGTTAAGATTGGGTTGCATAAATTGAGGAGCGGATCTTGGTGGACTTGTCCGTTCTGTCTGATTTTTGTTGCTGAAGTCTAAAAGTAAAAATTAGAGGCAGAATAGTACTTTAGATACATAGCGGTATTTGTGTGACAATACAATGTTACTCCTACCTCGGTTGAAGGGGAAAAGGAAGCGTACTAAGTACTAGGTAGTAGTAGTCTGTCAAGGCTCCTCCCCCGCGCTTTGCTTCGAACAACGTTGAAACTCAATATTGGAAGCTCCCAGCTCTTTTATCCTCCCCTTGAGCCATTGGGCCTTCGTCACCATGGTTCGATCTCTATTACGTGCTCCTCTACGCTTCCGCAGAATAGCTGTGCCAACAGCTCCTGTGCTATATTGTCGAACCCCCACCATCTACACAAGCAGCACTGCAAATCAACAGTCCTTCACACCTTCGTGCAGATTCAACCAAACCTCGTCAGGTGTACCCATTCAATTGGGCAACGATGCACTTACAACCGAACTTCATGGCCAGGCCGTATCACTATCCTATATCCGGCTGCGTGATAACTGTAAATGCCCGCTTTGCGCGGACGTGCATTCCAAGCAGAAAAACTTCCGGACTTCTGATATCCCTCCCAGTATTAAGACGAAGTCACTCAAATGGAACCAGGGCGTCCTGGAAGCAACCTGGGAAAGTGATATTCCTGGATTCGATTCTTCTCACATCTCAAGATATACCATTGACCAACTGAAATCTCCTGAGAAGTATACAGTGTCCAGTGATACTGGCGAAAAAAGAAGCCGCATTCCCTGGTACAGAAAGCGTATGGAATCGTTGCAGCACTGGGTCACGTATGAGGACTACATGCACAACGATGACAAGTTTGCCAGCGCTATGCGAAGCCTATCATTGCTAGGTTTGATATTCGTGAAAGATATCCCAGACTCGCGGGAAATGGTTGAGAAAGTTGCCACACGCATTGGACCGCTCCGAAACACCTTCTACGGACCAACATGGGACGTCCGGAAAGTTCCCCAGGCTAAGAACGTTGCTTACACCAATCAATTTCTCGGGTTCCACATGGACCTCATGTACATGCGTGAACCGCCGGCTTTCCAGTTCTTACACTGTCTTCGCAATTCATGTGATGGCGGAGAGTCACTATTTGCAGATGCATTCCAGGTCGCCGATACTATGTACGAACATGAACGTCACAACTATGACGTCCTGACGCAGACCAATCTCACGTACGAATATTTGCACGAGCACAATATTTATCGTAAAGTACGGCCGGTCTTCGAAACAGGGACCCCAACAGCAACTGGTAGCCGCCTTTCACACGTCAACTACTCACCCCCTTTCCAAGGTCCCCAGATTGAAGCTGAGGGTGCCGAAAGTGCATCAATTGAACGCCATCGGCAGGAAATTGAAGCCCTAAAGAGTTTCGCCGATCGTCTAGAAAAGGACAATGCTATCTTCGAACTGAAGCTCAACCCAGGCGAATGCGTCATCTTTGAGAACCGTCGCGTCGTCCATGCCCGCCGTCAGTTTAATACTGGTTTCGGTGAGCGGTGGCTTGCTGGGGCTTATCTTGACGAGGATGTGGTTCTATCTCGTTACCGTGTGCTGCAAAATTCCAACCCAGAGGCGTGGTCCGCCTTGAGCGACAAGGAAATCCCCAAGCTATCGGACGATGCCTAAGGATGTTACCGACGGGTTGTAGAGGTGGACTCGGGGGGAGGTTAGGGAACCCCTAGTCTGGGATAGAGTCTCAATGCAGTCAAGAAGCAGCCGAAGAACTTCTAGAGACCCTAGAGGCTTAAGTGGTTCATAGTCAAGAAGGAAAATAACCTGGGTGACACCGGGCCGCTGCTCGTCAAAACAGAACATAAGCATAACAAAACTACTTCTTGAGATCGTGTTTGAAGTCTCGGAAGCCGAAAAGCTCGAACGGCTCAAGGGGTTAAAGCGAAAGAAATAGAAGAGGACCACGCAGAAGCCTCTACTTCCATGTATATAGCATGCTTGCATAGCCTGGTTTCATTTATATATATCACTGTTAGCACTTACTACGTGGAGTAAAATAGCCTAAAATAGTATGTCATCGCTCGGTTCTGTAAATCTAAGAAACATTTGAAAAGTTTGAAGTGGGCCGAGTCCATGAGTTGCCCCATGGATCTTTTGAATTATTTACCTGCCTTCAGGTAGCGGCAGTCGCCTTGTTAACAGAGAAGCCGTCGAGGAAATCAGGGTCGTTTTCAAGTTCTTCCTTGACCTGTACCAGACATCAACTCGTTAGTCATAACAACAAGAAGATAGGGAAGAGAAAGGGGCACATACGATATCTAACCCTCCAACCAACTCTCCACTAACCCACAGCTGCGGGAAAGTCGGCCAATCCGCAAATTCCTTCATGCCCTGTCGCACGTCCTCGTCGGCAAGGATATTGAAGAATCCATACTTGACACTCCGCTCACGCAAGATAGCAACTAGTTGCCGACTGAATCCACACTGAGGTGAACTAGGCGTCCCCTTCATAAACAGCATAACCGGCGCAGCTTTAACGAGTTCCGAGAGACGACCAAACAGCGCCTCCTTTGTCTGTTCGGGCGTCAAGGCTGACGCAGCACCCGCATTCTGACCGGAAGACAAGAGAGGCGCTTGAGTTGCCGTTGTTGGCGCATCCTCCCGAGGCACAGCCGATAATGCAGGCGGGATAGTAGTGGCACCAGCGCCATTGGTGCCGGTGCTTGACCCAGAGCCGGCGTATCGTTCGACAGCATCGCGCACCTTTGTTGCCTCACTCCCGCTGACGGATTCGAGGAATTTACCGTCCTTGAGGAGGACGACGTAGGGGACTGCCGAGACGTCGTACTCTTCGGAGATATCAGGGAGTTCTTCGGCGTTGACGCTGATGAAGGAGACGGTTGGCGGGGAGGTGACGGGATATTGGGAGGCGAGGGCGGAGAGGACGCCTCGCATTTGCGTGCAGGGAGCGGCCCATGGTGCGTGGAAGTAGAGGACGACGAGGGTTGATGGTGGGAGAGAGGCGAGCTGAGGGCTGAAGCTCTCCTCTGAGGTTATTTCGAGGAGGGTGGACATCGCGTGAGGGAGGTGATTTTCTTCGGTGCGATGTGGGGTGGGCTGTAGGAGAACGGTGGGGGAAAACGGGAATGAGCGGGAGGGGAGCGTTAGAGTTTTGGGGCGGCCAGCGAGATAAGGCGTAAGAAAGAGTGATAAAAAGAGAAAGAGGTGAGTACGAGAGAGAGGCGACTCAAGGATTGATGAATTGAGTGTCGGGTTGACGAAGTAGAAGACGATGAGAGAAGAAGGCGAAATGACGATTATTTGATCTGATAAGCGGCCAAATTCGCGCTCCGGTCGCGGATCAAAACCTTTTTTTCGCCTGGGACGTATTCCGATTACACGATTTTACAACTCAGCCAACGGCTTGAGAGCCATCTATTGGGTTACGCAAACGAAGTCAATAGCCATGGAAAAAAAAAAAGACGTCCGCGGAACTGGCTGTCTACTCAGCCAGCGAATCATCACTGCGTTTACAGAGCACTGAATGACGGAAGCCATCCGAGCCTCTCGGTCAAGATGATTGTCGTGGGGGTTCAAGCCAGATCAGATAACGACCAGGTGCATCCGGCATGTTACCGTATTAATACAAGATGATTGTCGCTGCTATCACGTGAGCCTATCAAAAGTTGACTGATCCTGGCAGTCAGTTGAAAGAACTTCACACGTTTAAGAACCCTCCACTACCACAATCTATCTGTTTTGCTTCCAGATATGCCGAATGCAAAGAAGCGCAAGCATACAGACTCTGGGTACTCAGACGATGAAGTCCCGGTCATGGCAAACCCTGACTCACAAGGATTTGGTTTAGGCCAGACTCTGTCGCTGCTACAGAAGTCGAGCGAGCTCGCGCCGGATGCTGTTTCCGCCACCGCATTGCCAATTACCGACTGTGAGGATAAAACAGACGACGCCAATATTGGCGCAGGCGATAAAAGACCCGCGAAGAAGAAACGATTGAATGGCGAGAAGATCAAATATCCTACCCTTACTTATGTTGAAGGCCGGCAACTACAGTCCTCCATCCGTATCGCCGACCTCCAGAATCTGCTCCTCTTCTGCTTCGCAGATGGTATTGCGCCACAATGGGTAGCCGTGAAGAATTCGACTCGTATCCGGAAGGCTGTGTTCTTGATGGTTCCCGGCCTAGAGTTAGGGATGTTCGATGGAACAGTTCCGCTGGAAGCGTCGCAATTGAAGGAGGAAGATAAGAATACAGCCGCTGAAGAAGTGGTAGATACAAGAGTGGCTGAATTCGCTAGATGGAAAGATGGACTGCCACTTGAGGACCGGTCTCATCTGTTCAGCCCCCGGCCTCTATCCCCCAGCGAGGTCCCTGGGCCTTTGCTGCCTCTAGCCGACATGTTTCCCCATGCTTGGCCGATCCGGGCTCCGGGAGATTCAAAGTATAACAAAGTTCACTCACCTTTGCAAGCTGTTCTCATGACTCCCCTACCTAAAAACAAAGACAAAAATGGGAGAGGCCCCAAACCGCCTCGGGTCGACAAGAATTACACTACCAAGCGAACGCCCATTATAACGTTCATTAGCTCTGCTGGGGAACTTCGAGAGAATGAGTATCCTTTACACCCGGCTCTTTCCACATCAGAAGACGATAGGTTGTTCCTGGAAGAGACTCGGAAACGAGCCGGCCAATCTGCCGACGATGGGTGGGTAGACACTCGTGTAGAAAACCTCGAAGCTGGTAACGTTCCTGAAGCTGAAATTCAGCAAGGAAGTATGACGGCAGGACGCGATGTACTCGCTCTAGACTGTGAAATGTGCATCACTGAAGGCGGTAATTCAGAGCTCACCCGCATCAGCTTGGTCCGTTGGGATGGCGAGGCTGTGCTTGACGAACTTGTAAAGCCAAAACTGCCTGTGATTGACTACCTAACGCGGTTCTCGGGGATCACCCAGGAAATGTTAGATCCTGTCACCACTACTCTTGCCGACATCCAGCAGAAGCTTCTCTCCATTATCACTCCACGCTCAATCCTCGTCGGCCACTCGCTTAACTCAGATCTGAACGCCCTCAAACTCACACACCCGTTCATCGTTGACACTACATTCCTTTATCCTCATCCTCGCGGTCCACCGCTCAGAGCAAGCTTAAAATGGCTTACCCAGAAATACCTCGGCAAGGAAATCCAAAAAGGCACAACGGGCCATGACTCCATTGAAGATGCCCGCGCCGTCCTCGAACTCGTCAAACAAAAATGCGAAAAGGGCGAACAATGGGGCACAAGCGACGCCTCCAACGAGAGTATCTTCAAACGCCTGGGCCGGCATAGCCCTCCCGGGAAAACCAATTCAACGGGGACAGGCCGTACCAGCGCTGTCGTTGACTGGGGTAGTCCCGAGCGTGGCCTAGGATCGCAGGCGACCGTCGCAATCGGGAGTAGTGACGACGAAAGCGTGGTAAAGGGCATTTCCTCCGCCGTGAATGGTGACGAAAGCAACGCATCCATCCCCGGGGACGGTGTCGATTTCACCTGGGCTCGAATGCGTGAACTTGAAATCTACCGGGGATGGTGCAACCGTATTCCCGATCCAAAGAACACGAACGAATCCACAAGTGTCGACGGAGAGACGGACTCTCCGACGAAGACGCTATCTAGTGTCGTCTCACAAACCGTTTTCCGGATCAAAGAGGTCTATGATGCTCTTCCCGCATGTACGCTTTTCATTGTGTATTCTGGAACGGGCGACCCCCAGGAAGTGAGCCGCCTACAAGCGATGCAAAAGATATTCCGTGATGAATATCAGTCGAAGAAGCCTTGGGATGAGTTGACAGTCAAATGGACGGATACCGAAGACCAGGCGTTGAAAAGGGCCTGCGAACGTGCTAGAGAGGGATGTGGATTTATGTGTGTGAAGTAGTGGCTCGTACATAGTAGATGACTTGACTAATGTTGCAACTATGTCTACCTATTATGCATGTTTGGGATGCCCATGAAGCTACCTAATAAGCTACCTCACAGATTTTGGAAAATCAAAACAAGCTTTCGAAATACGGCCAAGGCTAGCCAAGTTGCATCCTTTAAGTAATTATACATCGTAGACGGAAATGCATCTTACTGTAGTTTATGATATCAGTTTGCGAAAGTCGCGATGCTACCGGACCTCCTCGGTTTCCATAGCTTCTTCGCGCTGCATGGCCAACTTCGCCATGCTGTCCCGCTTTGCGTTTCGCGCTCTACGCTTCTCGTCTATCGCAGATTTGGTTTCCGTCTCGTTGTTTGCATGGGACCCATTGATTTCGACATGGGGAGTTTCCTTGTCCAGCTCGACAACAGGCTGGCTGGTTGGTTCCGAGGGTGTTGTTTTGTCTGCATTCGCTTCATTGTTGTCTGTTGACATCCTGTTTCTCGAATTCAGGGATGTAGCCCGTGACCGGCTGCGTAAACTGCCAGAACGAGTGGGTTTCTTTGGTGTTTTCTGATGGTCGTTGGGTATAGAAAGCGGATGATTGCCATTTTGTTCGTTTAGCGGTGTTGGCTTGGGTTTCCAAGTTTGATCGGGTTGTGTAGTCTGACTGACTGAGAGCCGAGGTCGCCCCCTTGGCCTCTTGCTGGAACTGGAGTTTCCACTCGATGAGAGGCGGGGCCGTTTTGGGGTGGGTTCGTCTAGAGAGAGATATTGTGGGGTTTGATTTGTTGAGTGGCTGACTTCAATCTGAAGTCCAGGGGATCTTAAAGGCGGTGAATCGCGAACTGGTTCTGCTATTGTTCCACTGCCCTTCAACGGGATCTTGACAGAAGGTATACTCGGCTCTCCCAAAGAGAAATCGATCATGCTGTCTCCTTCATCACCATCATCGTCAAAAGAATCCGCAACTGGTCTTTGGCGACCACCTTGATAGTGCTCTGAAAAGGGGAAGGGTCGCTTTCTGCTTCCCCGAAGTAGTCCTGGGGTTGCAACTTCTGGAAGGGGCGCTTCGACGGTCAGGGTTGGCAGTGTTTGCCTTGCCGTATGTTCCTCCACATAACGATTACGGAACTTCAATGCCTCAAGCTCCAGCTTTAGCTTCTCTATTTCGTCCGCCTTTAATTTCAGTTCCTTTAGCACCGTTGTAACCATGTTGAAATCGGAATTTGCAAGTTCATGTCTGTTCGAAAAGTAGCTCGGACTGTTCAACTCGATACGCATAGAGGTAAACGCATTTTTCAGCTCATACATCGTATCGTGCAGAGTACTGACAGAACTAGAAATATGATCGAGACTTAGACCCTGTCGTTGCATTTGATGTTCCACGGAAATATCGTCTGGGCTCGTCGCCACTAAGGCTCCGGTGTGAGAAGCCGTCCCATCCGCCATGAAGCCGAGCGACTTAGATTTGGGTAACAGCAGATCTTCGAGCACCCCGTCTCCGTCTTTGAAAGTGGGCTCCACCGTGCGCATGGTAACAATCTCGAGCAATGAGACTTTCGATAACTTCCAGAAGATATTCGGGCTGATAAATTAGCCTCGGAACCACACGCAAAGCTCCTCATGCTGAGAAATTGAACTCACCCATTGTCCAAAGCGCATAGAACTCCCAGTTTCTGTTGGCAAAGTTTGCATCCAATTTCCTGAATAATACGCCCACGAATTAAGCTCAACTCAGAGGATTGCGGAATCTGTTTCTTTTCCGGAGAAATTGAGATGCGGTGAAGCTGGATGCTCAGCCATCCAGAGATCACTGAATATGAGCTTGACAGCTTCACCCACTCGTTCTCAAGAACAGCCAGAGAGCTCAAACATTGCGAACACTGGCAAAGAAGGGCCGGGCGGGTAAGTTGGGAAAGATCCATGGTGCTAGAGTCCATGTTGAAGTATAAGGAGATCGACGGTGTGGTGTGCGCCACCTGTTATGGGAGAAATTTGAGAACATTCCAAGGTCGTCAGTCAAGAGCAAAGCTGCCTTGCAAAGGTTCTAGAGGGGGGAGTCTGGACTGCTGACTCAACTATTACTATGGAGTAGTATGAAGAGACCATTCCTTTTTCGGCCTATCGATAAGAGCCAAAGGTAAGTCAGTTTGTTACCCCAGTTCAGTCACGGGACGGTTACAGTACCACTAGCCCAAATAGGCTTAATGTCTTTGCCTGTCGTTTCAAGCCAATCAGACCGGGGCTTTCTTTTAATTGTACGTCGGTCGATGCCGGATAGTGCGTAATCTCTCGGAGAGGAATTGAGTCCATAATATAAGATCAGTTGATGTGTACAGTTGTGCAGTCAGTAGGCTGTGCACTGGTGCTGTCTTCTAAAGATCACGGAGACCCTTGGGTGGTATTTGTAGACCAAGCTGAGCTGGACAACCCCACATTGTGCTTCGGCGACTCAGCCGTTGGAGACTCTTGCTCAAACCAAGCGTCCCCTCTTCCTCCTAACAAGTGACACATTTCGTATTTCATCTGGATGGAACGTTTCGCCAGGCCTCTCCTCCAATCTTTGCGTTTGTTCCGGCCAACTGCGTCCGTTTTACAGGTCAGGCGCAGTTTGAGTCCTATCGCGAACATGGCAACATCGTCAAATGCCACTGATGGCAAGCAGACAACATGGCATGGCGCCGGTGCGGCCGAATTTGATCTGAGGAGTGAGTCAGGCTTCTATATAATAAACCAATTTGTTTTGCTAACATCTGTGGTGGTTAGGTGACACTATGACCAAACCGACGGCATCCATGCTTAACGCGATCTGCCAAACCACCCTTCTAGACGATGTTTTCGAGGAAGACCCTGTGACGAATGACCTACAAACCTATGTTGCCAAGCGCACTAACCACGAGGCTGCGCTGTTGGTCATGTCTGGTACAATGGGCAACCAAGTCGCCGTTCGCACCCACTTGGTCGAGCCCCCATACTCTGTTGTTTGCGATTACCGTTCCCACATCATTTGTTACGAAGCAGGCGGGGTCAGCGCCTGGACCGGAGCTACAGTAATACCTGTTTCCCCCAAGAATAGCTCCTACCTTACGCTCGAAGACGTCCAGAAGAAAGTGGTAATCAGCGACAACATCCACACGTGTCCCACGAAGTTGATAAGCCTCGAGAACACATTAGACGGGATGATTATGCCACTAGACGAAGCTTGCAGGATCACAGAGTGGGCGCACAAACACGGAATCAAGGTACACTTAGATGGTGCTAGATTGTGGGAGGCCGTGGTCTCAGGTGCAGGGAGCTTGGCAGAGTACACCAGCCTTTTTGACAGCATAAGTTTGTGCTTCTCAAAAGGCCTAGGTGCACCTATCGGCAGCATTATAGTTGGGTCAGACGCTTTTATCAAAAAGGCCCGCTGGTTTCGCAAGTCAATCGGAGGCGGCGTGCGTCAAACTGGAGTGATAGCTGCAGCGGCGAGGGTAGCTCTTGATGAGACATTCGGACCAGATGCTCACGGCCGGCAAGGAAAGCTGCGAGAAACGCACGTCAAAGCGAAGCGTGTTGCGAATATGTGGACCACTCGTGGAGGCAAGATAGCCTACCCAGTCCAGACTAACATGGTATGGTTGGATATCGAGGCATCTGGACTTGGACCCAATGACCTAGCAGAGATAGGAACGGGGAAAGGGTTGAAACTCCTAGGAAACAGAATTGTTATTCATTACCGTAAGTTCTAAACCCAACTCCTATGACTTGTCCCCAGCAAGTTCTAACTCTTTGCAGAGGTATCAGATGATGCCATGAACCGCCTAGAGCAAGTATTTGACTTAGCATTGAAAGGCCAGTACCAACAGAGTACTGACACCAGCAAGCCTTATGGGAGTCGATAACCGTGTTTGAGTATCGCTTCAATGTTATGCAGTCTCGACCTCTATGCTTTACACATAGATAGCCAAAAACTTTAGAAATGCCCCGAATCGCAAGTTTTACGTAGGATAGTGCCACCATTATAGTGTAACAAAAGCAATCGTTCACGGCTTCAATAGTTCCAGGTCGAAGTAAGTCCAACAGTACGAATCCTTGACGTAAACGGAACGGGAAAACCTCTCTCCGCCCGGCCCGAGTGAGCTTAAGAAAGACATGGAAACCATCCATGGTCGGCTCCCGTGAGCCCCATTAAAGTTCTATTTGATTGGCTGTATTTAGCTGTTGTGGCCTCAGGAACAAGATATTGATGCCTGATATGTGCCTGGGGCTTTCGTCAAGGCTCGTAAAGCTGAGCCATCTCCCGCATCTTCCTGTGTGTTCCTCGGACGACGAGTGGACAACTCGAAGACTCAAACCAGACAGTTTCTTGTCTCGTCCCCATTACTGACTCCGCCTGCCAAACAGAAACCATCATCGCAATCAGCCTCGCTGGTTGTTTTGGATGGCTGGGGTGGATTTGTCAACTGTGTACGTTCAAGCTCCATCTTTTGTTCGATTGGGAAGCACCGTATAACTAACTGGCAACGGCTCGCTGCAGAAATAGCCGCATCCTCCCTGAATCCTTTTGTACAATTTTCTCCTCATCGCTCCCTTGTTCAATGACATTTTGCTGCGGTTGAGAAATACTGTTTGGAAATAACGGATCATCGCCATTGTTGGAGGTGATCAGCTTAACAAACCACTCTTGGCTTTCATGAACAAATTAAGTCATATCCAACTCTGAATATATTTTGGCTGCACTTACGCCCGTTTATGTATCGCCTGATGCATCGCGCGCCCTTCAAGATACGCTGGTGATATATCTCGACGTACCTCAGGACCAAGACTGTCCACGAGGAACTTCCAGCTTCCTGGTCAACATACCGCAGATTCTTCTTCTTTTGCCTTTAATTTATAAGGTAAAGTGACTGGCCGTTGAACCTCAAAACGTTGTTAGTATTGGTATTTAGATTTCGAAGACTGATCTGTGGTCAGATCTATGATATGGACCACCTCTAGTGCAGCAGGAACATTCAGGCTTATCTCGGTTTTTCCATATGTCCATAGTATTCCGTCTTGGAATCTTATCCTAGGCGAACTCGTCCACTCCGGGCCATCTACCTCCCCAGCATGGAGGCAACACAAGAATCAACTCAGCCATACACGGATCCTCGACGCGAAAACCTTAATAATTCCGGATTGCTCGAAGAGGATCTGGCAGACGTCGTCTGTATTCTTCACCCCAGCTCACCTGGGGCTCTTGAAGCAGTAGCCGCAACAGCTCGCATTGCACCTTGGCATATCCTGCAAAAAGATGCACTGGAAGACGGGTTCTCCGGTACCCCAGCTCTTGACATTGCTCTTAGACTGTCTTCCAAGGTGAATGACCCAAACCGTGGCTTTTGCTTTGGGCGTACTCTCGGCCGCTCCGACATTCTCCTTGCTGCAGACCCTACATCCAGGCGTATTTCCAACACCCACTTTCGCGTATACGTCACAGATAACTGTATTCTCATGCTTGAGGATGTCTCGACAAACGGCACGATTGTAGACAACTGCCGCCTTCGCAAGCGAGAGAAAGAGCACAGCCGAATGTTAACCAATGGCTCCGTTATTCAAGTGGTCAATGGTGATGATCCCCCAAATGAGGTCAAGTTTGTGGTACGTATGCCCAATAGGGATGGGTTTACGGACCTATATGCCAAGAACCTCCAGAAACACATTGGCCAAGCCCAGGGGTATCCGCCTGGCACTGTGCAACCTGGGAAGCGCCAACCATCAGGTCTTGGTTTTCAGTCATGGAATACCCATGGAATGCATTGGTCAGGTGGTCCAACCTACAATGTCACCGGGCAGATTGGGAAAGGGGCTTTTGCAGTGGTCTACAAGTTAGCGACTAAGCAACATGGAGCCGTGTTTGCCGCCAAAGAACTCGACAAGCGTCGCTTCATGAAGAACGGTATATTGGATCATAAGGTTGACAATGAATTGAAGATCATGAAGGACTTGAAGCATGTGAGTGAATTAAATCTTATCGTGGAGGTAATTTTGGCTAATCTGATATCTTGAAAGCCGAACATTGTCCAGTACATCGACCACCATGAGCATGACCGCTGGATTTATATCATTATGGAATACGTTCCTTGTGGAGAGTTGTCTACCTACCTACAAAATATGGTCAAGATTCCCGAGGATATGGTGAAAACAATTGCTCGGCAAATACTCCATGCGCTTAAGTACCTCCATAAGCGGAGGATCACACATCGCGATATTAAGCCGGACAATATTCTGATCGCATCCCACGATCCACTGAAAGTGAAGCTCTCGGATTTTGGCCTGTCCAAAGTTGTCCAAGACGAGACCTTTTTGAAAACCTTCTGTGGAACACTCCTTTACTGCGCACCAGAGGTTTACCCCGAATACGACATGTATCGCCGTGGCGAGGTGAGGAAGAGACGCAGAGTTGGTGATCCGTAGGTTACCCCATAACTCCTGGTTTATCGCCCTTTAACGATCATTAGGCAACCGAAAACCTCCCCATATGACCAATCCGTCGATATGTACTCGCTAGGCGCTGTTCTTTATCATCTTCTTGCCGGAATTCCCCCCTACACTGGCCGAGGCGATGATCAAGGAGCACAGATGTTGCGAACCATCATGACGACAGAGGCAGACTATAACATCCTCCGCAGTGCGGGCGTCTCAGAAGCCGGAATTGACTTGGTGTCTCAGCTCCTAAACCGTGACCCTCATCTTCGCCCAAAAGAGCGGGACTGCCTCAAGCATGCTTGGGTAGTTGATGTTCCTGATGTAGACGAATACGAAGATGACGATATGATGTCTAACTCTTCAGGTGGGCTCTCTGATATAGGTGAAGATGTGGAAGATGATATGGACGCTTCTCAACTCTCCCTTGACGAAAACCCGGATTTCGAAGACGAACTGGCTGAAAATGACAGCAACTTGGCCCAGTCAAAAAGACCTAGGATTGACTCTCCCCCTGCGGAAATCCGTTACCCGTCTCTTCCGAACATTGAGATCTCCCAGAGTCACCAACAAATATCTCAGTCCACTCCAAGACGGCTTTTCGGAGAAATAACTTCATCAGCTTTACGCAGCTCCCATGCCTTAGGCGACAACATGAATGCATTTGAGGGTGACAATTTTAGCATCCATGACTTCGTTTCTTCAACTGGTGAGTCGATGATCAGTTACGGCGACAGCCTCAACTCCGTCCTATCCCTCCCGGAACATCCCGTTGCTGGATCGGCAATTAGCTTACTGGGCGCTGAGAATCTCGTCCGGCAGCTCAACATGAACTCGTGGCACCCTGGCACTTCCAAAAACCCTCTCCTCTCCGCCGAGACAGCAAACCCTCAACCCAATGAGGTTTTCAGGGCTGTTGACGATAAAGTTCAGGAAGAAATTCCGCAAGCTAGTTCTCATACAACCCCCAAAGCAGCCAAATTCAGCCGGCGAATTGAATTGCCCTTACCGGATACTGCGAGTGAACGTTCTAGCTCGGATGATAGTAACACGCGAAATGTAGGCGGCGCCCAATATGGATACTCCGCGGGCGAACCAGGAGGGATTTTCGACATCGAACTTGCTAATACGTTTGACGCCAAAACCGGTCAGTTGATTCCTGACGATTCTGAAACAAGGGGCTTCAAACCACACGCTGATCCTACTCCAACCGGTGGGCCTGTTGCAATACCGAGACCTCTGCCGCCACCCGGTCAGTCACGACCTCTACTAGGGAAACTAACTACTTTACCCGGGTCGATATTTGATCTTACTCTTCGGCTGGAGGATCGAATGACGTCCTGGGGCCGTGGTCCTGAAGCAAGTATCTGTTATCCCGATCCAATGGATGCTCGCATCCCTGCCTACGCCCTCGAAGTGACCTTTTGGGCTCCGGGGCTTGAGGAGCGTATTACTTCTGGAGAGGACTGGATGACAATACCCGGAACGATGCCTCATCTTTCGACGAAGACGCGCAAGTGTATCTGGGTGAACGACGTTGAGCTCCAAAAAGCCCCAGAAGGAGGCCTTCGTTACGGCAAGTTGTATAGCGGTGATATAATCACGATATTTCGCCACCGCAACAAATTCTTGAAGTTCAAGTGCGAGTTTTACCACGGAGACAGCGTGCTCGAGCGACCAGAGCAAGAGAAAGGATTTACGATACGCAAGGTACTGACTTCAAAAGACGCGGCGGTCAATCAACAACCCGTGCGGCGAAACCCCAATTTGAAGGCGTGATACTGTGCGTGAGGAAGCCTGGGGGTTGTATTTCAGGAAGATTCGGTCTGGACTTTATTCATAATAGCTTGGAAGAAGAATATTGGTATCGGTGCCTTGGTTTACTGCCGCGTTTTGGAGTTCGCCTCGAAACAAGATAGAAATACAACCAAAAAAAATGCAAATAAGAGAAACCCGAAATAACAGAGAAAGAAGGCTCGGTGGGGGGTTAACTGTACCTTTAGTCGTCAATCTATCTAGAAAAATATCTATAGCCTGTGCATTGATACTGATAGTATCCACAATTCACTACTACTGTGTCATTTAGTAGTATAGTGCATGTGACTGAAAACGGAAGTCTCTTGTTCAGCCCTCTGCAGTAATGAAATTCTAATCTCAGCCTCCACATTCTTCACCCAACCACACACGATGAACCCAATAATAACCAGCTCCTTGTATGGGGCAATTCACCCCCCCAAGGGAGTTATTCAAGCAGGGGAAGCGACAGCCATGATCGACCTGTTGGATCTACTTTCCTCGAGATCCACAGCGTCTCAGTCTCAGTCTCAGTCCTCGATCTGCCTGTGTGATGATCTCGCCATCCAGACAGCCAAGTTGCAGATCCATCTTCTCATCTAAGAGAAAGTGAGGGCTGTTGCCGAAAGTTACTTTAAATAGTGAACTTGTGC
The DNA here is from genome assembly GCA_027569075.1 of Aspergillus asperescens. Lineage (NCBI taxonomy): Eukaryota > Fungi > Ascomycota > Eurotiomycetes > Eurotiales > Aspergillaceae > Aspergillus > Aspergillus asperescens. Next base: position 124,051 of record JAPDEH010000072.1, on the reverse strand, counting down.
TCTCCTGAACCCTTCAACCTCGTTCCACGGAAACTAGGTTACTGGACCCTGAGTCCCTGACCTGACCCCGAAAGCGGGCTATCCGTTCGCGGCAAGCTCTCTCGAGAGTCGAGATCCTGACTGCTTTGAAGCTGGCCATTTCTTCTTGCTTCAATTGCTGATTTCTTCTCTTGTCACCTGGGTGGTTTAAGCAGGTCTCGCGAGATCTAGTTACTTTCTGATTAGCTGCTTCCACGAGGATTGCAGATCCCTTTAATGATCTGCGACTTTGCTCTGATCCTCTGCATACTCCGTATCGCTCGCTGATATTCATCTCATCCTCACATTGCACCCTCTCTATACGGCCCTTGGTTATTATTTCGCGACTGTTGTCTTAGTCGCTGCTACAGTTTTCACCCCAGAAACCAGTCGGGTTAACGCTTTCTCTGAAACAATAGTTCAACGAAGAGCTGACTCGATTTCCTCGGTTCATTTCCACCCAGGCTATCGTTGCCTTTAATATCTGCCCATGTCGCTAACTCGATCGCACTCTCCCCACCTGGGAGAAGGGTGGTCCAGCCCGGGGTTGACCCCCGGCAGCGGCAGATCGACCCCTAACAACCTTTACCCGCCCAGTTCGTCTGACCCATGGCTAGCTGCTAAAGCAAAAAGCGATGAAGTCCGTGGCTACCCTTACTTTGCTACAAGGAATATCGGGTTCTTCTCGCGCTCGAAACGTCAAATCTCCGCGACTCTTCCGAAGTTCCATGTGAAGTCTACGTCGCCTAAGGAATACTCCGAGAAAGATGGTTCTCTATATGGGCGTGGACGGGGCTGGCGCTCATTATGGCTAGGGAGAACAGTTATGAGACGAAGGAGATTACGGCTGTTCCTTGCTTTAATGCTCTTCCTCGTCGGGTATTTATTCTTTTGGACATGTAAGTTATATTAATCTGGCTCTCTTAGATGGATTAAAGGCAATAACTAATGGTGTCTATCTAGCCTTTGTTGAGACTTTCAGGCGATCAACTTTTGGAGGTGGGACAAAGTTTGTGGTGATACTTGAATCGAATATCGAGGGAGGGGTTATGGAGTGGAAAGGTGCAAGAGAGTGGGCCATCGAGCGAAACAGCGTCTCAAATAAGAAAGAATATGCTAAACGATGGGGATATGAAATGGAGGTTGTCAACATGCTGGCAAAGAAACGCTATTCACATGAATGGCGCGAGGGTTGGGAGAAGGTCGACATTCTGCGTGAGACCATGCGGAAATACCCAGACGCAGAATGGTATGTCGACGACAGCATAGATACATGGACCAAGTGCTAACAGTATATAGGTTTTGGTGGCTCGATCTTACCACTTATATCATGGAGTACTCGTACTCTCTTCAGGACCACATATTCAATCGTCTCAATGAGATAGTTTACCGCGATATCAACGAATACAACCCCCTAAATATCACCCACCCACCCACCCAGCCGTACCTGGATGAAACATCCCGCGCAGCGGATGGTGACAGGGACCCGTCTTCAATCCATTTTCTGCTCTCACAAGACTGTGGCGGCTTTAACCTAGGCTCGTTCTTTGTCCACCGGTCCCTATGGTCAGAGCGCCTACTAGACATCTGGTGGGATCCTCTTATGTACGAGCAGCGGCATATGCAGTGGGAGCATAAGGAGCAGGATGCTCTTGAGTATCTGTACACAAACCAACCGTGGATTCGCAACAGTGTCGCCTTCGTTCCCCAGCGATACATCAACTCTTTCCCCCCTGGAGCTTGTGGAGATGAACTCGATCCGCAATTCCACTACACAGAGGAAGGACGAGATTTTGTTGTAAACATGGCTGGCTGTGACTTTGGCCGAGACTGCTGGAACGAGATGTACCAGTATCGCGAATACAGCAAGTGGCTGAACCGGACGACATGGGATCGGATATGGCAGAGGGCTCTTGAGTTGTATAATACACTATTTACCGACGGCAATAGGGCCAAATAACTTGGGTAATCGCTACAGGAGTAATGTCACTATAGTACATTTACAGCTTGTACTTAGTATCAAAGTATCATCGGAATCATCGGATCAGCATCTCATTCAGGTTACCTGTTTTACTTGGCAGGGAGTGGGGGATTCATATGTACCTTATCGCAGTCTATTTTACATAGTAATTATAGAGACGAAGCATTACAATTAAATAAACCGTTACCTACGTTGAAAATCAAATAGCATGGCTTTAATAACCGTCCATCTACAAAACCACGTGACCACATAGACACAGCTGCACCCATTGTCCCCCAAGCCCCCCGTACCACCGACCGCCAACCACCCAGCCAACCACAACACTCCAATTGCATTCACCCCCATCACCAACATCCAGCAGAAGCCTCACTTTCAACTGCACAAGCACCAGCTCAAGCTCATTGCACGTCAAGCACACATCCCACCCACCCGAAGCGCCTCCCCGATCCTTTCAGAAGCCAAAAAAAATAAAACAAGAAACGCAACATGCCAACCGCCGAGTCCGCCGCTTTCCTCGCCAAAAAACCCACCGTCCCGCCGACCTTTGATGGCGTGGACTTCGAAGACAACGTCGCTGTCCACAATGCCCGTGATGCCATTATCCGCGAGCAATGGGTCCGGAGCATGATGTCCAGACTTGTCGGCGAGGAATTGGGGAAGTGCTATGCGCGCGAGGGCGTGAATCATTTGGAGAAGTGTGGGAAGTTGAGGGGTATGTTCTTTTTCTCTTTTCCCTATTCCCTATCCCACGTACCTACCTACCTAGCCTGCCTGGACTGGGTAGGTAAGGGTATTCTACAAGAGACTAGCTAATTGTGGATTTTCCCGAACAGAGAAATACTTCGAATTGCTGAGCGAGAGGAAGATTAAGGGATACTTGTTCGAAGAGAAGAACCATTTCACAAAGTCGACGTGAGGAATGAGAGAATAAGGCTCGATAGGGGATTGGCGGCAGGCGGGGTTTTTTCTATTTTCCTTGTGTGTGTGTGCATTATTTCAAAAACATTGTGTGTTTTTAGCAGTTGATGTACTATCAAATGTACTTTTCTTTATTCCTTACGGATGGCTTTGCTTTGGGTTGCTTTGGTTGGATGCGCGGGCAGCGCTTTCAGTCTTGGTAGATAGATGAAGGATAGACGAAAAAACTTGATTCTATGATCATCGTGGTCTGTTTATATATACCTATTTGGATATACAGAAGATGATTGTCAGAAGATGATTGTATATTCAAACCCCAAACGGAATGAACTAGACCAAAATATAAGCCCCGCAAGCTGATATGGATCAGGTATCAATAGTAAGCACTGTCGGTCCGTTCGGGAAACGCCCCAGGTGTATCTCCAGCAGCCGGGTTTTTGACATCATTGTCTTCAATATCACTATCTAGACTCAATTCAAGCTCTGTAGGTGGAGCGCGCATCCGGGCCAAATGCTCCTCATCGAGAGACGGAAGACTATACGGAGGTTGAGGCGGAAGAACATCTCGACCTGAAGGCAGGTTTACAAGGTAATCCGCTGAGGAAGGAATCAATTGCGTGTTTATCTGGCTTCCATGTTAGCGAATAATATAGGACATAGAGTCGAAGTACACGATGTACACTTACAGTATCATTCATGCGCACCCACTTGATCTCCAGCATCTCAAGCACTCGTCCCTCTTCCTCTCGACCAGCATTGTCCCCAGGTCCTAGCTCTCCCTTCTCCAACCGCTCGCCCGAGGCACCTTTTTCCATCCGCCGCTCTTCACGCCGCTCCCGGAACCCCTGCTTCAACTTGGACAACCCTCGGCTTTTCGTAACGGTCTCCTCTTTAGATCCCGTACTTCTCAACCCAAGAGCACCTTTCGCCGCTCGAAGCCAGGCAATCCCTTCCCCGATCTTCCCCGCGAGTTCCGCATCCACCCCGAAAAACCGGCAAGCTCTAGCCCGTGCAACAAGTCCTAGAACACGAGCGTACTTGACAATGTCCGGGTCAATTCCCGTTCTCCGCCCCTCCACACCTACAGAGCCTAGCCCCGTAGCAGCCTGCTCCGCGTACTCCGCCGCGCGAATACACAGCCGGGCAAAGAGATGCGCGCGAACCTTGGGTATCTCTGGCGCCCGCACCATCCAGTCCTTGTCATTCGGGTTTCGAGCCTGAATACAAGCTACTATGTACGCGTCATCCTTCAAAACAGCAAAGAGGGTTGCCTCGGCCAATGCAAGTGACGAGAGCGCCGCCTGCGTGGCGTGGGCTAGATCCGGTGCGCTAGCGGCTTCTAGGCCATTTGTGAAGTATAAAGATGAGGATAGAAGCGAGTGTATGGTATTCGCTTGCAGGAGGTGTTTGGTTGCTGTTTGGACGGCTGCTATGCGTTGTTCAGCGCTAGGTGTTGAAGATGCGTAGAGTGTGCGCGTGACGCCGGACCGGGCGAGAGAGAATAGAACATAGCCTAATGTCGTGAGGGTGAAGGCGAGTTCGTATTGAATTCCTAGTCCGCGAGCTCGGTTGGGAGTGGGACGAGAGCTTTTCAGAGGTAGTGAGCTTGTAGCTAGTGTGGTACGCCATTCGGGCTCGAACTCGGCGCGTTGGGTGACTTCGATTTCCTCGGGCTGGTGGATAGCCGGAGCGGTGGTGGTATCGATTGGTCTCCCATTGAGCCCTTGAGCGATTGCGACGAGATACGGGAGGTAGTCGTTGAGTGCGGAGAGGACGGAGGTTAAATGCGTGTCGCGCTGGGGGCCGCGGGGTAGGCGGTTGTGGGCTTTGAGTGTGAGGCGGAGAGCATGTCGGGCTGTGGTTGCAGACTGTGGGAGGGAGGGGTGCGTGCGGGAAGAGAGTACGCTCTGGAAGGAGAGGTGTGAAGTTGTAGGGAGGTCGAAGGGGTAAACCATGGTGATCAAGTGAAGTATGAGGTGGTTTGAGAGGACAACTACAGTTATGTTGGGCGCGGACCCTTGGATAGTGATGTCACCGCCAGGCCGCAGCCAAAGCCAAGAAGCGCACTATCGACGCGGTTTGAATTGAATACCCCTATTAGTGCATTTCGCATTGTGGACATGATACAGATCTGTCTAAATGGTCCTTTGTAGCTTTAATTCGCTCATCATTATCTCCAGTCCCATATCCACCTCCGCAGTCGCTCGTCTCCCAGAAGGTCATCGCCGTACATAGGCATGTTATTCACTTTAGTGAGTATATCGGTAGGGCTTTGCCATATATTTGCCGGGGAGAGCATGAGTTTGGGAGTAATTGCCGGTTTGGCGATATTGGGGTGTCTGTAGCTTGAACTGCGAAGCCCAGCCGATCGCACGCATTGGCGTACTAGAATGTACTCGAACAAAACCTTGGTGAGTGTACTGAGAAATCGACCTTCGCTTCTCGTAATGCATGGCCGTAGTCGCGTGTATTCTGAAAGGGCTTCTCAAAACATGAAACAGCCCACATACACACTTCAATCACACATCCATGCCTTCAGTATCGGATAGATTGCTTGGAGCACTGCTGACGCCAGATGAGTCGCTGTCAGCCATATATGGCGCTCGCGACCGCATCTGGGAGCTCCATTCTTGGATTGTAGGAGCACCGCCCTCGATAATAATAGGATGCTCTTCGGCATTCTTTCCAAGAATTGTCCCCGCGTATCGAGACTCCTCGCCCGTTTTACTGTGTTTCTTCTTCAGGGCCGTAAGGTAGTCCTCTTTCTCGAGCGAATCGGCATCAACCACGTCACCTTCGCTAGGCACAAATCCAGCGATGCGTCTAATCTCGCGGTTCGCAGGGCCTGTGAACCACGAAAGAAACCCTTCTAATCCCCGTACATCTTCCTCTCCTTCCCAACATTCTTCCCAGTCTCGTAGTTGTGGTCGCAATGCACCGGCGTCTTGTAGCGCTTGGTAGACGTCTTCTAGTACGGGTACGGGGTCGTGTGGATGGGCGTTTGCGGCGTGATCTGATGCTGAGGAGGCGAGAAGCATTATGTATCGGGCGGTGAGGTCAGCGAGGGTATCTAGGACTGATGGACGCGTGGCATGGAAGCCTGCTGCGCGTAAAATCTGGATGATCGGTGGACGGAGAAGGGCGTTGTGAAGGTTCGCGCCAGACATGGTGAGGAAGGGCTCAGTAGCCCGTAATTCAGCCAAAAATTCTAAAGTGACAACAGAATCCGAGTTCAGTGTTGGTATCTGAAGTCCAGGAGAGCAGAGAAGAATGAATGTGATGAATGGTGGAAGTGAAGAGGAAGGCGGACCCGAACCTTGAAGCTCTCTCTTGGCCTCTGCCGCCTTGTCTGACTTACTCCTCAACACCTTGCCTCACCAACAACTCTACACTCCTCCCATATGATACACAAGTGACTACACTTCCGGTCTTCTGATCAAAATGTCTGAAGCACCTCGACCGTCCCTTAAACTCACTTTCGGCAAGAAAAAGGCGCCTGAACAGCCGCAGAGCCAGCCAGCTCCTCCCGATTCAGATAAACCTCCACCCCCTCAACGCAAACTCACCCTCAAGATCGCCCGGAAACCCACCCAGAATGAACCAGAAGAGAAGCCCAAGAAACAAAAAATTACTATAAAGAAGAAGAAGCGACCAACAGATGAGGCTGGTCCAAACGAGCCTTCCGCCTCTGGCGCATCACAAGCAGCTGGACCCAAGCGACTCAAGTTGAATCCATCTAAGAAACCCGGAGTACAATCGATTCGAATCAAAAATAAAGGTCTTGTCCCGAACAGACCAACCGGCGTCGGCTACGACTCGGAAGCATCCGATACGGAAATCGATCCTGCAATCGAAGAACAGTTCATTCTACGTATGTTACCCGGAGAGGACTGCGAGTATCTCCGTCGCGCCATCAGTGAACGCAAATTCGACCGCTCCGAGTTCTGTTTTAAACCACTAACCCGGGAGGGTCGACGATCCGTCTTGAAGATCCGGGACAAGCAGTATGCCGCGATATTAGTGGATCTGCCATGCATCATTGAGGGAATGAAAAGTTGGGACAGACGTGGATGGTATAAATCGGCGGATATATGTCAGATGCTTCTAGTCCTGGGCGCCGTCGCCGCGGAAGCAGAAGCTTTGGATTACCCCATTCCTGCTGAAATTCAACGTCCGGATGATATGACCTTACAGTACCCTCATGGCATGACCCCCCCCCTTCGATGGGTGAGAAAACGGCGTTTCCGGGACCGGATCAGCACACGTACCATAGAGCAGGTTGAGAAAGCTGTTGAGGATTTGATAGCCCAGGACGATGCCGCTCTTGGGCCTCCCCGTTATGAGCTGGTTGATAAGACGGCTCTCGATCGTGCTGAGGGGCTCGTACAAAGCGGAGAGTATGACGACTATGAGTACGATGATGAGCAAGACGCTGAAGGCGAGATGGACGAAGCCATGGACGACGGCATGTTTGAAGATCTCGAGGACACCCTTGCTGCCGAAATGGAGGCCGCTCTAGCAGCAGGGCCAGACGGGGCCACGATGGACGCCGACGTCGTGAAGGAACCGACCGATTCCGGAGTATATCAAGCAGGTACACCTATGGCTACCAAGCCCTCAACACCAGCACCGGATGCAGGCGCAGGCGCAGACACATCGGGTGACGAAAGCGATGCGTCAAACGGCGAAGAAGAGACACCTGAAGATGAGCTTGATGAGGAGCAACTCGAACAACAACGACTGGTACAGCAATCGCGTGAGGAGATCACAGAATTGGAGGCCCTCATTCGCACAAAAACAGCAAAATGGGAAGCACAGACGAATCAAATTCTCAAGGGCAAACTTGCCAGGCGTATCCATGACCTGAAAAAAGCAGTGTCTCTGAAGAAGGTCTCGATTGGCGAGGGAGATGATGCTTACAGCTGAGTCTATTGCAAATCACATGAATACTTGTTTTGATACCCAATATGAATTATGTCTAAACTTCATTTCAGGAGACATAACCTGTATAATAATACGTGCCAATCTTATAATAAGCAACCCAAATAAAACATTCACTACCCTCACAACTGGATCTCCCGTCGCTTCCCTCTCCACATCCCCCGGGTGCAACTCCCTGTCCTCCCTAACTTCCTCTCCCTAAGTCTCCCTATCCGCCGTCTCCCCATCAGGCACCGGCGGCGTCCGTCCAACCCTCTCTCCCAAAATTCGTTCATGCTCCTCCTCCTTCCGATCCAAATTCGCCATCGTACTCTCTCCCTCGCCAGACGCCGACGCCCCAGGCTCCTGCGCAGTCCCGGATTGTTTGGGGGGTTGGGAGGGGGGTTGTGTCGTGGTGGGTGGCATTTTTGGTTGGTTGGTTGTGTAGATGGACATATACTAGGATGTTTGATATAGTTTCAATGGCAGTAGTAGAGCAGGTTTGTGCAGATATTTGGTTGTTAGGTGCTGGTGCTGTTGGTTTATATGTTGATGCGGACATGACGTCAAGGAGATGCTTACAAGACTATGGGGGTCCGCATTCATAGAGGGGAGAAGTGAAGTCATATTCTCTTATAGCTCCATAATTGATCATTATCGTCTGTAATACAAGATTCAATTTTCTTGTCTTTTTGTGTTGAGGTGAGATTTGTTATGTAACACTGCATATATATCACGGCGCATATCAGGCAGTAGTTTTACCTCTCGAAGAACTCCTTCAAGGTAGTGTTGATTTCATCGCGTGCCTCTAACTGTACCCAGTGCCCTGCTGTACTCACTCTCTTAAATGTGAAATCGGAAGCAATCTGCTTTATCTGTTCTTTAATACCCGGTAACTCGAGCTTGGTTTGCTGCCGGCAGACCATCAGGACGGGCATTGAGAGCGCCGGGTCGAGGTTTGCTTGAACCTCGTCTTGCTCGTTTATGTTTCCCACCAGAGCGTGATACCATTTTAGTGCTGAGCCATGGCTATTCCGCAAGATATCTTGGTGGATTTGACGTTCCTAGAATGGTTAGATGCTTAGTTCCTGTTAATGACATGGAGTATTCGTTGCTTACAGTCTCGCTAACGTATTCTGGCTCAGGACCTTTTCGATCCTGAAGTAGCCATGTCTCCATGGCGCCTATTGGGCCAACATGCTCTAACCATAAATTGGGGTCTTGTGGGTAAAAGAGGGAGAAGAATGAGTCCGACTGCAGACGTCAGGCGACGTTTACCCTAAACATCAGATCTAGCAAACTCACATGCTGATCAAGAATGTCACCTGCGTCAGACCTGGCGAAGAACTCTAGATACCCGAATCTCTCATAACCCAAGAACTGCTTCGTCAAGGTATTCACGGCGACAATATCAAAATGCTCTCCTGGCTTAGAGTACGGCACGTCTAGGAACGTACATGACAATAGATGGTTTGGAAAGTAGTTCGCCAAACGAGAAAGAAGAATGCATCCTGTATCATGGCCCACTATGTGGGCTTTATCGATACCTTCGTGGTCTAGTAGCTCGATGATCTCAGCAGCCATTCTCTTGGTTTTGTAGTCTTCGAGCGCCGTGGGCTTGGCTGTATCGCCATATCCTAGAAGGTCCGGTGCCAACACCCCATATCCTTCTTCGGAGAAAAACCGGACTTGGTGGCGCCAATCATAGCATGAGGATGGGAAGCCATGGAGGAAGAGAATCGTAGGTAGTGAGGTGTTGGTTGGAGGGTGGTAGGCATAGCTATAAGTATGAGATGTTGAGAGGGTATGACTCTTTGCGAGTCGAGGGAAAGCAATGCTTGCCATTTCTCTAAGACGTAAGACAGGAGATATGGTGTTGCTGAGAGGGTAAATGGTAGTTCTGGTGGTATTTATGCATCTCTGCGTAAGACGGAGACTTTCGGAGACTTTGTGCTGGTGTTGGCTGGGCTGCATGGGCCCCATCCTTAAGTCAAATCTGAGACCGCTTTGACTTCAAAATGAGTAAACAGGTCGTATCGCCAAATTGCGAGAGTGTCAGATTGATTGGGTTCGGCTCTTGAATGTCTGGTCACAGTCCCAAGGGTACAGTTCTGGACCCAACTTCCTTCTGGATGCGACTAAAACGTTAAACTTAAACTAACCTTAGAGCACTCAATAACGGGACAGTTAGCAGTACTAAGCGCGACTCACCCATCTTATCATCCTATAATGATAAGCATCATTTAGGGGGCTAATGTTAATCACGTTGCTGGCCTCACTAGTATACATTCCCACCTGCTAGGCAAGTACCCATGGGGAGCCTCACGATAATCCCAGATCTCAACAATAATAAATGCATCATGTATTGTGACGTTGCCCTTGATCCGCGGAGCGTATATAATTGCAGCGGCTCAGCTATCTTCGCCTCCAAAGTCCGGCTCGGACGACGGTATCACCACTACTGCGAGAATTATGTCAGTTTAGATCTATATGAGTAGTAAGTGCAGGGATTGCAATGATCTACCTTGCATGACCTATTCATGACTTACAGATTGTTGACGATCAACTTTGTGGTTCATCTCTCAGACGACAGGATATAGTGAGATATGTGGAAGCCGCGAAACGACGGAAAAAAGAGTATTCTGTTGGAGTGTGCTCCATCTATTTTAAACTCTAGGGTTGATATAACCGAAGTAAATGGGGATCGCAAGGCTGATGATATGCATGCTTGTTGTAAACAAGAAAAGTGAGCAGAGGAGATGGTGTTGGGGACTGATTCTATAACAATCAGGTGACGGTTTGCTATTACTATTTGAAATACCTCAAGTTCACATTGAGGACCCCATCGATTCGAGACGCAAAGTCGTCTACGGCAGCCAAGTTCTCTTTAAATTTCTTGACTTCTAGTGAAGCTTTTGAAGACTAGAAACGATCGCCTTGGTTATGCTTGGTGCTGGGGCTAGAGCTTGGCTGAGCTCGTGCTGCGAGCAAATCTGTAAGATCGCATCTGACTGCAGTAGAGAGGCCAGGAAACTGATGCTAACCATTTATTTAGTTTCTCTTGTTCCTCGGCCTTATGAGACACTGGAAACTCGATATCCCTCGGGCTCCTTCATGTCGAGACATAATGCTGGTGGTACACTGATTGGTGTAGCTTGGACTGTTGGACTCCTGGCACGCAATTCCAATCCTCTATTGCTCACCTCGACACACGTCCTCAACGACCAATCTCGAACAAAACTAAGGAGCCATGTATCCACTCCGATAGATATCTCAGCAAATTGATATTGGTCTATTCCTATTTCTCTGTTTCTCGGCCGGGTGCTTATAACGTGATATCAATCTCATTCTGCGTGACGGCCAGACTGCTCCAAAAGATGTTTTGAATTGCATCAGGGACGGGAGACAAGAGATCGATTTAGTCCACCATGAGCTCTGCCGAACATAAATTTAGCAGTATCCTCTACAGCTCCAAATCCCTGTCGAGGTTCAGCAGATGCTCGCTAATCTTCTGGATCTCCGCTCGGGACCCTTTGATTGATAATTTGTCATTGCTTCGACAATACCATGTCTCAAACACAAACTGGTATTCATGGGGTTGACCTTATCTCTCAAGGGTCAGCCTACGGCCTGCTTATTGGCCTCGGTATCCTCTTCTGCGGCGTGATTCTCATCGCCATCAATGTGCAGAAGGCCTATCTATCCGAGGATTCAGCAACCTCGGAAATGTTTATGGTCGCAAATAGATCTGTTGGGACAGGGCTGACAGCATCGGCGGTATTCTCGTCATGGATGTGGATTAACGAGACAGTGCTGTCAGCCGCCATGTGCTACAGATATGGATTGGCAGTGCCTCTGGTACGTCGCTTTCTTTTCCCATAGATCAAGTTCGGCCAGGCTGACAGGAACAGTGGTGGGGATCGGGTCTCTGCTTTCAGATTGCCCTCATGGCTGCTCTCGGAGTCATGGCTAAGATTCGAGTCCCTTATGCGCACACATCGCTCGAGATCATCAGGATGCGATATGGCACAGTCGGACATCTTGTCTTCATCGTCTTGAACTTGACGAACAACGTCTTCGGTTGTGCTTCCATGATCCTTGTAGGATCCCAGCTCGTATATGGGGTTTCCGGCATGCACTTTGTCGCTGCCACCATTCTAATCCCCTTGGGAGGTGAGTAGTTCTCTGGTAAATATCAGACGTGACCAGACTAACCGCTTTTTAGTGGTCCTGTATACTGCTGTTGGGGGTCTCAAAGCCACCTTCTTGACAGATTTCCTGCACACAGCTGTCGCACTGATTCTCATCATCTTTTTTACCTTGTCAGTCTTGACAAATGAACATATCGGCGGCCTGAGTGGTCTCTATGACAAGGTGGTAGCTACAGCTAGCGAGAACTACATCCCCGGTAACTTCGAGGGATCATTGCTCACTATGAAGTCCAAGGAGGCCATTATCTGGGGATTGATCCTGAAATTTGGAAATCTAGCTCTGGTCGTCATGGTAGGTGGACTGGTAGTCGTTAGTATTCGTTCGTCGTGGCTAACCTTCCATAGGATACTGCTTTCTGGCAAAAGTCTTTTGCTAGCGAGGTTAATTCAACCGTGCCCGCATACAATCTCGCCGCAGTGGCCGTGTTCGGTATCCCATGGGGCTTGGGAACAGTCATCGGACTGTCTGCTAGGGCACTCCACCATACAGCTATATTTCCAACCTATCCTAGCGATATCACCCAAGCAGAGGTAGAAGCAGGCTTGGTAATGCCATACCTGGTCAAAGCCCTTATCGGAGACTCTGGAATTGTCGCATTCTTCGTGCTTTTATTCATGGCCTTAACCAGCACAGTATCGTCTTCCATGATCGCTGTCAGCAGTATCCTATCCTTTGACATTTACAAGACATACTTCAACCCCAAAGCAACAGACAAGAAGCTGCTCCGCGCAAGTCATATCACTGTGGTTTTTCATGCCATTTTCATTACTGGAATCTCGATTGCAATGAACTATGGTGGTGCCAATATGACCTGGATTGGCTATTTCCGACCAATCCTCTCCTGTCCCGGAATTATACCTCTTGGACTCACTCTCTTCTGGGATGGTCAGACAAGACTGGCGGCAATCCTCTCACCTGTCCTGGGGTTCTTCACAGGACTCATCATCTGGCTGAGCACCGCACATGCTCTGTATGGTGAAGTGAACATGACAACAACAGGCGAAGGTTTACCTGCACTATACGGAGCGATTGGGTCCTTTTTCTCTCCGGCTCTCTACTCGGTGGTAATCTCCCTATATAAGCCTTACAAGTTTGACTGGCGAGTATTCCTTCGCATCGAGCTCGCCGACGAAGCACAAATCCACCGTGCCGACACATCAACCGTCACTGACGCGAAAGAGAAGCCCGGTACACAGACACCCAAGTCCGACACATCAACCGCAGACCCAGAGCGTACCGGAGCCCATGATAAACCAATCGCGGTGTCTACGGCTCTCTCGACTCCGCCGTCACAACTTAGCTTGGATGACATACGTCATCCGTTCAGTGAGGAGACACTGAAGGAATTGAACCGCTGGATGAAGATTGCATGGGCTGTATTTGTTGTCCTTGTCTTGGTTACCTTCATTCTGTGGCCGATGCCACTGTACCGCGACTATATTTTCACCAAGTCCTTCTTCTCGGGCTGGGTGTCTGTTGCCATTGTTTGGCAGTTCTTTGCGTTCTTTGCTGTTGTTGTGTACCCGCTGTATGACGGTCGGTACGAAATTGAGAAGAGCACGAGGGGGATGTGGAAGTCAACAAAGGATTTCCTGGCGAAGAGGCGTTCAAAAACGTCTTCTTAAAATGGTGCCCTGTTGTCATAGACACCTGCCAAATGGCCTATAATGGGCGGGAGTTATATAAAACAAGTGCCTAGATTTACATTATTCTCAGAAAAAAGTCGGCTTATAAGGACCTAGACATCAATGCTAAGACTAAGACCTCATTTTTAGAGACAGCATCAGCTTAATAAACTTGTATTCATAAATCTTCATAAATCTTGTGTTGGTGGCGAGTAGCGTCAGTATTATCGGTTGAACCGAGGCATCTCTGTTTTCAGGATTGTAATCAGGGAAGCTCAACCAATCTCTTTCTCTCTTTCTCCTTAGTCCTATGGATATTCCCCAATTTCCATGTGGAATCCAGTCTAGAAGAACTACAATAGAATATAATTATAAACTTCCCATTGCTCCCCAATAATCTCTCCCCCAACCCACCACCTCAACCGCTTGATTCAACCTACCAACCAAGATGGCAACCCTCTTCACGCTCCCGATCCCCACCACCGAAGGTGCCGGCACCATCACCGTCTCAAACCCATCATCCTCAGACCCGAAACTCGACACTAAGAAAATCTACCTCCTAACATTCACCTCCCCGCCAGACAACCGCCTCACCCCTTCCTTCATCACCACCTTCCTCCTAGCGCTGGATATTATTGAGCATCGCTTCCCCAAGGGAGTCGTGGTGACAACATCCGGCATCCAGAAGTTCTACAGCAATGGGCTTGATTTGACGCTTGCGCAGGAGACGGAAGGGTTTTTGGATCAGTATTTGTGGAAGTTATTTAGGAGGCTTCTTACGTGCGTTTTCCGTTTTCCCTACCATATTCCAGATCTACTCTCTTCTTTGTTCGGTGCAGAATGATAAAAAGCGCAAAAGCGCTAACTGCAAGTATAGGTTCCCCATGCCCACTATCGCCCTCGTAAACGGGCATGCTTTCGCCGGCGGCTTCATGCTCGCGATGTACCATGACTACCGCATCATGAACCCGCAGAAGGGCTTTCTGTGCCTGAACGAGATTGAATTCGGAGTCCCCCTCCAAGGGCCCATGATGGTTATCTTTGGAGAGAAACTGGCTTCACCATCGTTCCGGGACGTAGTTTTGGAGGCGAAGAGGGTCGGTGGTCCGGAGGCGTTGAAGAGGGGCATTGTAGATGCTGTTGGGGGGATCGATGAGGCGGTTGGACTTGTGAAGGAGAGGGGCCTGGAGAAGAAGGGAACGAGTGGAATTTATGGTATTATGAAGGAGGAGATGTATAGAGGGGTGCTTGCGGTGGTGGATAACCATGAAGGGAATCTCGAGTGGAGGGACCAGATTGAGGAGGCGAAGGGGAGATTCGAGACGGAGGCGTTGAAGAGGGTTGAGGATTGGGAGAAGGAGAAGAAGGCAAAGCTTTGAAGAAGGAGGTGAGCTTTTGCAATGTGCTTGTTTGGAGGATGTAGGATATAAGGCTCTTTTCAGGACTGGTATAGGGCTTTTTTCTTTTTTCTTTTTTCTTTTGGAATAGTCACTTAGATCTATCAATGGAATTGCATAGAATTATAGTCTACCTACAATATAAAGACAGGCCTCTTTATTGCAGAGAAATCCTAAATCTAGTAAATATAAATGGTCAGTTCTATCTATTGTCAACAAGTGTCTATACAGAAACACCCCCTCCGCAAGTTACCCCATTTTACCTTTCTATCAGCATCACCAAAAACACATCCTTCCAATATCACAGTTTCTAAAAGAGCACCCCTCTTCTCAAAATGTACAGGTTTGTGAAAGAAACCAAACATGCCGAGATCCGACAAACACAATGATTATGACCTCTTCTCTCTAAATAACTCTACCTTATCACAACTCTTCATTCCATTTCGCTTTCTAACACTCTTATCACCAGGCTCCTCTCCTCTGCAATAGGCGACAACCCCAGAGTACATGAAGACAGAATCTCCGGAATGCAACATCAAGCTACTCCATCCAACACCCAGTCAAAGCGCCCTTTAGCGCCTTCGCCATCAGCCAACGAATCCACTAAGCGCAATGCACTCTGTATCAACAATAAAACCTACGCCCAGAGGTATCAGGAAAGACTGGCAAGGTACCGCGCTACCAGAGAACATGATCTAAAGGAGCCGTTTCACCATAACGTCACCCCCACCGGTTGTGCGGAGGATTCTGCACCATTGCATGGGGGCCACAATGGCGTGAGTCCTTTGAGTTGTTCAGGGAAATTCCTGGGACTAGCTAATGGCCGGTCACTGGCATAGATTGTTGAGAAGCCGCAACCGCTGAGAATACCCAAGTACGAGGTGAC
Organism: Aspergillus asperescens; assembly: GCA_027569075.1. Taxonomy (NCBI): domain Eukaryota; kingdom Fungi; phylum Ascomycota; class Eurotiomycetes; order Eurotiales; family Aspergillaceae; genus Aspergillus; species Aspergillus asperescens. The sequence continues at coordinate 108,094 of JAPDEH010000072.1, read as the reverse complement.
TCAAAACCACGCCCCTCTTTCGACTGATGCAATTGCGAGGATTTTGCTTCAGTGTACACCAAATTCGCTCAAGGCGCAGGCATGGATCAACGCGCATAAGGCGAGCACGGCGGCTAGGGAGAGAATGAAGGCGCTTTTGAGGGAGCGTGATAGCCTCAAGAAGCAGGTGCTTCAGCTGCGTCCGAAGAGCGAATGGACCAAGATTGCTAAGTCAAAAAGCAAAGAGCCTGCCAATGAGGCTGAAGAGATGAGTGAGGAAGGACGTGGGATGCCGAGCAGGATCTTAACCAAGGAGGGGAAATCAAACACAATCGGTGTCAAACATCGCGGAATCGCTGACGTATTAGATGACGAAGACGAACAGATGGCCAATGTCTTTAAATCTAGTGGGAGACTCCAGATACTGGCGTGCGACCATGAGACGCCGGCTGATGTTTCTGGACGTATCAAAGAGGAGCTTCGGATGTATTTCGGGAGTTCTGGTGAGAAATGATAGGCCAACGGTGGCTGTTGTCGCTTTGTCGTCTTTCGCGACACAGCTTCACCTAACGAGGTTATGATTATGTATTTTAGCGAAAACCGGTCCCATAGGACTGTATCATAGGTTACTAGAAGTCTCAGCCCTTCTTGCTCTTGCTGGTTCCCTTTGCTTTCGTCGGGCTCTCCAGTTTATCTACCAGTGGCCGATACGGTGACGCTAGCGTATACTCTGGTGCAGGCACCTCGTCTCGTCTCGGCTCACCAACAGAAGGACGGCGCAACTGTTCCTCATGCATATTATCCAGACTCTCTCCAACTACCTGGTACTTCGCCCAGTTTATAGGGGGCATGCGGACGATGTTCTGAGGCTCAGGAAGCGTCCCTAGCCCTGAACCGCTTCGAGCTCCAGCATCGGGTTTTTCTGCATCCTCATCATCGGCGTCCTCGTCATAATTGAAATCGATAAACCCGCCCTGATCTTTCCTCGATAGTTTCCCCTCAGCAAGTTTGCGAGCAAACTTCTCTGGATCCTCAGCGGCGGCTTCTTTCATCCTCTCTAACGTTTTGATATCTCGTAGACCCTGCTGCTTCTGGAGTTGTAAGATGGAGATTGCCGAGCGTAATGCAACGGCATCGGGGTTTTCGCTTTCGGAAATCGGTACAGGCGGAGGCTCCGGGGCGAAGGTGGGAGGTACCGGAGGAGGGAGAGACGAGGATATTGGGTTGTAAGGAGGGACTTGTGATGTTGGAGATGGCGATGTAGCCGGCGGGACTATGGGGGGTGTTCCGTTGGTGGTGGAGGGTGTAAGATGAGCGAATACGGGCGTTACAGGCGAATAAGGGGGCCGAGGAGGCGTCCCTGGACGAGATGGTTGATTGCTCTGGTTTTCTTGGGACGACTGCATCTTGTCTGGATCCGTAGCGCCCGCGTTAGGTCTCTTGAGGATGGCTGAATCGTGTATCTCTAGGCTGCGGCTGCTGCGATGATGCTGGTCTACTGCACGGGGTATGAGCGCGATATGCGGTTGATTGGGTGGTAAGATCGGATTTTTTATTTAGATAGTAAAGGGTGTGATTATTTGTAGGCCATACTGGCTAGAAGTCTGCCAGGCAGAAATGAAGCGAAGTCGCAAGACCAGTTGCTTTGATGATGACGGTGGTTGGTTGGAGACCGTGTCTTATCGTGGCTCCGATAGCGCAATCGCGGTGTTTCCCCGCGATAACAAATAGATGAATCCCAATGACCCAAAAAGGCATTATTTTTTTAGGTACTCAAATTTCATTCCAAGTATTATTTTTTTTATTTATTACACTAGCAGAAATTCAATGAATCCAGAAACAGCCATGACTCTCGATTTAGACCAGTGATGGTCTGATCAAGCGGTGGCATTACTTTCATTCTCACCGCCCGGAAAAAAATCGCTTCCAACAGACAAAATTTCTGGAATTCTCCCCCTTCAAGCCGACCTCGCACTTGAGCAAAAATGAAGCGAAAGACTAATGTTAGAGAGTCGCTAGACGGCAATGGCCAGCCTGACTCCAAGAAGCGAGCACTTTCCAGCGAAGAAGTCGCATTGCGCTTCCGCGACGGTCTTTTCGAGCCATCCGTACAACAGAACTATACCAAAGCTTATACTCAATCTACGCCGTTTGATCCCCTAGTTCCATGGCTATAACACGCCCGAAAATGCTGATTGACTTCAAGGTACCTGCATGGCGTTATCCACCCCCTAATTGAGGATTCCCTCCTGCGCTCCGTCCGCGATGAAATCCAGGAGCATTTACACTTCACTGAGAAAGAGACTGATATCTATAAGATTTTCCAGTCGGGAGATCTCGCCAACTTGGACGGATTGGATGACGGGTCATTGTCACGGTTGCCCTCGATCCTCAAGCTTCGCGATGCTATGTACTCCGCTCGGTTCCGTGAGTTCCTGTCCTCCGTCACAGGTTCGGGGAAACTGAGTGGGCAGAAGACCGATATGGCCATCAACGTCTACAACGAGGGATGCCACCTTCTTTGCCACGATGATGTTATTGGAAGCAGACGTCTCAGCTATATTCTATACCTGACCGACCCTGACACCCCATGGCAAGCGGAGTGGGGTGGTGCACTCCGTCTATACCCTACGACGACGAAGAAAGATGCCAAGGGTGAGGACGTCCAGGTTCCCAGCCCAGATTTTACTTTGAGCATTCCCCCCGCCTTCAACCAGCTCAGCTTCTTTACCGTCCAGCCTGGAGAGAGCTTCCACGACGTTGAGGAAGTTTACCGTCCTACCGAAAATGAAGACAAGTCCAAGAAGCGCGTTCGAATGGCCATCAGCGGGTGGTTCCATATCCCCCAGAAAGGCGAAGACGGATACGAAGAAGGACTAGAAGAGAAGCTCGCCGAGCGCAGCAGTCTTTCCCAGCTCCAGGGCCGCGCAGATATCTACGACCTCCCCCAGCCAAAGACCGTAGTCTGCGAGGACGAACCAGAGGAGGTCAAAGGCAAGGGCAAAGCCAAGGTAGAGGAAGAGCCTGGCGCTGACTTCACTGAGTCGGACCTCAACTTCCTCGTCCAGTACATCGCCCCCTCATACCTCACCCCAGACATCGCAGAGGAAATGTCCGACGTCTTCGTCAGCGACTCGTCCCTCAACCTAGAGCACTTCCTATCCAAAAAGTACGCCGCCAAAGTCCGCTCCTACATCGAAGAACAAGAAAAGAAGGGCCTCCCAGCGTCATCCGACGAAATCCAAGCTTCAACAGACTGGACCGTCGCCCGACCACCCCACAAACACCGCTACCTCTTTCAGGAATCCAAGACCACCGCACAGGGTGAGGGTGCATCAAAGACCCCGATCCAAGAACTCTTAGACGATCTCTTCCCCTCAAAACCATTCCGGAAATGGCTCTCCCTCATCACAGGCTCAGACCGCATCACCAGCTACAACTTCCTCGCTCGCCGCTTCCGCCGCAGCCAGGACTACACCCTAGCCAACTCATACGTCGGGGAAGAACCCCGTCTCGAACTCACCCTCTGCCTAACCCCGACACCAGGCTGGGAGAAGGAAGACGAAGACGAAGGTGAAGATGCGAACGCCAACGGCATTACCGAGGGAAGCTCAAGCTCCTCCAAGAAGCCTGCCAACGGAAAGCCCAACCCCGAGTCCGCGGCCGACCAGGAAGTCTCCGTAGGTGGATACGAGATCTACATGGCCGGCGATGGCGAAGAGGAAGAGAAGACTGGCGCCGCCGATCCGGCCATCTACCAATCCGCAGCGGATGGTGAAGATGACGGGATCCTCTTTAGCACGGCGGCTGGGTGGAACCGACTGAGTATTGTGCTCCGTGATAGCGGGACGCTGAAGTTCGTCAAGTACGTTAGTGCTGCGGCGAAGGGAGATCGGTGGGACGTTACGGGTGAGATGGGTGTGGAATTTAATGATAACGATGACGATGACGAAGACGAAGAGGATGGGGATGAGGAGGAGGGGGATGAGGGTGAGGATGAAGGGGATGACGATGACAATGATATGGAAGAGGAGGAATAAAATAAACGATTTTGCTTGATATACAGCTAGCTATTTACAGGTATAATTTTGAATCTGAAACATTGACGAACAAACTAAGACCACGCCATATCTGAGTATACACGTGGTCTACTTCTCCAATCAATACCTAAGACAACGGATTCTGGCTCTGGCTCAATATAAACATCAACATCAACCCCCGTCCACCACGAGTACTTTCCTCTTCCCCGAAGCATCGCCAATGTTTATCGCCTGTGCAACCTGGAACGCCTCCCATTCAATCCTTACCGCGCTTATCTAGCGCAAGATGGAGCCACGGAGCCTCTGCGTAAGGGTCCTGGGCGCGTAGATAACCGGTCGACATAGAATACGTTCGTAGATCCGTTTAGGTAGTTCCAAGCAAGTGAAACCCGCCAGGGGCTAGGGAGGCCTGTTTAGGGGTGGATGGTGGAAGAGGTTCGTGAGTATATAGACTACCTTACCAGCTAGCCCTAGCGGCTTGCAAACTTGCGGGAGGCAGCAACAATACCTAACTACTCATAGTCTTATTAACTGTACTAATTGCCTGCTGCTGACAAAATGATAACTGATAACAATGGATTTCGTCTCGTTATCGCTCCATAGATAACATACCCCAGAGGTACATAGATACCAGTTTAAATAAGATTGATATTAACTGGGGGCGATCGATCGGCTGTGTCACTATCAACTTATCAATTAGTTGGGGATCAGTCATACTAAGAGTAAGCAGATACTAGCACTATCTCGCACAGCATATCAGAATGATAGGTGAACCAGTTATGTACACGCCAGTATCGACTATCAATGTTCAATGAATAATTCAGATATGAGTCAAAGTTAGTTAGCCAAGCCAGGCGGTTGCCAAAATAGCCTAACAAGCCAAGCCACCGTCTGTTGTTATGGCTTATCCTCAAACATATGCATACTTAGGCAGCGTGAAAGTGGCTCAGCTCCAGTATTCCGCGGAAATCCTCAGAATGAGATCCTCAGCTCGTCCTAGCAGGCTAGCATAAGACTTCCTTAGTCTGCCTAGTCTGCCTAGTCTGGGATCTGCATGCAGCTTGTTTACTACTATCTAAGATACGACTGACTCGTGTTGACTGCTGAGAGAAGATAGGTAACTACTACAGTGGCATGACAAAAGTTTGAGTCGCCCCACATTTAAAGACCAATGAAATTGTCAGAAACATGCTCACTAAACTTGATATCGCAGGCGGTCACCCTAGCTGCGACACAAACTTTTGTCATGCCACTGTAACTAACTAGGCAGGGCAGGTCACTAGGCAGAAGTCTTGTGAGGAAATTGCTAAAAGTGCCTAATAATGGAGGATAATTAGAGTATAAAATCTTGTTCCAAATCTTCCGTTCTGTTGGATTTGATCTATCAAAATCAAATTGCGTTTTGAACGGGGAAATATATATTTCTTTACCTAGGGTAATTATAGCCGAGACTATGAGAATATCTAGGTATCCTTATTCAGATCTTCGACTATTATTGGTCTCATTGATATTCAATAGCTGTCATTGATAGAACGGATCAGATATTGAGTAATGGTGGAACGCCTGGTATATTCCTGATTGCAACATACGCAGCTTGAATTCCAACCACCAGAGAGATGTATCCAGAGTTGCATTGCCACCGATGGCAATTTCAACCAGAACTAGGCAGAAACCTGTAGGATTATTCCTGTGTAGCTGCCACTTCTTGGCAGTAGGTAGTGTTCCTCTGTGTCAACAGCAAACTGCTGTGCTTACCATTGAAGTTGTACAGGGAAACGTCCCGATCATGACCGACATAGCGTTCTTACTCACTGACTGGTTCCTCGGCTCCTCAAGGCCCGTCGGTTCTGAAATGGTGGGGGAAGATGAGAGACTAGGTCAGCTTGATCTATAGACTAAACCACCCCAGGAAGGTGAGACAGAGCGGCGGCGATAAGATGTGATTGTTACAATGAACTCCAGCCAGTGTGGCAGTGATCCCCTGTCAACAATATCCCCGCCATTCTTGGCTCTTCATAAGTTTTATTGTGTATTTATTATTCGGGTTTTTCGGCTAGAATTCGAAGCGAAGCCGTTGCATTACTGTACAGTGCACTCCTAGGCCTCAGCTACCCTGGGGTCCTTGTCACACCGCTGCAGTGCATGTGGCCCCGCCGACTACTTACGTATGTATGCATCATGTACTCTGTGTTCCCTGTACCACAAAGGTAGAGAAACCTATCCCATGCGGGAAAAGAAAACGGCGCCGGTTCGATTGTTTCTTCGAAAATCCCCTGGAAGGAAATATCAAGGCTGGTTGAGAACCGGACAGGGGTATTACCCTCGCGGAAAGCGGGCATGCTGGCGACGCGTGTTCTTCTCCGAAGACCGTTGTTATATGCGATTCTTACGACCCTTGATAAAAATAAACGTTTGTAGAGCGAACTAAGGAGAGGATTGGCCACTGGCTCAAAAATGGGGTGGGCAAGCACGCGGACTGCGGACGCCAACAAGGAACCCTTGTTGATCGTCGTAGTTTATGGCCGCGCAATTGGATTGAATAATAAGACTGGTGAAGTCACTGTGATTGTTGAGTTTGCCATGCCTTGCGACTGGTGTCACCTAGGCTGTGGCGTTTTAACACACAAATGAAGGTTACAGAACGTATTTGTCAAATCTCCTCCTTCAAGCCGTCGGGTTTAAGTCTTGAGGGCGGCGAACGCGGAGTTAGGCTGATGATGGATGCGGTCTGTCCTCGTCATGGTGGCTGAATTATTGAAGCCGGGCTGAGTGCGCCAGTCTTCCAGTCGCTCTTGGCGGTCGAACGAGAGAAGAGATGATAAGGGAAGCTTGGATGTTCTTTGTCCTTGGAGTGGGAGTACGAATTTCCCGTACCAGACACTATTGGCAGGGGATGAAAGCTTCCAATCCCTAATAGAATGTCAAAGGGAGAACCGTCCTCGAACCTTCTTTCCAGCCATCCGGGCTTTGTTCTGACTCGCTGGGCGAAGATCGGAGGATATTCCAGTGTCTGAGACTCTGTAGTGAGTCTAGTGAACAAAAGATCAAGCAAGGGCAAGTGATGACGATCGACAAGTGCGAGTTAGTGAAGCATGGATACAATAGGGGCCTTCAGCAACCGTTGTTTTGATTCGGTTCAGTTGGTTCCACTGCCAGTCAAATTTAAATAGGAAATTGATCGATGCCAAGATTTTTAAATGTCTCCAGTTAGTATGGGTAAAATGTAAAGGATAAATAAAGTGTTGGATAGAGGAGTGTAGAACAGAAATATATATCAAGTACTAAACTATATAAAGTTGTTAGTAACCCACCAAACTATAATACTCTATTCGAGATAATAAAATATATTTTAGCCCTTATATTTAACAATATTTCCTATATTAAAGTATCTTTACATATAAATTAAACCAACTATGGGGTTCAGATTTTTGACCGTTTGCCTCTAAAGTCGACGCTAAACTCGATTTGAGCCGAATCGAACCGAAACAACTGTTGCTGACGGCCCCTAACCAGACCCTTCTCGTTTTAGCCCTTGGTGACAATAATAGCCCCGTGGATGAGGCAACTGACCTTTTCTGAGAACTTTCGAGACACAGTCATGAGATGGCCGAGGTGCCAGTTATCGAAAATCGGACCTGCGAGAGGCCGGAATGTAGAATTACCTCATCTTCAGACAGATAGTTAAGCGGAGATAACTCTGGGGAACAGCCTGGAAATGGAAACTATTTGGGTTACATTCTTGAGCGCGGGGCATCTGGGAGGGGCTCCATCACACTAGCCGCCAGCGAAGTGTGGGAATAAGGGATGTGCGTGTGTATAGGACTGAGGACTGAGTAGTCTCCTCAGAAAAGCAAGGGAAGGTTCCATCGCTGGTTCAAGAACAAGCATCATCCCTGGAGTAAGCAGGACACAAACCACGCAGCTGCTTGGCGTCATTGAAGCCAAACAATAATAGTAGTACGACTGGGATATGTTCCTTAGCGGCGATCATTCCACGCTTGCACCCATGGATGAGATTCCCTTGCCATGTGTCGTTTGCTGGAAAGTCAAATCAACCAGCTCCGGTCCCAATCTGGCAATCTGTTCTCCCCCCAACTGCTGAGCAAAGCGCCCAAGATTCAAGTTTTCAACACATTCGGCGATTTAACTTTGAACGGCGAAGTTTGGAAATTATCTGTCAAACGGCGGTTATTACTCTATTGCATGCGGCGTCTGGTCGCGGCGTCAATGGCCGCGATGAGGAGTCTAGAATGATCTCCCACGTCCATTGGACAAGCAGCAGGATTGATGGATAACGGTGGAATGCAAACTACAAAGACACGAGAGTGACGACTGTCTGACTCCGATGATGATTTCTGCTGTGATTCCCCACTTCGAGACTCGTTCCGCCTGCAAGGAGCAGAGACAACACCAACACCGTTACCTGATTATTATTACGTGGCTGACGAAACGACGGTGCTTTGGGCGTTCGCATCCCTTGAAAGTTGAACCCCTAGCAGATCCAGCCTGGCCAGCCGCCACGTGAATGTAGCCCATATCGAGATCGCTGCTGGTTGAGGACAGTCTCTTGTTACCTTGCAGGCTCTCCTTATCAACAGATCAACTGAGTCGCTACTGACTTCATTGAAGTCAATTTATCCATCCTTGATGAAGGGTGACACTCTTCAGGCCCAAGGATGCAGAGACCTTAACCATAAGTGAAGGTTCGAAGGCACATGCGTGCCACTTCAGAGTTCCAGGTTACTATGGAGCCTCGTTAGCGCTGATGAGCCTGGTCGAAGTCAAATTCAATCCCTGGCATGGCCCGGAATGTCTGGAACGGTTTGAACGTGCTATTCTCCTCATCTGCCGCCGTGGGTACTGAAGAAGCGCCCATGGGACATTCCGGTGCAGCAAGCGCTTCTTCAGCCCACGGGGCACTCAATCCATGGCCGGATTCCGCTCTCGCAACTCCGATTTGCTTGTCTGGATTGGATCGCCTCCGATCCTTCCTTGAGTTCCACTTCCCGTCTGACCTTGCGTGCCTGGCTCACCTCAGCCCTTGAACTTTGATGTTTGAACCTTCCACTTAGCCGTCCACCCAGAGCACCTCCCTAAACAGGCAACGCTCTGTTCTCGGTCCCGTCCCCGTCAGCCACAAGTTACAACCAGAATAACCCTCCGTCCGGTCTCCGTCCGGCCTACAATGAACTAGTCCTGCTTTTTGTGGGTCCAGGCTCCAAAAGAACACAGGTCAGACTCAAAAATTTACTACTATTCACCTATCTTAGTGTCTATGATTCAGAGCCCAGAAAGCGGGTCAACCTGACTAGCTTATTCCTCACACTATTGTTACTATTTCGAAGTGCTCGAATTATCTGGGTTGCACAAGAGACAAAGGTCAAGGATCCACTCGAAAGTAGCCCTGTCTTCCGTCCCGTCCGAGTTCGCTCGCGCCCACATGCAACCGCCAGTTGGTGTGGGGTAAGGTATGGCGCGAAGGATGCAGATTATCGAGCAGTCAGCGGCATGGCAGTCGTCCCCTGTCCCTGCCACGACTTGGCAGATCTACATCTCGATTGCCAAAGACGGTTCCCACAGTTGCCCAAGTCCGGTAAGGGCAAGGCTCAGTAGCCTTGACTCGACAAGTCCAGGTCGATATCATCGGGATAAACCCGACCTGAATAATAGTGATCGGATGACCTGAACCAGGCCGCTATCGACGGATCCTCCTAATATACTCCGTATTTACGAAGGATCAGGGAAACTTTACCGTCGGGCAAAGAGTCACAGAATTCAGGAACAGTGATTTTCTGTGCATAAAACCTCAAGTTGTACGGACTACAATTTGAATTACGGAGTATTCCGTCATCTAGAATATTCATAAAGAGCATGGCGGTGCTTGAAATATGGCTGGGGCCCGGGCCCCGTTCTCTTGTCTGTCGATCATCTTCCATGTGGAGAGCTCAGTCAAACATACCTAACGAATTCTGGTGCCTGGCATTATCGCAGTCAAAGAACCATGCAGTCTTCTTACTCGTCCCCATTGAAGTCTTGTAAATCCCCAAGTAATTGTGGCGGAGGGCTCTGGAACGAGTCGAACGACCAGCTGAGGCTGGACACGAGTCCAGTGCAATTCCACCCCAGAAAACTGCCTCGTGGCGGGTGGCCTGTCGAATTTCCATAATTTTTGGTCTGCAGTAGTGCGACGAAGTTCGATGCTTGGCCATTTCGCTCGTTTTTTCAGCTTTGGTTCGCTGATTTCACTCGAGCCGACCGGATGTCTTGTCCAAAGCTTCGGAGTTAGAGCTCCTCGCCAATATTAATATGGATTATGGTCGTCTGATGCGAGAGGAGCGAGGACAGACATTCTTGTATGCTTTGGAGGAATCCTGGTCAACGACAAAGCTCAACTAGGAAACAGACTGAACCTGGGTAGGTCTCATTGATGGACCACGAGTCCACGAGGCACAGCTTGGGAGCGAATGGGACGCCAAGAAGAATCTATCAGGTTCTTCTTGTACTCAGGTTGTGCTGTGACCTGTCCGCGGTATGGAAGTTCCCGTAGGCGTAAATGTGCCTCGTTACAGGGTTGGTGAGATCCCTCTCAGTTGTCGCGCAGCCTTCGTGTGACATGAGTCCCCTACTTAACAAAGCGGACGAGTTGAGTTGGTATACGATGAGCAAAGCAAAAGACGAACGTTTAAACTTAGTTTATTCAGGCCCGGACTCTGACTCTGGACTGACTGGCTCGTAGGTTGGTTGGTGTGCTACGATACGGAAATTGGAGCAGGAGCGGCCACTGCATCATCTTTTCAACCTTTCGTTTTGGTCGTCATAGTCTGGGTAAAAAAATAATAAAAAAGGAAATAACTGAAATATTAAAAGAAAAAGGAAAAAAAAAAAAAAAAAACTCCGCCCTTGATTTCGCTCCTGTCATTCATCACCATTTATTATCTCTGATTCTCTATCTGAGCTCGCTATTATTCATATTTCTCCGTACAAGCAACCGACAGTGACATTACTGGACTTTTTTTCTGTCTTCCTTCTCTCTTTCGCCCAAGTATCTACTCTCGATCTGCCAGAAAAAAAAAACACTACTTGTTATCACATCACTTACAGTGCACTGTCCAGGAATCCTGGATTCCTCATACTGGACCCTCCGAGTATCGTCTCGCCTTCCGTCGCCGACGCCAATTCTTCCCAGTTCTTCAGAGTGTGGAGAAGACCAGCTTCAAGCAATATTAATCTCTTTCGCTCTTCATTCCGAAGCTAGACAGCTTCTGTACCAAACTCCTTCCAGGCCCTGCGCCCAGACACGACGGTAGCCACTGTTGCAATTTCCTCCCCCGCCCACGTTCCTCGTTGCAACTACTTGCGCCGAGTCGCCGACTCGCCTCCTTGCTGTCGCCCGCTCCCCACAGCTTCAGGCTGGCCATCTCGGAGTCTTTGCCCTAACAGTTACCCCTGCCCAATTGTTCGTCCTTCTAGATCTCGTGCCACGTTCTGTCCCGAAACGTTTGCACTAAAGGTAGGCGACCCGCTCTCTACAAACCAACCGCCCTGGATCTTTAGATAGTCCCTGGCCTCATTATTATTTCTTTCCCTTCGACGTGACGATAGTTATACTAATCTGACTCGGTTCGAACAGATTTTGACATCTCACACCTCTTTCTCCCCCTGTCGCTGTCACTGTCCCTCTGCTGGTCATTCAGCATCGCTTGCTCTGCCGTATTATTACCACGTCCTTCCCTCTTGTGTCCGACGACGACGACCATCGACGACCATCGACGACCATTACTTCATCCACGCATCCTTCCTTTCCTTGCAGATTTTGTTGCCTCCGCCTCGACCTCGATCACTTTCCCGCTCCTCGCTACGGTTTATCTTCTGTCTTCCCCGTGCTTTGCGACCCGCAAATTGCCATCCGTCTACGTTGACCTCCGTCATCTGTAGGAAGGGTTAAACTCGAGAGGTGCATTTCAGTTCTATGATCGACTCGAGGGAGTAATTGAAATTCGGCCTCTGAAGACGGATCTGTCTTTGCCTTCGCGTTTGTGTGAAACTCGCGCCTTGCAGAATATACCCACCCGGCCGCTACCTCGAACGCCGAATGCCCACACATCGACGAAAGTGCTGAAATCACACTACAACTTATAGGAGAGACTCGCGATAAGACCGAATCGGTAGTTACCACCCTGATACTCGTTCTTCGTGCCATTGGAATGTGAGATAGCGCACCCGCCTCGGACCTTTTTTGACCCTTTGAATCCTTCGATCCAGCCACTCATCGACCTTCCCACTTTATAATGGACCCAACCCTAAATCACCGGCCATGGGGCCCGTATACCACTGGAGCGCAAAATCATCCAGTCACAACTTCTTCGCAGACACTCCCTTCAATATCCACCCTAACTGGCAGCATGGGCCACACTCCAGTGCCAGCGGAGAAGTCACCGGGGAACGCATCTTTGAACACAATCGAACGTGACTCGGGGAATTGGTCAATGCCTCAAAGTACAAGTTTGTCAACCGATTTACCTGTGCATATAGTCACGCTCGAGTCTAACTAGCTGGCTTTAGGATCCTCGACCTACTCTACAACAACGAACGGAACTGGCAACCAGCCTACACTCTCCTTCCTCACATCTTCAAATCCATCGCCCCAGCGCGTTTCATATGTCTCCAATCAATCTCCTTACCCCAACGACCAGCCGCATACAACCACACCCCCATCGGCGGGGACACAACCGTCGCCAAACTTTGCGCCGTCACAACCAAGTTCCACATTACCCTCTCTCAATCAGAACTACGAAACGCCATCTCACCGAAACAGTGTCGTGGAGCCTGTGGAATCCCGGCGGAGTAGTGTCGACAGCAGGGTGAACCAAGGGATTAGCTCGCTGGCCATAAATAATCCCGCTTCTCCATACCATAGCACGAACGCTTCTCAAACTTCGATCGTATCGAGTTTGCAAAGAGAACGCGGAATTTCTACAGATACCAACTCCTACCGGGGTCCCCGCTATGCAGGGGCTTCGCCTTTGTCTCCTCTGTCATCGCGAGAAAATCGTGGGTTTGCGGCTGGCCGCACTGCACCCGCTATCTCGTCCAACCCTAGGTCCGAAATCTACAACGCCGAGGCTCCCACCGCCGGTCTCGCCTACGCGTTTCCTGATCCAGATGTCACAACGCGCTCAAATTCCTTTGACAGATCCTCCCAGTTCTCTCGCAAGCCGAGTGCTACTGAATCTTTGTCTAGTCTTTACTCTGAATCTCGATTACCTCACGGCCAACACGGTATGTGGCAAACATCGTTGAAGATATGAAATATTAATGCCGAACTAACTGGTTGTAGAACTCCCTCCAAACGTACACCATCACAGCTTGCAACATAAACAAGTCCGTGGTCTCATCGGGGAGTCCGATCCACTCGCTGGCACCACCCCTTATAGCAGAACGCCTGAACTGAGAGTCACGCATAAACTGGCAGAACGGAAGCGCCGCAGTGAGATGAAGGATTGCTTCGAGGCCTTGCGATGTCGCCTTCCCCAAAGCCAGAATAACAAGTCTAGTAAATGGGAGACACTAACTCGAGGTATGCCTAAGCTAGCGCCGGTTTTTATAGCTTTCTTTGACCAATGGCTGATGTTTTGGTAGCAATTGAGTACATCACACAGCTAGAGAAATCGATCCAGACTTCTCGCAGGGAGAACGAAATTCTACATCAGGAAATCGAAGAGATGCGAAACCAGCTCAATCAACAGCCACAAAATGGCCAGTCTCGATCGGCGCCTATTTTCGAGCACCATCCGATGCCCGCACCAACAAATGGTCAAACACATGGGCCGGTATTTACAGGTTATAACGCGGGTCCAGGAATAGGACAGGAACAGCCGCGTACGTTGCCTCCGCTAATCAACGGCTCTGCTGCGCCGATGCAAGGTGTCCAGTACAGTGATGACCGTCGGTAACTGGCAGCAACCAGGTCTGCAAAAAGTTCTATTTTTGAATGCAGCTACGATGATCGCCTTTACGTCCTCCATCATGGTTTGGCCAGTTACGACACTGTCTCATAACTTCTTCGCTTGCCCACGTTATTTGTAGATTTGAATTGGGTGGCTTTTTTCCCTTCGACTAGCGATGATTTTCTTTCCGGATATCACTCTGCGATGTTTGGTTGAATGAAGGACACGACTGTTATTTTTCCCCTCACATATATATCTCCTCGCATTCTCACATGGGACGGGTGTACTTTTGCATTGGGAAGGCATATCTGGTATGGATCGGAATAATGGGAACCGACGGCATGTACTCGAGGATTTTAGGAGTTGGAATCTCGAACTTGGAGCTGTATGGTTATTCTGCAGAAAAATGAACGTTGTTTGGCATCGAGGCACCTAGAACCAGTCTTGGACAGACTCACTGGGCGCCGTCGAGATCCAAATCCATCAAGTTAACTGGAACAAGAATAGAATCGTCAAAATAATACGGGCGTAGTCTGACGATCGTAAATGCTGGACAATGGAATTGAAGCGCTGAAACGAGGGCGTGGCCAATAAGGACGACGTGCAACAAAAATAGCTCTTCAGAGCGAGTGCATCTCTGACACGGCGCTTACAGACTCACCACAGCCAATCCTCCTCCTCTTCCACTCTGCTCTCCTTCTCTTGCAGTTTCCATCTCCAATTCTTGTCCAATGAAGCTGATTCAAAGTTCAGGGATGGTGAGCTCCGGATATTTGATTCTGCATGCTCTGGCAGGGCGGCCCACAGTCTCGACCATGCTCTGCAGCTGGAGCTCCTGGTTGAAGACGGACGTTGGTAAACAAAATGGGCGCTTGCTGCTGCTTTCCTGCATCTTCTTTTCTTAGTCCCTCTCTTTGTTCTCTCAGTCTCACACTATCTCAACCTCTTACATTCTTCATTTCACCTCAAACCCTCAGTTTCAATGGCTCCTGGCCCTTGAATGACAATAGCCGGTGTTGTTGGGCTTCTATTGGGAGGGTTGGCTTTTGGTTGGCATTGTTCCATTCACTCACAGCGTCTTTCTTTCAGCCATTCTCTTTCAATTGTGCGTTCCATCTACCAGCATAGAAGCTCTGGACCGTTTCAGCGTTTCCTCTACGCTCGCTATCTCGCACGATCCGGCCTAGCTGATGGCCTTTTGTCTTGAATATCTCTTTATTCAAACAGTAGCTTTTGTGGGTGTCTCCTTCTGATCGACCTTCTCCCCTCCTGATTTGACTAACACATTTACCATGACGGACAGTATTCAGCTCAGGAGGCTCAAGAGAATGCCGCCTAGCTCCGAGAAGAGGCAGCGGGCGCAACTGACAATCCCAAAAGTGCCCAAGTTCCCGTTGTCATCACCGATCACAGATGAGATTGCTAGTCCTACAACATCTTCCTCTTCGGAAGATCGAGAGATGGAAAGAAGCCGGCCGTTCGAATTCCTCTCTAAGGTGTCTAGCAGGAATCTGTTTGCCTCCAAGGTTACTCCTGACAGGATTCAGGACGGGCAGACCGCCACAAGTACGACTGAAGGATGGGGAGAAACTAGTTCGAACTCCTATTCAGCGCGGAAAACCCCAGAAAGACCGGTAGGGCTGAACCTGGATATCCCTAAGTCTACTGCTCAACCGTGCAAGGATACCACGGGTGCTTTTGTGGATTTGAACGATCTCAAGGTGCTTTCGAAGGCGCGGCAAGAGGAGAGGACAGCGCAGAAGATCAAGGGTATTCTGAAGAGGGGGGATACCAAGAAGGGGAATACCCGAGGATTCCGAAGGTTGCCGGACGACCCTCCAAACTCGGGAGAAGGAAGGAAGAGAGCGTCGCTGCTCGAAGTCGTCTCCAAGACCTCTATGAAGAAGGATAGGGACGATGGCATCTCGCCAACTGACCGGCCGATCGTCATTGGGTTCTCAGTGCCGTATGACTCCACAGAACTAGACGACGAGAGATCAAAGGAGCTTGATAGTGTAGATACACAACATGCTCCGCCTACACCGTCAATAATAGTCACCCCCGCCAAGGAAGACGGCTTCTGGGACCATCTCAGTCCGGAGAAGCCACGCCCTAGAGCAGTATCTAGCGTTTACTCTCAACCATCACCGCACCTTGGAATCAGTCAATCTGATGTACCACCCGTCCCGGCGCTCCCAGCGTTGTATTCTACCGGGATCGATGCGGGCAATGGCTCAGTCATCCATCTAGGGAAGTCTGTTGACTCTGCTCGAAAACGTCGCTCTTTATCTACCGGTGCAGTCAATGAGAAAGGGGAGGTAGACCAACCAGTAGGGCGCCCCCGATCACAATCAAATGAGAAGGTCCCCCGTCCCTCTGATCGGCTCACCATCAACACATCGTTGAACGCACGTGCCTCGCATGGGTGGTGGAACTTGCTTCTTTCGCCTTTACTCAGTGCCGGCTCACTTCTGAGTCCGAAGGCACCAACCCAGACACGCCCGACTGTACCTACCATCTCAACCAGCTCAACAGGCTTGACGGAGGAATGGTGGGACGAAAAGGAAAGATGGGAGGAGGAGAAGGAGAAGGAGAGAGAAACGTCGTACTTTTCACCAGATACTCCAGAGGTCACCAAAAGGATATCCAGCTGGCAAAATGCGAACAGCAATCCCTTTGCCGGCTTCGACTGGAGCATAGATGAGCAGGCTCAATGCCCCAAGGACCGAGGGGTAGCGTCGATGATGTTCTCAGGCGAGAGGATACAGGGCGCTGCGGCTGAGTACTACCAAGCGTGTGCCCACGAACTCTTCAGCGGAACCCGCTACTTTGAATGCGTCGATCACGTCTGCTCCATTACTCCGAATGGCAAAATACCTGTCGTTGAGACCAGCCCTCCCCTTCAAGATACAGAAGGAGATAGGGACCTCTTAATCAACGTGGATGATATGCCCCGTTCAAACAAACTGACATCACCGACATCAGGAATTACATCTATCAGTTCAAGTCCGTCGGATGATGCGGGCAGGATATCTAGAGAGTTAAGGATGTCATTGAAGAGCTCACGAGTGGCACCAAGCGAAAGGGCATTCGAGACTCCAAAAGTCGACTCTCCTATTCCCAATACCTACGGAAACACGAGACAGGCAGACTCACCGGATCAAGGAAACCAGTCTAGCAATCCTTTCATGCAACAACCAAGAGAATTCTCTCCCCCGATAACACACGCTCCTGTTCAAGCACCCCCGCCTACAAATATCCATATTGAAAGTGCCACCGCTCCACCTCCGGCGAATATCCATATAGAAGCTCCAGCAGCTCAACCTCCTTCGAACATCCATTACCACGCACCTGCACCCCCTGCACCCCCTGCGGCCCCTGTAACGCTTGATGCTCCCAAACTCTATGAAGCATCTAATCCTCCCACCCCTTTCCCCGCTTTTCCGCTAGAACCTCCTGCGCGGTCCATTACTCGCACAGCTCCCCCTCCCATCGCAATGCCTTCTCCAGAACAAACACCTCCCCCAAACTATGGGGCACAGCCACACTCCCCTGACCCCCGTTCTCCTGAAAGCCTCCAAGAGGCTACGGAAAGGGGCGCGATCCGACTCTCACATATGCCCGCTGGTCCGGCACCCGCATACACACCTCATGGCAACTCTGCACTTCCTCCTCGTGTGAGGGCAGTCCCCATTACACGAGACGCATTGGCACACCCCGTAACCGAGAGAGATAGGATAGAGAAGCGGCGAAGACGGTATGAACGGGAGGACGCAGTCGGTAGAAAAGCTGGTGGGTGGTGGAGAGGTAGAGGGCCGTTCAGCAACAAAGGATGTTTCGGGCGGCAAGGCCGGGAGGGTAGACTAAGGCGTCGGTGGTATTTTTCCATCTGCCTGCTTTTCCTTGCCGTTGTGGTCGGAGCTATCCTTCTCGCAGTACTCCTGACCAGAAAGGGAGATGGCACCCCTGTTCAATCGCAATGGCTCAACTTGACGGGCTACCCGCCAATGCCGACAGGAATCTCAACAATCGCCGGCCCCGAGGCACAGGTGCAAGAATCAGGATGCATTACCCCTGCATCTCTCTGGAGCTGCGCATTGCCGAAAGAGCAACAAGACGCCAACAAGCCCTACGGCGCCAACCAGCCGAATTTCCGTGTGGAGATCAGATTCCAGAATGGGACGTACAACAGAAGTACCGCAATCGCACCACAGTCTCTCCAAATTCTATCAAGAAGCACCAACCAGCTATTCAACCCTAATCCCGCGCCGCCATCCACCGACGAGGAAGCATTTCTTGGAAGAACCACAGACAATACCTCCAAGCCGTACGGCGGCGAGGAAACCCCATTCTATCTCACCGTCCTCTCCACACAACATCTATCCCCATCTCCATCTTCATCTTCATCCACATCCTCATCTCAGCAACAAAAAAGAGACACAGACCCCTTCCCCAACCTCGACTCCCTCATCCCCTCACCAGCAGTCGACTCAGACGGATCCGCCGCCCCTGCAATCCTCTACCCATCCCCCTCATCCCAACCCGTCCGACTCTACAACCGCGACAAAGACGACGAACACTACGGCTTCTACACCTACTTCGACAAATCTACGTTCCTCTCCACATCCACCCCACTCACAGGCGTCAAAGACGACGCCGCAAACGACACAAACGGTGGCTCAAGCAAAGCCGACGCCCGTGTCCAATGCACATGGGCCCAAACCCGGTTCCTCGTCCAGATCTGGACAAAGCCGGAGAAGTCAGGGAAGGCTGTCTTTGATAGAACTGCTGGTAGTAATCAGACGGCATCCTGGACAGATAAATCGCCATCGCTAACCTCCACTTCCTCCTCCTCCACCCCAACATCTTCCTCCTCCGCAACAGACTTCACTCGCCCCGGCTCCTTCCCTTACCCAATAACCATCACGCTAGATCGACACGGTGGTAATCCGAGCGACAAGATGGTGTACTGCTATGGCATGGAAGCGGACGGGCGTGTCAATGGTACGGAGAGGAAACTCCAGATTGAGAATCGGGGGTTCACTGGGGAGTTGGTTCATCCTGCGCCAGGGATATTTAATACGACGGGGTCTGATGGTGACGATGGCAAACAGGATCATGGTGGGTATGATGGTGGGACTGGGGGTTGTTCGTGTCAGTGGGTGAATTGGATTGGGGCTGTTTAATTTACACGTATATTCTAGACATTTGACCTATGTGAAGGTAGGAAGTGGGTGGGTTTGTGAGATGTATGGTACATATGGTTGGCATGCATAGCGTCGGACCCTATTACTGTGATATGGCCTAATAACGAAATTATCTCTTACAATTGTTAAATAGAAATGAATAAAAACATGAAGTACTTCAAGCCTCAACTTAAGTACATAGATGTGCTTATTATTCGTTTACATAGATATAGATAGACGCCTTTTAAAATGCCGACTCAAAATCTGGAACGCTGGTTGAAGTAGAGATTGTCTTATCTTCTATATGGTAGAGGCTAAGCTGGGTATCGCTTTAAAATGCAAGCATGTCTGTCTATCCGTCAGTCTGTTCATAAGTCCAGTTCGTCATAATATCATTGGGGAGTGGTCGTGTCTCCATTAGGAATGTCCCCGGATTTCTCAGTCTCAGGCTTCACTCCATTCGGGATTTCGCCTTCTTCCTTCTTCTCTTCTTCCTTCTTCTCTTCCTCCTTCTTCTCTTCCTCCTTCTTCTCTTCCTCCTTCCTCTTCTCTTCCTCCTTCCTCTTCTCTTCCTCCTTCCTCTTCTCTTCCTCCTTCCTCTTCTCTTCCTCCTTCCTCTTCTCTTCCTCCTTCCTCTTCTCTTCCTCCTTCCTCTTCTCTTCCTCCTTCGCATTCGCATTCGCAATCTTAGCCTTATTCTCCCTCATGTCCCCAATCCACTTCTCGGCCCCTCCAATCGCCGCCTTAGGATCCATCTTATGATTCAACAAATATCCCTGAATCTCCGCAGGCGTAAACTCCCCCTCAGGAACCCTCTCCGCAAACTCGGCCGCCAAAGAACTAACCTGCTCCTCAGAGAACTGGCCCAGTTTAGGGTTGACAGCGCGGTTCATCCGCTTCGCCTGGATGCTCGCCTGTAGCTTGCGGGAAAGGCGCTCAGAATGTGAAGCGCGAAGGTCACCTTCTAGCGTGGAGTAGATAGCCGAGAAAAGTTCCTTGATATCGGAGCTGGTCGAGTAGCTAAAGTTAATGGACAAGTCTATCCGGCCTGGTCGGATGAGGGCAGGGTCAAGCTTTTCAGGGTGGTTTGTTGTCATGACGAGGATGCGACCTTCGCAAGCTGCGACACCGTCAATGACGTTTAAGAGGCCGGAGAGAGAGATGCCCTGTTTCTCGAGACCGCCTGAAGTGCCGCTAGAATTGTTGCTGTCTTGAGATTCAGGAGCAGACTGGTCTGCGGTTGAAGAAGGGCCGTCTCTGCTTCGTTTTTGGGACATACCCGCGCAATCGACATCCTCGAGGAGCACAATACACCGTCGAGGTAACTCCTGGAAGAGAGCCATGAGTTCGTCCTCGTCTAGGCTCTTCGAGCTCAGATTAAGCAGGTACAGTTCAAGACCGAGCAGGCCCGATGCAGCAAAACACAGACTCGTCTTTCCGGTTCCAGGTGGTCCATGCAAAAGATAGCCTCGGCGATAAGGGATCCCACGGTTCGAATACCACCGTCTCGTCCGCGGGTGCAGATATTCCTTGATATCATCGATAAACCCTTGCTTCTGCTTCTTATCCAACACAACAGTCGACAGCGGCCTGGGCGACCGCGCCATACACCGCGACCACTCCGTATACCCGCCACTCTTCTGCCCACGGTAGATAACAGTATTGTTACTATCCTTAGCAACATAGCTCCGCTGCGCCTCGAGCAACAACTCCTTCAGCACAGAGGGATCCCGGCCCATACAGCTAACATAAAGCCGCTCCGTAGGTTTCCCGAACCCGTAGGAACTCGAGGAGTTATTATTATTCTCCTCCTTCTCTCGGATAAACGCTAGCGGGCGGCCATTAAACCAGAAATAGTGCGTCCCGTCATTAGGCGTGAAGCGGAGCCGCTTGTGCTTGTCCCGCGCTGTGGCTTTCGCCCAGTACTGGTCGAAATCAACAATCACGTTCCCGTCATCGTCGATCTCGTCTGCGTCGCCCCAGTTGTCCTCATCGTCGGAATCATAGTACCGCGATGTCCCTGAGATTCGGGTACCCGCGACGAAATGCGTCGTGCGATTTGTGAACGGCTGCTGTGCGAGCCAGTACATCAGGTAATTGTAGACCTCGTCATCGTGTCGGATCTCCGCGGTCGAGACGCAGTGTTCTTGGAAGAGCCCGTGGAGTTGGTAGTAGATGTAGCGGGCTGCGGCGGCGAAGACGGCGGCGGCGACTAAGTAAGGGATGTACAGCGAGAGATCAATTTGGAGGTAGGATATCAGGAAACGAGAGAGCATGGCATAACCTGGGATGAAGGTTTCCAGAATGGCGGTATCGGAGGGGTTGAGGATGGGGGTTGAATTCATGGTGGTTGTAGTGTTGCCTCCCATGACGGATGCCATGATGAGAGAGATTCAATGGGTTATTGGTATTTTGTGATGTAGAAGAAGTCCGACATAAGAGAAGAGAACCTTGAAGAGAAAAATAGGCCTCTTTTTCTTTTTTTTCTTCTCTCTCTCTCTCTCTCTTTTTTCTCTTTTGTCTTGTGAGAAATTGTTGTGTTGGAACTCGTCTCTGGCTCTCCGAGGCTTGGGCCCTTCTTATATGAAGCTCGCGGTTGACTTTGACCAGGCAGGCATCGTCATTCCATTCCCCACTACTGTTAGGTAGCCAAGGTCTGGCGCCTCGTAGACTGCATTCTATTTGTCTGGAACTGGATTGACTGCATACGCTATGAACCTGTGATTCAGCCTCTCCACTCTGTGCGAGTGGCAGTGAGTCACTGCTGCATGAGGCTGACTCGTAGTCTCGCAGAGAAGCAACTTCAGTCTTGAACAGTTCAGCTGAAGATCGACGACAATGGAGGATCCAGTTCAAGCATCCGCCTATCCAACAAAATTCAATTCATGACAGGGGTATCTCTAATGACTATTACGGTTGGCTAAACACGAACGCTAAGGCTGACTTCGCCTCCAATCCCCACATTATTATTAAGCCGAGAATCAGCGGTGACTTCAAGACGAGCCATCCTTAACGCTCCCGAACAAATCACTCGCCCAGTCTTTTAAATCTTCTACCTTGCCCCAGATAGTTCCCCACCAGCTTGTGTCTTGCTCATCGTCGGCCTCTTCTTCGGGTTTAGCGCTGGGTGAGGCTGATGTTGACTGGGTTGCGGACGGAACAGGAGCAGCAACAGGAACGGTCGAGCTGGGACTGGGAGAAGTATTTGCAATTGCCACACTTTGTGTGGCTGGGGGATCGGGTGGATTGCCGAGACCAGGCGCATCCTCATCCGAGTGAAGGCCACTCGTCTTCAATGGGAGGCGCAATGTCCCGTTGTTTGGCTGCGGCTCAATTCCGAGAGAGTCGCACAGCATGTTGTAGACATTGATATTTTCTGATCCGTCAGTAAAAACAGTTGAATCCATTTCGGTAATCAGGCCACTTACGAAAAACATCGACCCGGCTGTTGGGACGATGCGGGAACGCAGGGCCTCGGGCGATGAAAATTGCCCGCATCAATGGATGCTCATGGTCGTACCCATGAATACCTTTCGGGTGGTAGACATCGCCGTTCTGGAGTGCGACCTGGGCGTCAAACTCCGGTCGCTCGACGATGGCCCAGCCTGTCTTTGGTATCACCCATAGTGGGGCGATGCGATCGTTGTTCTTGAAGTGGTACCGCTCCGGCATTTTTTCGCGAGTATATATCTCGATCGCATCTGAATATTTAGGGGCAATGAGCTCTAGCTGGTCCTGGATAGTCTTGAGATCCTCGGGGCGCTTGGGGCGAATCCCGCGTGATGGCCAACCGTCGATATGGCTGGTCAGGCTGAGGTCGATCAAATCGTCGAGCTGAACGAGTCGTTCAGTGGAAGTCGAGGCCATACCATGGTCAGATACGACCACGATATTCACGACATCGGTGAGATTTCGCTTCTGAAGACCGGAGAAAATGTCCGCTAGCATATCGTCTGCCTGTGAAATGGTGCTCCGGATCTCGGTGCTATTTGGTCCATACTTGTGGCCATCGGCATCAACATTTGGAACATAGGCAGCGATAAATTGCGGTCGCTCGGGGCCGGACGGGGACTCCTGCTCGAGTCCAGGCAAATCCAGTAGTTCCAAAATGCGTTGTGTTTTCCGGGAGAGCGCCTCTGAGCCGTTGTATTGATCAAGGTACGTTGGATCCACGCCTCCGATATGCGCCTCTGACCCAGGCCACATGTGGATAGCACTTCTCACATTTTGATTCTCGGCAGTCATCCAAAGGGG
Source organism: Aspergillus asperescens (assembly GCA_027569075.1). NCBI lineage: Eukaryota > Fungi > Ascomycota > Eurotiomycetes > Eurotiales > Aspergillaceae > Aspergillus > Aspergillus asperescens. The sequence continues at coordinate 84,688 of JAPDEH010000072.1, read as the reverse complement.
CTCCGCGTTCCACCACTTTGACTGCATGCTGACGGTCGGGTGGGTATAGTAGAACTGCTCCTGTAGTTCTGGGTCCCAGAATGTATTCCCGACGATTCCATGACTCTCCGGGTATAGCCCAGTAACGAGGGTGAAATGATTGGGGAAGGTAACACTAGGAAAGCTAGGGAGCATATAGCGAGGAGAGACGCCATCTGCGACGAAGGCGTTGAGGGTAGGCGTCAACCCGCGGTTGAGAAAATCTGCGCGAAATCCATCGAGCGATATCAAAATGGTCGTAGGCGCGAACAGGGCGGTTCCGTTAGATAGCAGGGTTCTGGGAGAGTGGGATGCGCGGAAACCGGCTGATGCTTTGTAGGCTCCAAGAAGGAGGATGAGGAAGAGAACGAAGATGGCGGAGAAAACGAGAGTCAGTTTCCGCCAGGAAACAGTTTGATGGCCCTACATGGACGATTTAGCGGAGCCAGCGAGAGAGTGAGATAGCGATAGTCACATACCTGAACATCAGCATACCGCTCCTTAATCCGTTCATCCAAGTCAGATGAAGAGGCACTCAAAAGAGAACTCTCATCTCCCGGGTGTCCCTCTTCCATCTCATACATTTCTTCATCGCCATGGCTATGTCGCTGCTCACGGCGTGCTTTGCGTGCATCCCTCCTTTCTTTCCTCCGTTGCCGCCGGGCTTCTTCCTTCTTCCCGATTCTGACATTACTCCTGTTCGGGCTGAAGAGTCGACGAAGGTCGTGAGTCGGACCAGACCTGGTGAGTAACTTTTCGGTCTCCTCTTCTTCGTCGAGAACGATGCGGTCGTGCTCGGCGAGCTCTAGGGTGGTGCGGGACCGGGCCAGGAATTTGTCGTCCTCGCTGTCTGAGTCCTGCTCTGACAACGGAGACCGCAACGACTCAGCGTCGTCATCGTAGTCGCGCGGCGAAAGGAGGTCACGTCTTGATGACATGGGCGAGGGAGAGGATCATGGCCGTTGAAGAAAGAGAAAATGGAAGGGGAGAATAGTCTGGCTCAACCAGAGCGCACGCAGGGGCTTGCCAAGAGCCGACGTTCAACACCCAAGTTACTCCGTATTAGCACGAAGTCTCCCACCTCTTTCCTGCACAGAGCATTGAAATCCAATTCCAGATTCACTTTACCAGGAGACTAGTATCTTGGCATGAAACGGACATCGCTGAGAGAATCAATGAGATACCATTGCGAGAAACCATCTCCGCAAGCCTTATCGGCGTATTCCTCCAGCCACGACACACCTAGACATCCCAGAACAATAATAACATACACCAAATTCTACCACTAATCACGGTCTAAGAGAAGGTTTAGTAAGATCCCCCAAATTTACAAACACCTCACAGGCTCGCACCCACCCACCCAAGCTACAGTCTGCATACTTCAGTCTGCACTGAGCGCCTACAGAATATCTTCGTCTTCGTGTGATGCTCGTCAGGCCGCATTAGCAAAAATGGATCGTCGTCTCTCTTAACCGCTAACGATGCAGCGCTGCGCCGCTAAGACCTTCTGTTTTCAAGCAATCTGCGACACGCTGAAATGATCAGAATTTTCCCACTCAACCAAACAAGGCTTGCCCATTCTAGTTGTCAGAAATCGTATATCACGTGACTGCTATCTCGCCTCCAGTTGGAATGTTCGACATCGGATACAGGGAAGCTTCTGCAGTTGTTAACCTCAATCTCGACTTGGGGGTGATCGGCGGCTCTGGATTGTATAAATGGATTTCCGGATGCAGTGCGGACTCGACGCCGCCGTCAACGCATTATCCCGGTTCTAGATGGGCAACGTCAACTGGCGATGAAAGAAGTCCACCGTCTTCGTTAAACGGGAAATATTAGGACTATGGTTGTTTTCAGGTTGGCCTTCTTGGGCTATAAAGAGCGTTCAGACAGCTTGCCTACATCTCAAAACACGCATCATCTTTAATTGAAATTGACAGTTCCTACTTCGACTCAACAAAGCCATTATCTACTCTCAAGTTTCATCTCACCAAGAGGAAAACCGTCATCATGCACTTTTCCAAATCTTATACTCTGGTTGCATTGGCCCTCGCAGCCGGAACTGCCAGCGCGCTTGCGTCGGAAAACGCAGGGACCACCGGTGAGAGCACAACCCTTGAGGCTCCCGCTCACACCAGCTCTGCAACGGAAGTTGGTGAAAGCACGACCGCCACGGTTTGCGACCAGTCTACCTGCCACGAAAGCCACGTTGCAACCCCCGTGGTTGTACCTACTGAGTCTAGCACTACCGCTCAGACTACTGCTACTCAACCCAGTGTTATCTCTAAGCAGCCCATCAGCAACGTGCCTATTCTCCCATCAAGTGTTCCCGTTGAAACTGCCCCTGCATCAAGTGCCCCCGTTGAGACTGCTCCTGCATCAAGTGCTCCCGTTGAGACTGCCCCTGCATCAAGTGTTCCCGTTGAGACTGCTCCTGCATCAAGTGCTCCCGTTGAGACTGCCCCTGCATCAAGTGCTCCCGTTGAGACTGCCCCTGTATCAAGTGCTCCCGTTGAGACTGCTCCTGCATCAAGCGCCCCCGTTATCCCATCGAACGTCCCTGCTGCATCGAGCACATCTCTCATCAAGTCAACACCCCCAGCCTCGAAGGTCACCCCCAGCTCTTCCGCCCATACGACATCCGGCCAGCACAAGCCCACCTCGACAAGCTCGAGCGGGGGCAACGAAGGCGAATCCCCGTCCGGCCCGGAGTCCACTGGCAATCTTATCAGCCCTGGTTCCAAGATGGTTATCCCCGGACTTGCTACCTTGACTGGTATCGCATTGGGCTTGATCTATATGGCTTGATCTATATGGCTTGATCTATATGGCTTGATCTATATGGCTTGATCTATATGGCTTGATCTATCTGACTTGATCTATATGACTTGATTCGACCCAACTGACCATGGGCGTTTTATGCTCAGAGTTTCTTGGTTGTTCGCTGTTTCTTGGTCTCAAATGGAAAATGTGGATGGCACGTTGCTGCTTTTATGTTTTGCTCGATTGTTCCACGCATAATTTGTACTTAAATCTGTCTGGGATAACATTTGTTTAGTTTGTTAGTTGTGTTGAATGATACAACCCTTTTTTTTTTAGCAAACTATATGCTTTAGCTTCTGTTACCCAACCTCAGAACATTATCATCTCAGACTGTAGAAAAATCCTGGTAGTTTTGGAACGTCATCGCGAAAACAACCTCATATGAATTACCACCTGAGCATCTTCCAGAATACTTAGAACAAAATCAAAATGCCGGTTGAGAGCCTTCAATGTCCCTCTTGACATCCTCGCCCAACAACCCCGACTCAACCGGCTCTACACCCAAATCACCCTCTTCTTCCCTCTCCACACGAATAACAACAGCAACAACTCCACCTCAGAGCACGAAGTCATGCACATCCTCGAACGTGGAAGCACAGAAATATCAGCGCACTTCCGCTGGATGTCAGAAACTGTCGTATTGAAGACGGGGCCTTTAGAATCAAAGACTCCACGAAGATCCCAAGTTCTAGCCTCGCTATAAAAGACCAGACACGATGATGATGATGATGACCATGATCACAGCCTCCTGGACTATATTACCCTCCAACAGGCCCAATTTCCATTCAGACTCCTAAATGAGACACTTGTCGCACCTGTGAAAACACTCAGTGAATTTGGCGTAGGGTTACCTGTGTTGCTGATCCAAGTTTCTCTTGTTAAAGTCGGATTACTTATTAGCTTTAACGGCTGGCATGGGGCAATGGATATGGCAGAATTGGCGACCGTGATGCACCTCTTTGTTAAGGGGTGTCGCGGTGAGTCCTTTACGCCGATAGAAGTTGAGGCTGGGAATATGGATCTCGAGGGTGTCATTCCCCTACCTCCGGATCATGCACCACCAAACAGCGACGAAAAGAAAACCACGGCTCAACTACCAATACCACAGACCCAAGACCCAAATACAGACTCGGGTCTAGTCTGGGCATACTTCGCCTTCTCCGCCTCCTCCCTCACTGCCCTTAAAGCACAGGTCACAGAATCCCTCGCCCCGCAAGAGCCAGGCACTGAGCACAACCAAAGATTCATATCAACAGACGACGGACGCCCTCTCAGCGCTAATCTGGCAATCCAGCACAAGCGCCCGCATCCAGGGTAAGAGTCAGTCACTACTGAAACTACCATTAACACTCTCCCGGAACGTAGACGTGCGTCAACACCTCTCTCTCCCCAGTTCATATCCCGGCTTCATGACAAGTGCAACGTGCCACACATTTCCTGTGGAGAGGGTAGTTGCAGAATCTTTAGAAGGTATAGCACTGCATCTCCGTCTTGCACTGGATCCGGATGCTCTTAGCGATTAAAAAAGCGCTTGCCCAGGCTTCCTGTATAAGCCAAAGAATCAGCAGAAACAGAAACAAAAACAACGACGTTGTATCCTCCGAAACGGGATCTGAATCTGGAACTAGACTCGTCCCACGCGGCAACCCCGCGCTTGATGTGCGACTGAGTTCGTGGACGAAGGAGGCATTGAGTGGACTTAATTTTGGCCTTGGGCCTGGAAGGCCAGAGGCGATTCGGAGGCCTGCGTTTAGGGCTGGAGCGCGCGAGGAGTTGGTTTATTTCTTGCCGAGAGGGATGGATGGGAGTATTGTTGTGGGGGTTTGCTTGAGCGGACGGGATATGGAGAGATTGAAAGGAGATTGAGGATATTAGGAGGGATTTGGGGTGTATATTGGCAGATGGGGCCCCTTTTCATCTTGGCTAACGGCCAGTTCTTGTACATTGATCCATCCATGTCTATATACAACGAGATTCTGGACAACTCTATAACATTAAAATGTACAGTTCAAGTAGACCATAAGAGCGCCACATACACCCATATCTTTATTGCAACCAACATCAATAAAGCAAAGAAACCCTCTAGCCTTGATTGAGGACCCAGCTCTCAAAATGCACCCCCCTCGCCACTTTCTTCCCACTCCTACTAGCCTCAAACAACACTGGCTCAAACTCACAAGAAGCCGCATACTTTCTTATTAAGTGTCTCCAATAACATGACTCTGCAGCCGGCGTCAAATACCTATCCCGAAACGTCCTCACCGCATTCTCCGCAATCCGCTCCGCCGTCTCAGGATTATCGATCAGGAATTCAATCTTCCGCTCCAGGTCCGAGAAGTCACGCTCCACCTCGACGTAATTTGCTTCAGGCCCAGAGGACATAAGAGCGCCATGGTGCGCTTCCAGCCACTGAAGTTTGTGCGAAACCACCACAGACCGGCAGTTGAGGAGGTACTTCCCGCGGCCGGAGAAGCTGCGGCCTTCGGTGTGCGCCAGGAACATGTAGCGACAGTATTCTTCCATGGGAAGCAGGTTGGCCCGGACATGCTCTGGATCACTCCAGTTAATCTCGCGGATAGTAGCCCAGCTTTTGCCGCGAGAGGCTTCAAGGAGACGGCCTCTTATGTCGGAGTTTGTGGCCACGCTGCCCCGCCATGCAAGTTGTTTCTTTTTATCCTTGAACCGCAGACCGCGGTTGGAGTTGCTGCCGTCTCCTTCGTCAACATCTGCTATCCGTCGCCGCACATCCTTGTACGAGCCAACCTTGACTTCCGGCCATGACCAGTATCCGAAATCAGGCATTAGCCAGACTCCTTCGTCTTCGGCACGCTTCGAATAAGACCAGATAGGCGACTGCCCTGTGCTGAAGTCGTCTGTCGACAGGACGAACTCGATATTAGGAAGGCTACGCCTATCCGGAAACGCTGCAAGTGCGCGGTTCAGGGAATGCAGTGTCGCTTTGCCTCGAGAATAAGTATACGGCATGTCTCCGAACTCAATGATGTATAACTATCACACCACATACACCCCACTGTCAGCCACATCTGAAATAAAACGAGCACGCCAGTAGGGAACCATAAACTCACCTCTCCACCCTTAACAACCCCTCTAATCTGCCCATCCCCCTTATCCTTACCAACCGCATCCACGTCCTTAAACGTAATAAGCCCCTTTCCCCCTCGAGCCTCAGCAGCCCGATTAACCTCCCCAAACAACTTGGGGAACGCACTCAGACACTGGCTCTCCGGTAACCCATGACTATCCCCGTCACGTCTAACGTCGAATTCCCACTCCCGCGTGCTATTGACCTCCGCCGCTGGCCCTTCCCCACACTGTCGTCCACTACCATCAGAGCCTACGGAGCTGCTCTTCAAAATATACCCTGTGCCCGAGTCATCTCCAAAACCAAGGTATGGCAATCCGCGCTTGAAAACGAGGAATGTAAGTAGAATTAGCGACAGAGCGGCGCCTGCGCCCAGGAAGCGGAGGAGTGATGATTGTGGGGAGAGGAGTGGCATGGCTTGTGTTCGTGTTCGTGTTCGTGTATATATGTGGTATCTGTAGTGAGGTGGTTGTTGCACGAAGATGCAATATATATGCTTGTTCCGTCGTATATGAGATAGTAGATGGGGTGGTGTTCACGGGACGGCTGCAGCGCACGGTTAGGATATCGCGTGCGTTGGCGTTGCCATGTCGGGTTTTGTGTGTAGCGATACGACGATGTATCGGTAGCGTAGTAATTGCCTTGGGTGCTCAATGGTTGCATTCAATATGTTGGAATATATTAGATTGGATGAGAGGTCGTTGTGCGGGTGGTGGTTCATGGTGAGAGAGCGTTTCCATAGCAACAATCAATCGCGACTATGTCAGGTACATCAGAGTAAACCCCAGATCCAAAGGCCAAGCAGCAATATGCCTCCTGCATAAAATTCGGCAAAGTCACTCATTAATTGGTTTAACTACATCAATAGTCTAGCATATACAGACCATTTCCGCCTGTAAATAAATAAAACAAGGCACCGCCGCCCGCGGACAGTGACATTGAGCCGTCGTCAACCATTGGATCTATGAGTTGGGGGTTTTCAATATGTACATCATGGGGATCTCAAGTGCTATATAGGGCAGGCATATTCGGGGGTATCTCAAAGCCAATCAATATGTAGGTAGGAAAGGGGACGTGAACACGAGTTAACGAAATAATAGCGCCCAAGACTGCTAACGGCCACAGAAATGACAAGATCCAAGGCGTCCTGTAATGAAGCGAGGTACCAAGAAAAGAAAGGCAAGATCCGTCAGTATATTGCATCCGTACTTCGGAAAGGTTCGTGTAGATTTCATCGTCGATTAGTTGTAAATATTAGGCGGAATTCATCTCCCGGATCCGTTGGTCGCCGCTCGAGGGGCGTTATTGCTGAAATAGCTATCATCAATCTTTAGAATCCATTCAACTTTCTGGGCCTCGGTTCGCGCCGCGAAGAGGAACGTATTCTGCGGACCGTACACCGCAAACACATTCGGCCGGCCTTTCGCTGACCCATCAGCCCCAGGGCCTTCAAGAAGTCTGGCGAAATCAGGCGCATGGTCGACTCGAGCGTTACGTAGGTTGATGGCGTTGATTTCGTCGCCATCCGGGACAGAGTAGACATGCAGGTACGGTAGGCGAAGTTCGACAAACCGCCGTGCCCAGTGGGTATAAGTGTCGTCAGGCGCTAACAGGTATCCAGTCTTGGATGTGGATGGATTTTTCGGGAGCGTCTGGACCGTAGCATAGAATCGGGGTTTCAGGGATCCTTGCTTATGATCACCGTTGGTGTCATCACCTGATGATGGTGACTTTCCATGAGAGGCAAATGCCGCACCGCGTTCTGGAGGCTCGGTGTTACCCCGAATGAGAATGGCATCGATGGGATCAGTTCTCGCAATCCAGAGGTCAACGTATTTCCGAAGCAGTTTAGCCTTGCGGTCAGGCTCTTGGCCGCGAAGTGGCGTCGACCTCCCACTCCTTGGAGGCGATGCGACAGTAAGACTATTGACACTAAGTGCTCCTTTCGCAGCATTCAAATCAGCGATACGTCTACGCCGCTTACGAGCGCTAGTATAGTCGCGCACAAGTGAAACTTTCCTTGGAGCCCATTTGGTGAGAAGCTCCTCGCCTTTCACATAATCATTCTGGGTATTCATGCGCCAGAGGTCAGCAGCGCGTTTTGCGGACACCGGGCGAACTGCAACAGAATACATGCGGACGGTAGAGTGTACAACGCGCGTCGTGCTGAAGAAGTTCTTGAACATGGACTGTGGGCGTATATACGCCCGCCCTTGCACTTGAAGCGTCAGGTCTACCTCAAAAGAAACAGGATCCTGCAAGCGCAAAGACTGAAGATCCCATCTAACCGTTACCTGTACACGGTACTTCTCTGCAGTCACCCGGTCCAGAAGAAGCGATCCGTGTAAACTTGAGTCCCACTGGCCCACAAGAGTAATGTTAGATGTTCCATCAGCATTGTCCTTGACCATGGGCTCTTGGATAAATTTCAAAGGAACATCCGGGGTTTGAAGGTCCTGGTCAGGTATCTTGCCCCAAGGGTCCAGCAGCCGCACAGAACCGACACGGACGTTGGTGAGATCATCCCAGGGAAGAGATTCCGTTGAGCTGTACGTGAGGTTCACAGAGACACGGCGTTGAAGTCCTTGGTGCAGTTGATATGTGCCTGCATCACTGGGGTTGCCTTGCACGACTTCCACGGGCAGGTACTCTCCCGCTTCGGTCATTTCTAGAACCTGGACTCTCCCGAAAACGTCATGTCTCTCCTCCGAGAAGTATTCGGACTCCGCGATACGTGGCGTCTTTGGGTTTTGAGGTCCTTGCTCCGCCGAGTCACGCATGTCATCCCAGCTAAGAAGCTTATCGAGATGCATATGAGTCACATGGGAATAGACACAAATTTTCAGGGCTGCATTCCGCGGGCTGGAAAGCGGCAGGCTCATGCTGTGAACACTTTCAAATCGAACCGGTGTCTCATTAAAGCCGCTAATCATCTGCGTTGTCGTAGCTCCACCCTCCTCAGATATGCCGGGTATAAACAGCTGGGCATGCACATCCGTCCCCTCCCACTCGGCAAAGCCGGCCATATCACGCATGACAACATTAAATTTGAGAGTAGAAGACGGCGCCTGCGCCGAGGATGGCTCCAAGGACAATCGGATAATTCCAACTACATCCTGTGTATAGGGCGAAATGACATCAACAGAAAAGTCCTGAACTCGGGTCTCGAACACTGCGGTGAGAGGAATATCAGCATCGCCTACGAGGGAGTACTGAGGCGAGCACGGGTCGGAGAAGGGATTCTCAAGCTTGAAGTGTTGAATGTAGTCCGGTCGGTCAATGTACTGGTGCAGTTGGCGCATAGATTGGACGCGGCGCTGGAGCTTCTGGATGGACCAAAGGTGGATGACACACTGTTTGAAATCAATCACGCGAACCGCAACACAAGGCTTCTTGGCGTCATCAAGAATGATATCTTCATCTCCAGAGATGCCGTTCAGCACGAGGTCGTAAGATGAGGCCATATTGTGCCCATGATCAACGATCGTAAACTGGAAAACAACATTCTTGTCCATTATATGGCTCATTACTTGAGCCTCCTTTATCAGCGAGGCATGTTGCAAGACCTCCTCTGCCATGCGGACGTAATTTTGCTGAGACCAGTGTGAGAAAACCGAGCGCGCGATCTCTAGTTCCTTAGGATCCAACTTGGGATAACCATTTTCATATATCCTTGGGATCGGGTGGCCTAGTTCCTTCATACGCGTCTCGAATGTTTCCTTTTGCTTCCGGAGCTGCTCCTCGTACTCATCCTTTGCCGCTCGAAGAGCTTCCTCCATGCGGGTCTTCTCGGATCGTTGATCCTCAATGCCCTGACTCGGAGAAGCGTCTGGGTCCCTTAATTTATCCAGATACTGCTCCTTTTGTCGCTCTAACTGTCGTTGCATGTCCTGACGTACTGACTGTAGAGTAGAAAGGCCACCGTTCTGGCCATCGTCCTCGCCTTGACGAGGTGTTCCTGGCATTGTAATAGCTGTGTCCAGCGAGAAATTGTCGATAGTGCCATTGGACATGTACTTATCGCGAACTGGGTATGAGCTAAGGGAATCTGAGTCTTCTTCGTTCTCCATAAGACCGCGACGAGTTGCCCTAACTTTCTGCACATCTTCAAAAAGAGCATCGAGCTCATCGTCGGGCATATGAGAGATATGGTCTGGTCCTAGGACAGCGCTCACTGCTTCACGACGCGCAGATAACCAATCCGACTCCCTCCCGCGTTGAGAAGGCATTGGAGAATCAGCCCTGCTTGAGTCCCAATCCAAGTCCGAACCAGCTTTACTCAGATTTCTCTCGTGGGTTTTACCCGGCGCCGGCGAGCCGAGCTGGCTCGTTGTAACTGAATGGCGGAGTAAGCTCTGCTCTACTCGCTCAGCTCTTGCTTCTTGGGGATGGTTGAATCGGAAAATATGAAAGTCACCAAGGATTATGCGGAAACCACTCTTTAACCGCTTGGGTTTGTCGACACGCAATCCGTTAACCATGACTGCAGCGCCCTCGCTGGGCATAATTGTAACAACATTGTCCACATTTTCGAATTTGCAATGATCAGCTAGGATCTTGGAACCGTTCAACCTGATCTCAACGTGACTTCCTTGATCCATGTTGCCTACTTGGGTGACCCCTGGCTTGATGTTATAGACTAGACATTCCGCAAGCAGTGGGTCATCGCTCAGGTTGACCAAATGTGGCATCTTTTTTGGTGTACTGAGACCGATAAATCCCTTCTCGATACTAATGCCGAGTTCTTCCAACGCCGCTTCACGCTCTTTGTGGATCTGTTCGGTTTTCACTAATTTCTCTTCCCATGTTTGGTTCAGATCCTTGTAGAGTTTCTCGCTTTGATTCAGCTGCTCCACAATCTCTGCCTTGCTCACTTTAGTGATGCTACCATCAGGTTGTTGGATAGAGACCATTTGCTTCTCCAGGGGTGTGTCTGGGGGATATTGTTCCTCTGCGATCAACCCGCCTGCAGCCCCTGCCACCGCACCACCTGCTGCTACACCACCACCAAGTTTGGCGCGAAGCTGTGCTAGCTCGTCCTTGAGTTCTCTGATCATCCGCGCGTTAGGATCCTCGTTGACAACCGCGTGGTTCTTAATTCGCTTCGCGGAGTCAGCGTAACGCAGAGTACCCAGGGTCTCGTCGAAGTTAATATCGGCGGGCGAGATCGCGGCAATCATCGCCGTCATAGAATTACCTCCAAGGGAATCCTTTAGTAACCATGTAAGAACAGAATCACGATATGGCACCATTGAGGCAGCCTTCTTTTTTGAGGTTTTTCCAGCGGCCAAATCTGCTAGAGCCGCAATGACACGTCCAAGTGTAGAAAGAGATCTGTTGATTTCAGCACCTTCCTTCAACCTAGCTCCAGTCGCTCCAGTCGATGTAGCTCGCTCTGAACCCGCAAGATCCACTAAACTGATTCGTGATACCTTCTCCGTATCCATAGATGTCTCGGAATCATGCCGTTTCTGGGTAAGCATCAACGTAAAGACGGCGTGCGATCGACTAGACGTCTCGTTCATGTTCGTAGCAGCAACCGTTCGAGCTTTGTTTCCCTCGTCCATCAGATTTTCAATTTCTTCGAACGAGCGGACCGCAAGTTTGGCAAGATCCTCGACATATGGACCTGTAGACGGGTGCTCACGGACTTTGAGGTTTCCTTTATTCGAGGGATTAAGCAAGTCACGAACCCGCTCATTGTAGATTTCCAGGTACGAAACTTCCACCGTACAACCAAGGTTCTTATCCTGCTGTATCGTCGAAATGCGCTCAAACATAGATTGACAAATTCGCGGAATCACACCATACTCCTTGCCGTATCCCATCATCGAATATGACTTTCCCGAGCCAGTCTGGCCGTATGCAAAGATACAGTTATTGTAGCCCTGAAAGGCATTATCCAGAAGCGGCACACCCAGATCCAAGAAAAGGTTATCTTGGCTTGCATAGTTGGGAGCCTTCTTGTCGAAAGACCAGTACGACCTGTCGAATGAAAAACTCTTTGGTCCTTCAACGGTCCCCTTGCCTCCACCTTTTCGCGATTTCTCTTCGGCTCCTAGCGGCGGTATGAGGACCGTCTGGCTTTCTTTCATCTGCACGATACATTTTGCACCTCGCTCGATTTCTAGATTTCAAACAGAATCCATCAGTCAGGGCGAGACCTCGGAGAGTAATGAGCACCGGTCATGTTGTTCCAAACTCACCTCGACTGTTGAACGGGCGCACTCTCACCACCACCTTAATGTTTCCACCTCCTCCTGGCGGCATTTTGACCTATGCCCCATGCACTCGGGGGTCGTGGCTCACTTTGGCGTTCTGACCCTGGTAGCCAGGCGGAGGAACAGCTGGAGCGGACAACAAAGGTTGCGAGCGCTACAAGCGCCGCCTTAAAGTGTATCGCAAGCCGATTATTCCCAAGCCCCCTGCACCGATCCCAGATTATAGTTCCTCGTTTCTCTGTAGACTGTCCTGCGAGAATCCACGGCTTGTAGCGGGGTCAACAAAGACGTCATGTAGCGGTAGATACTGGGTGTTGACAAGAATGTGGCGCGTCCGAGGAATAAAATCCGCGATAAGAAATCGAGCACGCGGCTTTCAGCGATATCTATCGCGTGGCGGGGGAGATATCTGCGATGTTTGCCAGAGTCTGTTTGAGCTTGAAGGGATAGGGGGAGGAGACCGGGAATTAGTACGATTGATCCAGACTTAAGAACAGCGGGCCCTCCTTCCCCAGGCACCGGGAAAGCCACCTGAGGTATCGCGGGATCACGCTGGATTAGATAATCCACATCCACCACTGCATCTTACGTCCTGTACGGTAGTCGTGAACATCACATGCTTGATTATTCATTTACTACTCCGTAGTCACAACAAGAAGCATCCTAAAGCACCCGGACCTATCGCTATCTTCTTTCGAAGGGTAATGCTAAAAAGCCTTTGTGTTAAGATCCCCGCCAGTCAGGTCATTTTATAACACAACCAATAATCCTAATCTCATGTTTATAGAGAACTTCAAATGAGCCGCTCAATACCACGTGGTATAAATGATGTCCATAATTCACGGAGGAATCCTGAGTGGCTTATTTCCCCAGTGTCGTCCCGCTCAGGTCTGCGTGAACGCCCTGCCACCAACTGCTTTCCGAGTTTCCGTTCGATCAGAGTATCAAGTGACTCGGTGATGGTATAGTTGTCCTCTTGAAACTAGCTGGAAACTCGTCTCGCAATTGACAACTCATTCAGCCATTTTTAACTGGCCGAGCATATCTGATGCCCACGACAATCACCTCTAAGCTTCACTAACCCTAGTATCTGCCCTCATGTTTCGGTCGGAGGTATCGATTCGTAGCAGGTGAGAGGGTATCGAAAGGTCGAATTGGGTTGTTATATCCTTGAATATGGAAACTCGCTAGGAACTGGATATTAATCAAATCGACTGTTCATCTCGGGGTGCGTCCTCCAAATTCAGTTCGTGGTGGGCGTGCGTGCGTATTGCCTTGCTATCGTAATGCTACTTCCCCGGACCATGGTCAGTTACCTCCCCCAGTATCAGAGTGCAGTCACCCCTTCAGATCAGAGAGACACACCTACCGGTGAAACCATCATGCTCGAACCATAGAAATGACGTAAGGTTCTTCTCGGATCAGCGAGTACCTCGAGGCAGTTGTTGTCAGTCCGAACCGGTTTCCAGGTCGTTTGACAGCGTCGTTAGCTCAGTCAAAACCTAAAGACGCTTCACTCAATGCCTACTCTCTGTGTGTTTAAGCCGAGATAGAAAGTATGGGTCATCTGTACTTCAACCTTCCATTCTGCGTAAATTAGACAGAGGGTGAATTCTTGCTCTTCGGGGGTGTCCATGCCGAGAGAAAGAAGAAGCAGTCTTGCCTCTTGTCCGTTCTCCCTGGACAATCGAAAGCTCTTTCCATCAATTTGACGAGAAGCTAGCTTCTCAGTCAGTTCCAAAGGTCTCAGGTGCACACGGAGTCATGATGTAATGCAGATTCCACGAGCGATGCGGGGATAGTGATAGCCATAACAACCATAGAAGGGCTGTCGAAGGAAGACGATGGGCGTTCTCTAGGGTTGGTCAACCTCCGCAGGTATCGACAACACCATTCTTGGTTCCTTTGAGGGCGGTTTTTAACCAGCGGCAATCTCGGCGTGGAAAGGTGAGGGAAGGGTGAGAGAAGTGAGAGGGAAAAGCGTCAAGGCATCTGAAGAACCAGGTGCATCCGCCAGCTCACCCCTACCAGGCATGAAGGCAGCTAGATGTGTTTGTCAGCTAAGCCCAGTCCCACCATTAGCTGCCTATTTGGCAAACAGCACTGCTACTTTCCCGGTTTAAACGACTAGGTACTACATGGAAATTGAACCCAGCCCCAACAGGGCGTGAGTTGTGGGTGTCGTACTGACCATCATGCAGCCTGTGAGAGATGAACAAGTAGCATCGGTGCAAGAGAGGAAGTATAATTCGCCTCATTATAGAGGGAGTCAGTGTCAGTATTTTGAATCAATGCGTTGGACAACTTAGACGTGTGCCTACACCAGCCTGGGATGCCGAGTATGGGCACAAGATGCTGGTAAGGTGGGTTGAAAACAGGCTGGGATTTGGGACTTGGGACTTGATGCCCAATCAGGCGGTTATGCGATGCTAAGGGCTCAGTCCTGCAGTACTGCTGGAGTTAATATACTGGTTTCTTTGGAAGGTAGGTGATATTCCAATGGCATCTAATTGAGTAAAAGTTAGTTGGCGCAAGATTTCAGGTGTCCTCGTCGTAAATCAAGTTACTGCTGTGGTCGTTGTCATTGCGTCTGAAGTAGAAGTAGGCGCAGGCTCTCCCCAGGCCTCAAAGGCTTGTCCATCTCCAACCCTCCACAACTGGTGGTGATAGATAAATTTTACATGTGCTTCAATTTAGGTCATAGAAATGCACCATTTCTGGCACTTCGCACAAGGGCCAGGGCCTCCTCGGTTCGACAAGGTATAAACTATACACAGAATCTAGCTGCCCATGCCCGTTCTCAAGATCAGACGCAGTAGAGAACATGCTCACTCTCGATCGTCGAAATAAATCGCCGAGAAAATCGAAGAAGCAAAAGCCAAACCCATTCTCTTTGCCTTTCTAAGCGTCATGTT
This sequence comes from Aspergillus asperescens, assembly GCA_027569075.1. Classification (NCBI taxonomy): domain Eukaryota; kingdom Fungi; phylum Ascomycota; class Eurotiomycetes; order Eurotiales; family Aspergillaceae; genus Aspergillus; species Aspergillus asperescens. The sequence continues at coordinate 69,608 of JAPDEH010000072.1, read as the reverse complement.
CTTTCTTTGTCCCCGCCATCGGAGAGATCGTGAGCTCTGTCAGTTCGCTGGCGAATATCGGACGGATTGTCTCCTTGCTAGGGGGCGCAAGAAATGTCGCGCTAGATGTCTATACCGTGCTCCATGATAAGGAGAATGTTCAGCTGGCTATATTTTGGCATGTGCTAGCGCCGCTTGCTCTCTTTGATGCTGTAAAGGTTAGTCGTCCTATCGTAGGGGCATGGCTGATGAGGATGTTACGAAACTAGGAGAGAGATTGAGTATCTGATTAGCCATCATTTCGAAGATTAAGGATAGGTGTCCGCTGTAGTCGAACTTATCTAGATATCTTAGGGCAATGAAATTCACATTAAAATATGCATACTCACTAACCAGGGACCTATTGTTGATCGGGATACAGGAGCGGCCGTCGGGCCTGGGGCGGTTCATAACGAGAGCCGCATCTGGAGTATGCATAGACCTAGGGGCAGCAGTACTGGTACTTATGACATCCTAGGTGGATTGCAGTGACGAGCTTAAGTCCGGAATCCAGATGCCACGGACTTTGCGGCAAACTAGAGTCGTGGCTAACAGAGAACGTATTGTATATTAAGATTCCCCATGCCCCAGGCTAAAACATGGTCAAGAATATAAGGTATCTCCTTTCTTAGAAGGGGATATGGGACTCAGAGAACATCTCTATGGTTTTCTAGGTTCTAATTCTACGAGGAATGAATCTCGTCAGGCATGACCTGAACTTGTGATGGGAATGCGGCTGGGGCTGAATCCCCCTTCATGGATAGTTAGTATTAGGGGCTTCCACCATCAGAAAGTGCGTTCATGGAGGATCAGCATTCTAGCGGTAGATATATCCTGGGAACCTGATCTTCATCACACTGGTTAACTCAGGATAGGCAATCTGACGCGAACATCTTTTATAATCCTCTATGGTAATCCGAGGCGAGTTCGATAACCCCATGACACCAGTCGTCTTCGTGGATATGTGATAGTGGCAACTAGCAACTATTAAATCGAGATAGCCCAGACGGGGTAACTCTTTGCCTGGCAAGCCTAGCTTCAGGTGACAAGAGGCCAATAGGGTGGTTATTCTTTTGAGCTCCACACTCTGTGCTGCCACGTCGCAGCCCAAAGAGCTACATGGCAGGTCCGATTGGGTATCCGGTTCAAATGACGAGAGCCTGCACATACTCAAATAGGTCTTTAATTACCGCCGAGGCCATTATTCACCAGCTAGTTGTCTCACTTGCGTCAGTTTCCCTAGGCGGACACCTTCCGAGAAGGGGGGGCGACACCAGGATAACAAATATAATACGATTTCATAGTCTGGTGCTCGTGAGGATGAGCCGGGATACAGCCTGGCCTCAGCCACGTCATGAAAGTAGCTTCCATCGAATAATAGTGCAGAGAGGTACTAAGCATGACAGCTGCTGCGTGGCCCGCATCCTGAGATGCATTTTGTGCTTCCCACTGAACAAATGCGGCATGTCAGACTTGCTCTTGTGTTTCAAATGGCAAGTCGACATTCAAGCGATTGGTCGTTATCACAGCATCCTATGTTTCGCAATATCACCGGCATGGAAATGGAAGCAAGTTCCATAATGATGATGATGGAGTCATCATCAACGGATAGGACTTTCCCTCGAAAATCCGTATCCACGTTTGGAGAAAGATATAATCTCCCAGTTATAGCAAGGGGATATAGTTTTCTCAAGATCAGTCAGGCAGACCGTTATAGACCCCAATTACTAGCAAATATGAAACAGCTCTCAATCTCAGGAGTATCCGTATTCACGAGGATATCCAAAGTATACCTATCAACTGATGTTAGTTCGACCAGCGTAAGACTCGATCTTGAGTATGGACTCGAGGGAGGAGGGAGGAGGGAGCAGAAGAGTTTCAGTTCTCGTCGCCGTGTGACCCTAGCTACAGAAGCTCGAACGGCCCAGATTATCATGTGCTCTGGGTGCATCAGAAGGCCCTTCGTATGGTGAGATAATTCGAGCCGCCATTTTCTTCGATTCTTTCGCAGTCTTCCTGTAGTGTACCTAGAGTGTCTTGGTCAAGAAGCAGACGGGCTTAGCTAACTGCATCGAGTAGCGAAAGCTGTTGATACCGGATACCAAGTTCGGTCATTATTGAGCTCTTCTGGATGAACGGTCAATGGCAAGAGATACAGTTAGTAGTCAAACAAGTGGGCCGTGCGCCACGAGGAGAAATGACGAAACCTGGGGAGAGTCTATAAATGTCCTGTCAAGAAAGAATAGTGCACAATTCCAGGAGCATGTAACTAGGGCTCACCAGTAACAAACCAGCATAATCCATCAGATACGAAGGCTGGGCCGCTGGGAGTTGGGGGTCCTCGCGTCTCGCGATCTCAAGTTTGAAGAGCTGACAAGGCAGGCTCCACCTTTCAGATCTCGGAAATGCTCGCTGAATCGTGGATCGTGGAACAAAGAAAGCGCGCACAGCACGTATCGAAGGAAAACCCAAACTATCACGATAGGAAAAGGAAACCAGGCATCATACACCAAACCAAGAATCAGGATTCCCTCCGTATACCCACCTAAAATAAAAATAAATAAAAAAGAAACGCACTAAATTTATACACAGTGCATAGAGTAATTGATGAGCGGTGTGGGGAGATGAGTTCAAATTGACGTCAGATCGCACGTTCACCAATTACAGTACATAAGATACCGCCGGGGTAAGAAACAGTTTTGCGGGAGCAAGAGAGAGCTTGAGAACTTAGACCTTGGGCTCAACAAATCAAGAATAATAATAATCCAGCGGTCAAGCTCCTACACGTGGGGTGGGACAGATCGGCCTGATATCAATTCAGATAGTATTTGGCACAGGTCCAAAATACTCCTGACCATAGCCTTACTTCAAGTGGTAGATATTCTAGTAGTCGATGCATCAACGTTCTCGTATCCGACTTATCTCGAGAAACTCATCCTTGGGCAGAGAGTGAAGCGCGAAAATAAGCAGGGTCAAACGGTGTGAAGGCAGAATCAAAATTGAAAGGATATCTGTGTGGCTGGGCTTCGAATTATGCCTAGTGAGCGGTGACTGAAGATGTGCTGGCTTTCCCAGTTTGCTTGTATTCTCAGACTCTCCGTTGCACATCGCAGATCACTCGAGAGCTGATTTCAAATCTTAGCATCACTCGCAAAATGAACTCCAATATTAATCAATGTCTCGCATCATTTGTTATGCTGGTTTGGCCCCTTATCGTTCCCGGTTTCGTCCTTGGCCTCAGATACTTAACTTACTACTAGTACTACGTGGAGTACTATTTCACCTCTGGACTCTTCCAGGTAGTGAATGAACGGACAGAGATAAAGAAGGTTTGTCGTTGATATACATCTCTTCGGCAAATTCTTTTGGCTGCCAATGCCTCCAAGGCTACCCAATATTAATGTACCCAACTGCCCATGCAACCTGAGGTATTCTCTAACGGGGAATATAACCGAGGCCGAGCTAGGTTTGACTTTACCGCTGTTTGGCTCAATACGGAGCACATGTCCGTGGAACAAACCTGGTCTTCGCCTCCTCCCAGTCTTGGGATATGCTCACCTTGCATGACATCGGAGAGTTATGCTCAGCACGGTTAGATAGTACGGAGTATTCCATATGTATCCAGATTCCAGAGATCACGTCTCGAGTTACACATGCTGGCAAGGATGAACGCTATTAAATAAAATAGAGCCAGTCACAAAATCTGTTCGCCAAAACAAATCATGATTCGCACAGGCAGGCGAGCCGCTGCAATCACACAAATAGTCAGGAGCTGGCTGCCAGTCGATGTCAATGGTTTCGCTCCCAGCGGCTAGAGAACGTCACAATTTCGGAACCGTCGGATTGGCCGCAGAGAAGCGTCAGAGCGAAGATAAATCAGGGGGAAGAAGAACACGCATCTGCAATTCCGTCCTTGCTCCTCCGTCTCAATCTGACAGCTTCGATTTCTCAGCGCGAGGATAACTGAGGCTGAAACTTGTGCTGACTGGAGTACTGTGTATGTTTTGGATATGAGCATCGTAATATTACAGAACAATACCGTATTGAAATCAATGCTCCACCCAGAGTCACGGCTGGTACATGCAACATGGAGCACAAGTCAAGGAACGCAAGAAAGGACTCTCACTTTTTGATCAGTTGAAGCTGTGTTGCCAGATAGAAGGCAGAGTCCAACTTTGTTTTGAAAGTAATAGTTAAGAATTCGTTGACTGTGAAATGGATTTTGCCGCCAGCGTTCAGGCAGTTGTGTATCATCACAATTCACGGGAAGACGCCAAGTGGGGCTGACCCTAGAACAGTGCTGCCCGGTGTTGAGGTGAAAGTTGATTCACAGGCGCTCTGGTACAAATTCTCCATCACCCGCCCCTTCTCGTCGCTGCGGCTTTCTCTCTCTGCTTCCTCTCGTTGGTCATCCAGCCTCCAGTCCTTGCGTTCCTCCAGTCATCGACTCTGGTCTCCTGCCCGCACTCTGCCCATTGGCTTTGCTCCTTTTTCTTTTTTTCCTACTCGCTCGCAGCTGGCCACCCCTTAAGAGCTCTGATATTCCGTCGTCCAACCGCATCATTGCTTGCCTTCCCACCCCATCTGGTGTCCCTCGTCGTGATTGATCACTTCCCGACCAGCTTGGATATTTCCCACGCTTTGTGGTCGAATCACCATCTCCAGGTACGTTGCGATACACCCATCGGCTCCCCCCTTACTCAAACCACCATCTTGTGTTCCAATATCGCATACCTTAATTTGTCCGTGCCCAATCCCGTTGCATGCTCTCTCCCCTCGACGCCTCTCCCCAGCAAATCCCATCACTTTCCATCATCTCTCGTGTGTCTGCATTCCCCAGGTGGGCTACATGCTCTCGTTGGCTTCCAAACCATCGGTTGTTTCCTTCCACAAATCACATCACTTTGGCTTCATCCTTGATACCTCCATCCTCCACATTACCGCCGGCTGTCTTGTTACTCGCCGTCCGTTGCCCGCGCTCTCGCGGACCCAACTGGGCGAGAACTGACATCAGCGGCAGCCCACCGTCGCGCAACGTGCAGTGGTTTGGTTGGCACAATTCGCGCGCTCAGTCAAATTGGCTCCTGCGACGACGGAAGTGGGCAATTTTCTCGCGTTGTATGGCTTTTTCCATCATTCGCAATAAATCTGCCATCCGCGAAAAGTAATCGCGTGTCAAAGTTGCTCGCTCGCCAGGGCTGAGTGAGGGTCAGTGCTTACTTGGCTTCCCACCGCGGTCTGGTAAGACCGCGACTGTGATCCTCTTATCATCTTTCCCCCCTCTTCCCGTTTGGACAGCATTACAATCCATCAAGTCAGAGCTGCATATCCTCTAAGATATTGCAGACAAGGCTTTCTTCTTTTATTTCTTATTGGCATATCCCCTTGTCTTAGCACATGTGGAAACTTGAGTTCTCGTGGTATTCCTGCACTGTGTTATGTTTTCTGTCGCGTCCCGCTTTGTGACCCAATCACCACGCGTCAACTTTCATACTCCTCGAGCTGCTTCTGACATATCTCTTCTAGTAGCCGTGCAATTGTTTGGAATTGGCGCGATCGTTTTTCTGTGCATCCACGCGCAGCCTGGAAAACAGACAAATTACCCTGGTTGGGTGGTGCGTCGCATTGTGTCGAGGTATGTCATCGGCTGCATCATGATTCCCACTTGCCAACGCATACGTCCCTCAGCCCTGGAGAAACTGAACCGTGACATCCCCGCTACCTTGCCCATTCTCCTCACCATGACAGCGCACAAGCCAAGTGCCAAACAATAAAACTTTATGTTTGTGTAGACAAGACAGCTGACGATCCTTTGCAGTTGCGCTCGCTGTATAAGCCCTTTGAAGGCGTATTCTGACATCAGTCTTCGCGAAGCTGTGTATTCTGCAGGCTGAATCAGGATCAACACAGCGCCTAAAACAACACGCTGTTTGCACCGCCTCAATTTTTGTTTTTTTGCCGTGTCTACGCCTCATACGGACGCCGCCTGGCAACCTAAACAGATTCAAAACCTGGACAAGGTAGCCTGCCACCTGTTGTCTCAGATCAACTGTGTAGCTCCCACAAACCCCCGCTCTTTGCCTGTTCAATCTGTCCCGGCGATAAGCAGTAGTGCGTTTCTATCAAGCGATCGCGCTTGGTCTGACAACACATCGAGTACGAGGCTAGGCGAGGGCACCCTGGCTAGCTGCATCTGAGCCTGACCACGTTACACTTCGAGGTGAATGTAAAAAAAAAGGCGGACCCTCCGAAGGATCTAGTTAGAAGTGATTCTGTGAAACAAGCATCTCCTCGAGCTGATCTCATTGACGCTGGAAATTGAAAAGCTCAGAGGGCGGCCAAAAAAGAACCAAAGGTAAGCGCCCTCGGTCCCCATTCAACCCCACCAGTTAATCCAGTGACCGCTCAGTGCTGCGCTCCAAGTCCACTAGCTAACGAAGTCTGCAGTCTTTGCACCTTTGATCTACAAATCATAAGTTACAAGCAGCGCCTGCTCTGTAACTGCCCCTCACCGTGACCGATAACCTCAAGCGCAAAGCCTTTATATCCTATCATCCTGCCTTGATTCTCTGCCTCTCTGTCTTACTGGAACATCTGTCTACCAATCATTCATCTTCACCACGACTACTTGTCCTGGTTGGCGCGTTCCTGACATCTAAAAATCGCTAATCGCAACACTAACTAGGGAACGTGACGCGCGTGTTCTTCCGTCGCGACTTCACAATGGAATACTCTCCACAATATCAACAACAACATGGCCAACACCCACACCCGTCTTCCCATATGGCCGGTGCCTATCAGACAGCACCACAGAACCCCGGGTCAGCTGTGGGATCGATGGCCTCTCCAACAAACCATCAAGCACATATGCAACAAGCGCATCCGACACATCAAGCCTCCCCTGTTGTCCCATCACAGTCGCATTATCAACAGGCACAGGGTCCTCCAGGCTCGATGCACCAGCAAATGAATTTTCCGCAGTCATACGGCGTCACAGCAGCCATGCCACCGCAGCCATACGGCATATCCCCCACCCAGGCCGCTGCTATGGCAACCGCAGCGGCGTCGGGGCAATTCTATCCTGTGCATGGGGATTCGATGGCTGGTCAGATGCAACAAGGGCCCCGCGGCTCACCACGCATGGCAGGAGTACCGGTAAAGACTGACAGGAATCCCCGGTCGCCGCCTCAAATACCTGGTCAGATGCCGCCGATGGGTACGCAGGTGCCGCTACCTCCAAGCGCCCAGATGCAGCAGCGCCGTATGAGCCATGTCGGTAGCCCGCACGTGCAGAGCACCCAACCCGTTCTAAATCACGTCGGTAGGCCTTCGGTGCCTCCTCCGATGCCGCCTCCCCAACACCCCGTTCAGCAGAACCATGCCTCACCAGACATGGTTCCTAGCGGCGCGGAGGAGTCACCGTTGTACGTGAATGCGAAACAGTTCCATCGTATTCTGAAGCGAAGAGTTGCTCGGCAGAAATTGGAAGAACAGCTACGGCTTACTTCTAAAGGTCGCAAACCGTACCTCCACGAATCGCGCCACAACCATGCAATGCGACGTCCTCGCGGCCCTGGCGGTCGATTCCTTACGGCAGATGAAGTCGCAGCCATGGAGAAGAAAGGTATTACAGGTTTGGGACAGGAGAATGCAGATCCAAATGTGTCAAAAGCGCTTAGCGACAGCTCTCCTTCTCAGAAACGCAAGGCTAGCGATGGGAGTAACGATACTTCTAATTCGAGTAAGAAGACAAAGACCGGTGCACGAAAGGCCAGTGCCAATGCCGACGAAAGCGAGCCCGAGTCTGGCTTGCCCTCGGATGAGGATGGTTGAATACTGCAATCCGTCACGTTGATTCTGCTGTCTACTACTGTGGATAGTTTGCCGTGGAACTTTGTACCTTTTTTTCCCTTTCGCTTCATTTATGTCTGTTTATATTTGTTATGCTGGTATGAGGCCCGATATCACATTCTCCATGATTCTCAGCTTGTCAGGATTGCATGTATGATGTGCTCATGTTTTGACCCTTTTTGTTTTCTCCTCTTAGCGCGGTGGATGAGCTTTTCCTGGACGGGTGACATAGCCTATACCCTATCAGTTCTCTGCTCTGTACCGATCCTCAATAATCGGTTCGGAATTGAAATGCAGATATATCACTGACGAGCTCACCATTATACTTGAAATATTCTTGCCAGTCGCCATTGGAGTTGCCGAACAGTTGGTGGCAATAAGCCCCCTCGTCTACGGTTAAATTGGTCTTGTTTAGTTTTGGCGTCTTCCCTTTTTCTTCTGAATGTTTTATGCACTGCTGTGATTCCCCACGGATGATTCCCCTTTTCACCTTGTTGTTGTGTACAAATATCGAAATACGCTTTCAGGCAAGGCTAGCTGTGTTCGGTATGATATATTATAGTAGTCCAGTATCTGGGTTGTGTATACAGAGTAGAAATAACATTGGTGTTGTTAGTATTTACCAGGATATACAAACTCGTGTAATCCCTATATCTGTTGTTGGAATTAATATTCTGGCGAATGTATATATAATGACTCCCATTGCACTTGTGGGAGCCTGGTGTTGCAAAATGATTGAATACAAGCACAGTTTATAAGGGTAAATGTGTCGTCCTTCGACAGCCCTTCAGTACACTCATTAGGTGTTTATGCTGTAGTGCTACTCTATACACCCAATTACCCCAATTTCATCTCTGTGTTCGTTGCTGGCTCTATCCTGTGATGTGCTCATTATCACTTAGCTAACTAACGAAATTCCCTACCAAACGACCCACCTATGGAGCCGTCCACCCTGTATTATATACAAAAAGACCATTTTTATGCTAAAATATCATTTAGAAATTAATAATATACTACATTTTCTATAAAGTTATAGCTGTTAGACGTTGTAATAGAGCGTCGACTGCAAGACCTGCGGGTGCCTGAGGCATCCGCACACTTCGTGACCACGTAGGTCGCGGGAAGTCACATGACGCATCGACACCCCAACTGCGCCGCTGGCCTCAAGGTTTAGGGAGGCCAGCGATTAGTTCTACTACAATACCATATACCTTCCTACCGCAGCATCTCACGTCTCCCGACCCTTTAGCGCAGTATTATATACCGCGGCTCACAATAGCATGCTGGAATATTTAGTTCTTTAGGTAATATAAACTATATCTGTAATTTTACAATTTTCTAATACTTACTTATAAAGGGATATTTGTAACCTTTTAAAAGAGATATACTACTTTACTATGGTATATTAAAGCTATAATAAAAATAATAGTCCTTTATATATATTAGTTATTAAGGTATTCAAGCATAAAAATGGGCTTTTTGTATGTGGAAGGCTCGGCAGGGGCCACTTGCCTAGGAATTATATCAACTTATCTCTAGGTAGTTACATAATCAACTGGGGTCAACATAAGTTACATTATTCCACTAACGGACTAGTGTGCTCTTCAGCTCTGGCCTCTTCGAACTTGCAATGATTCTGTCTTGCTCTCTGTCCGATCTCTCCCTCTGTTCCAACCTTACCACTCTATCTACCCTCGTCGGACTAGACGTCTCTAGAGGTTGACTCGATCCCATTATCCTCTACTTCAAGGCTTCTTGTAGGTTGCCTGTCTTTGCTCATATTCTTATTGCGTTCACTCCGTCTACCTGCTCTCGTCTCTTCCCTTCCCTGGCAGATATTCTCGCTTTCAGCCAAATTCCCCCAACCCTTTAATTTATCTTGACTCCTCCATAATTTTCAATTTCTTCTCACCAGCTGCTGTTCCTATTATCCGTTTCTCTTCTCCGCCTCTTTGGAGTCGCCGGTGCATCGTCGCGCCATCCCTGGCCCTCGAGACCCTCCGGATTCTTGTCACTTTGTCCTCATATACTTGCTCTTCTTCTGGCTCTTCAGGAGCCTCCTGTCTTTTATTACCTCATTTATTCTTTCTGCCTCCACAATGGGCACCTTTTCAGAACATTGTTCTACCGCCCTGCGGTCGTCGCCCCTCCTTTCACCCAACACATTCTCCGTCCCTTGCACTCGTCAGCGCTCAGATGAGCACAGTCCACCAAACGATTCTCTTAAGGACATCCTCTAATTTTGATGGTATCAGGTTCTAGCTTATACCTATCGTTTGTCTTTCTCTCACCGGAAACAACACCCATCCCGTCTCCACTCCTCTCGGGTTTCGTATCGCCGACCTTCGCATAACACTCCGGTCTTGCGGCCTTACTCGCGTAAACAATTGCGATTGACGTTTGGCAATTAAAAGTTCTCGTTACCAATGGATTCCTATGATAATTACGGATCCCCAGGGAGAAGCCGTGAGGGAGGGGATTCCTATATGGCCAGAGCCTCAATGGATTCGTATAGACGCAGATCCCCTGGTGAGCTGCTGTTTCGGCTTTGTATCCTACTCGGTGTTATCTAACTCGTCGCTTGATATAGTATCTCAGGACCGGCGGCGTGGACGCCCGCGCTCGCGCTCTCCTGTAATGATCGATCGGTACGAGCCTTCAGATCGCAGGCCCTCTCGGGAAGATTACTATTCTGCGTCGCGCGAACATACCGCTCGAGAACGTGAAGACCGCCGTCGCCCTCCTTCGCCAACTGCTGCGAATATTGATCGCTATGTGCCTGGACAAGACGGGGGCAAGCGAGCAATTCCCTCCAACCCTCTGCCAAACCCTCTAAACCTTGATTTCCAAGTAGGTTTCAATTGGTTTGCGGAATGGTGGCGATCGGAGCAATCTATAAAAGAGGAAACGGAACGTGCAAAACACGGCGGGCGCCGTCCATCTGACCGCGTAAAGGGGGAACGGGAGGCGCGTGAAGACCGGGATAGGGAAAGAGCTCAGATACAGGCGGCCTACGATACCTACAAAGTGAATCTTCAGGTCAAAATGGCCAGGACATTCGTTCAGCAGCACAAGAACGAGGAGTGGTTCAAAGAACGCTACATTCCTGAAGTGCGAGATCCCCTCCGCCGGCTGCTCATGGACTTCCGGGTAGGCGCTTATGAGCAGTGGGAGCGCGATCTCGAAGGGGGCGTCTTTGACGAATTCACTCTGGAGGGCATTTACAAGAGCGAAAGTGACGGCGCCGGTGGCGTGATTGAGAAAGAGGAAGGTGAGACGACAGCTGTTGGGGAGACACTCGGTGTTTTGGATTTGCTTCCAGCCAGAGGCGGGGATTTGCGAGACGAAGCCTTATCCCAACCCGCCTTGCTTATTAAAACGTTAGCGCCGAATGTAAGCCGCTATAAAATCGAGGAGTTTTGCAAGGAACATCTGGGAGAACAGGATGGTGGATTTAAATGGCTCAGCCTAAGCGATCCGAACCCCTCAAAGAAGTATCATCGGATGGGATGGATCATGCTACATCCTGCCGCTGATGTTACGATTGTTGAAAGAGGGGACGGGCGAGATGAAGAAGGCGAGGAGATGGACCAAGATAACGTTGCCAATGGTTCAGGGACTGCTACTGTTGCTGAAAAGGCTCTTGAGGCGACAAATGACAAGACGATCCATGACCCAGTTCATGGGGATTTTGTCTGCCATGTCGGGGTCCACGCACCACCGTCTCAACTTCGAAAGAAGGCACTTTGGGATCTGTTCTCTTCACCTGATCGGATTGAACGTGACCTGGAATTGGCGAGGAGGCTGGTTTCAAAACTTGACTCTGAAATGGGTCGCAGCGTGGATGGCTACTCAAAGGTTGAAGACCGGGTTGAAGAGCTTCGTGGAAAGGGCTGGCTACAGACGCCAGTGACTGGACCTGTCAGTGTTAAAAGAAGGAAGCCTGATTTCGACACAGATGATGTCGACGAAGGCGAGGCAGAGGAAGGAGAGGAGCAGGAAGAATGGGCAGACGACGAAGTCGATGACGAGGAACTCCTGGCGAAGAAGAAGAAACTGGACCTGATGGTAGAATACCTCCGTAGGGTTTATAATTTCTGCTTTTTCTGTGTCTTCGAGTGTGACTCGATACATGAGCTTACTCGGAAATGCCCTGGTGGACATCTTCGTCGCCCTCGAACTGGGCTTACGACACAGTCGAAAGCTGTCGCTAGAGCCAGTGCTCTCGGACAACCTTTCCCCGTTAAGAAGAAGGATCCCAGCGAAGAGGGGGAGGAGCAAGCCCCCCCTGTAAGCGAGAAAGAGAAACGCTCCCAGAGATTCAGCTCAAGGTCAGAACAGCAGCTTCAGCGAGCGTTCAACTGGGTCAAGACATTTGAGGACAAACTCCTACAGCTTCTCGAACCAGAGAATGTGGACATTATCAAGCTTGGTGGAAAGTCTGTGGACGAAGCCTTGGAAGAGGAATTGTTCAAACATGTCAAACAGGAAGATGAGTCAAAGTACCGGTGCAAGGTACCCGAGTGCACGAAGTTGTTCAAGGCAGAGCACTTTTGGCGTAAGCATATTGAGAAACGCCATGCGGATTGGTATGAACATATCAAAAATGACGTAAGTTGATACTGGCCTGGACCACTCACTATCACACCCAAGCTAATTCTTTCCCAACAGCTCTCCTTGGTGAACGCTTATGTTCTCGACCCTGCCCGCATCGCGCCTTCGCGATCCGACGCCAATAGCAACGGCCATTTCCCGCTCAACTCTGGTCAAAACCAGACCGGCACTCCTCGTGGATTCAGCCTGGCGGGGATGCCCCCGTACCTCGCTAATGGGCCGAACGTCCCTCCTGGCTTCCAAGGAGTGCCAGGAGCGGGACTGCCCGGCTTCATGGGACTCGGCAACCAGTCATGGGCTGCGAATGGTATAGCTGGCGGCGAACATCCTGGCTTACACCAACCCGGTGTCATGCGTCGTGGTGGAGGTCGCTTCAACAACCGGTCTGGGCCTTATGATCGACGTGGGAATCGGCATGGACCCCAGGGCGTTGGCCGCCTGAGCCCAGGCCGTGGCATGCTCAATATACACGGACCTGGTGGCCGTCTACCAACAGCGGCAGGCGCTCCTTACATCCCTCCTGGCCACCCCGCCGGCGCTTTTGCTGGAGCGGGAGGTTTCCCCGACGCAATGGGTTCTGGCGCTGCTCAACAAGCCATGGGACCGCGCGAAGCTGTTCAAGGCCGTAGCCTGAAGAGCTACGAGGATCTTGACGCAGTCGGCGGCGCTGGAAGTGGCGAGCTGAACTACTGAACATTTGCACATCTGGACCGAATAACCTTCAAATCTTTTTCAATTGGCGTCAACCGGGAACTGTCTATTTTTCTCCTCGTTAAGCACTCACTCTCTGCATCCTGGGACCGGCATCCAATAATCTTTTTTCCCTTTGTTTTTCTTGATTTCCCCTCTCTCTCTTGACCTGTTGTACCTTTCCTCTCACCCGTTCAATCTGCATTGGCGCCTTTCTTCAAGGCGCGTAAAAGAGCAGCAGCGTTTGTGATCTAAGCATTTCTCCAGGTTTTTCTCTCGTTCCTTTTCCGCATCCAGACCATAATTGCCTTTGTGAAAAATATTCCTCACTTTCTCACTTTTTTTCCCCCTTATGATCTGTCAAGCAGCTCTGTTGTAACCATACTCTCATATGCGTCTTCCGCCCAGGACTCCGAAAATGTGGTTGTCTGATCAGATTTGAATGTACCATAGGTATTATTTATTTATTTTCCCATACTAGAAACTTGCGAGCTTGGGTTAATGTAATATGGAGTCGTTCATACTATTCATCTGTGCCTACACTCTGCTAGCGTGAGAAGAGAACGTTTCGGGTCTAACGGACATTAGTCCTCATACATAACATAACATTTATATAGACTTGATTTGATTTTTGGTCAAGTTAACAAGTGACATGCACCTACGGCATCTGAATAACAACCTCGTCACGGGCATCACGCCACTGCGCACCCATTTTGCGAATCCGTCGTTCGCTAGCAAGGAACAGTAGGAGGTATATATGGCAGGCGATCTCGCCCCAGGTGTAGACCTTTAGGGATACAGGTTGGGGCCTGACGAGTGCAGTAGAATTAGACACCGCATCAGCCTCTTGTGAGGCTGGGGTTATCTCGTTCTCATCTTCGAGAATACACCATACGCCCCACCCGGCTCGACCTTCCTTCGAGATGAAATCTGATAGGAAGGCCCAGAATCTGGAGAAAAGGGTTGTGTCCCAGGATATGGGACTGGCAGGTTTTACTGCGGAGGCAGGAGTAGTTGCGTCCGGTGTCGGTGTGGGAGGGACAAGGTTAATGTGGAGATACCAGTATCCTCGTTCGAGGTTGTTGAGGTCCCTGGGTTGGTTTGTGGGGTTGTATGTTCGGGGGGATTTGAGACGGTTTGTTAACATTTCTAGGGTCGGTGTGATGTGGGTTGTGAAATGGGATGTTGATATTGGGGGAGAGGGTGGTTTTATTTCTAAGGGGAGGGGTAGTCGAATGGAGGTCTTTTGTTGTGGCTGCTTTTCATCGTTTTCTTTTCTTGGAATACTGGGGATGGAGGGAGTGTTGATGATAATAGGGCTAGCGGGTGTTGTGGTGACGCGATGCTCTGCACTATCGCGTTGCACATCATCATGCTGAGAATAGTCGAGGGAACCCACTCGACGTCGTTTTGAAGAGAGATAAGGAGGTGATAGAGGAGGCTCCGGTTGCAAGCTCAGACTTTCCGCGTCAAAGGATGGTTGTTGTGGCTGAGAGTCCGGGATGACACTAACGGGAGTATCGAGCGAGTCCTGCTGGGAGCCATGTCGTTTTGGGGCCCGGTGTGATGGAAGCGATGAGACGCGGAGTGGCGAAGTAATAGACTTTGTTGCCTTTGGAAGCGGTGATGCGCTTGGATGGGAGGAAGAGGTAGGATGAGGTGGTGTTTCGTCTGCTCTGCGCGTGATCCCCTCACGTGAGTGAGTCTGGAAGTTCAAGATGGCCTCGACTTGAGCACGATAGCGGGCATCATCGATAGCACCACTAGGCGCAGAGATGTGGACGAGTATTTCTGATTTGTCCATGCGCGAACCTCGTTCATCTTAGTGGATGATCATTGTATCGGGTATATTGGGTATATGATTTGTCGAGATAGGGGAACTGAGGGTTGGGGTCTGACAGAAACCCGAAAGAAAAGAGGGGCGTGATATTCCGGATTGGGAAGCCCCAGTGCCTCAGGCCGTGATCGCCACCAATAGTCAAGAGCCCGCCAAAGTCAAGTTAGCCACCAACAATAATTACAATCCATTGAATCTCAAGCTCAACTTTTGAGTATCGACTCTTGAGCCATCGTTGTCAATAATAACGAACTTATTTTGGGGCCCGGCCTCTTGATGATCTCGGAATCGCGCGGCTGGATGGATGGATGGCTTTGTTCATCCTCACGATTATGCTTCCTCCGTACTTTGGGGAGTTTGATCAAGATCTGCCTTCACAAGCCTGGAGTTCAGTACTACACTAATACTCTGTACTAGTCAGTAATTTGGAATTCTTTTCCATTCGTCTCCGATGTCATGATCTCCTGGCTTGATTGATCCCCTATTTATCGGTGCTTCAGTGACTGGAAGAAGCTCTCCCACTCTTCTTCGCACTCCCTCAACATTATTCAGAGTTTTCAGACACACTCTCCAGGTACTCCACCAACAGGAAATGCAGGACGAAATTCACAAAGTGATTTACTTTGATGCAAGCACATGTCGTCGGGTGTTGGCCAAATGGTGTAGTAGCTCTACCTGCTTTAGTGAGTCTCCTCTTGGCAAGTCCCTTCGACGGGATTGACACGAACATCCCTATCTAAGTAATGACTGGCAGGTGCTAGCCACAAGTTGAATCGGGCCCAGGTAGCATCCTGTTCTTGTCTAATTGTTGACTGTTGCGTGCTCCCTGCCTACCCGTCCGCGCATGAAACCTAGGATGATTGTGATTTACAAGGACGGGAGGAATGCATCTGCATGTGCATGACTGTTTAGTGGTATCATGCTATGGCCCTCGCTCGTTGAAAACCACACGCAGCAATGACTCGATGGGTGCAACTGCTTATTGCATTAGCCTTGTTAATGTCTAGTGTCAAATCCAAAGCCAGGTATCCTAGTTGGGCTCCAGAGGCGAGACTGACTCGAGTCACTCGAGAGATCCCCGGGCGGCGAAATCAATATATTCCCGTTACACCAGCTCCCGCCGCCACAGTGAATAGTCTATGAGATGTCGAACCTTGGCTCCTCAACGTCACTTCATCCTCGGCCGCCGTTTGTAGCGGTTCGAGGACGAGAGGTCACTTGGTGGAGCTAACAGCCGCGTCCCTAAATGGTAGAGGACACAGGATAGCCTCTTAGCCTACGGGCGACGGGGCTCCCAGCCAATGAATGATCCGTTGCTTGGGTTTCCCACCTTCCCCAAGAGAAAAGGGGTTTCTTGAATTGAGGCACAAAGAGAATTAGACTTTCCCTGCTTTGAACCCAACTTGGTGTTGCGAACCCTTGCTCCGTCGCTCGTTTTCCGGCACGGTGCATGCCCATGGCGAATCCAGGATCACCCCCACACGAGCCAATGCATTCTTGCTTTTTCGCAAGGCAGTTTGAACTTTGAGACTCTGAGTAGATCCTTGGGCGCGGGCTAAGAAAGGATATCTACTACTACTCGGGACGGCTCGTAGAATCGTAGTTCGAGAGTGGTACTTCTTCCTTGTTGATCCGTGGCCGAGGCTGAGTCGCCATTCTCCACGGGGTGAATCTGGACCCAGGCGCTGAGC
Source organism: Aspergillus asperescens (assembly GCA_027569075.1). Taxonomy (NCBI): domain Eukaryota; kingdom Fungi; phylum Ascomycota; class Eurotiomycetes; order Eurotiales; family Aspergillaceae; genus Aspergillus; species Aspergillus asperescens. The sequence continues at coordinate 52,907 of JAPDEH010000072.1, read as the reverse complement.
GGATTAGTATTCGCAGTTGATCGTCTTTTGCTTCTTCACTTTTCCATCACACAGTTGCGCACTCCATACTTTTTCTTCCTCTTGCCTTCCCCTCGCGCTACTGACTAGTGGGCGGAAGGAAGATCCAGTCTTTCCAAGCCTCACACTCCAATCGACGGGTTGCCCAGTCTTATTATTCGTCGGAATCGTCGCTAGCAAGCCATCTCATCGAGATTGTATCGAAAACTAGCCGGCTCGGCCCTGAAGAACGGCCGCAGGAACCAATAAGTCAGTGGGATGCGTTTCGCGGTCACTGGAACCAGACAGTTGACCCGCTGAACTAATCCTTTGCATTATAACACGGCCTTGTCTTCCAACTGATCTTAGTTCTTCGCACCAGCGATCATCTTTGTCTTAATTCTTGGCTCTTGACTCTTAAATTTACCTTCTCCCTAACCCCTCCTGTACTGACCGACTCGACCCTCCCCCTAGCCCATCTGTGACGGTCGCTCTCCTGCATCAATTACAGCCTTCAACTCTCTTTGCTATTGTGGTTCGTGGAGGGGGAAAGGGACCGTGTTCTGGCTGAGCTGGTGCGTATATCAATCAATCCCAGACAGCTGGACGAAAGGAACCCACTGAGGCTGACACCATCTCTGATCTGTAAAGTATCACATCGTCCCCAGGATTCATTTTTTGAATGTCGCAGCAGACCCGAACTGCTGTGATCGCCTAAACCTTCGTTTTCTCGTCGCAACCTCTCGCCGACTCCCGGTCGCATTCAAGCTTTTTTCTCTTCACTATCTCCAACACCGGCATCATGACTTCGGTCAGTAGTGGGCCTATACCCTTAGACTTGGATGCGATGGACGCAATGAATCGGCAAAGCTTAGGGCAGAGTGCTTCACCTGGTAAGCAGAAAACACCACCTATCATACCGCTGCGCTTTCCGGCGCATTTTGTGAATGGAGCATCCCCGGGAATACGAAAAAAAAGGGCGATAACTCGACTGGCCATGCTGGTTTCCTTATGCAGCCTGCCGTTCGATGAACCGTGGTTGAGGACGCTTCCCCGTCCCCCTTGCATGGCTGGATTTCGCTTCCCTCTATCGCACTGTGGCTGTTCATGATTAATTCTCAGTTGCTAACTCGATCCTCAACAGCCCAAGATTCACCCAATATGAGGGGCTCGATAAGTACAGACTTTTTCAAGTTTTTTAGTGGTGGGGGGCAGTCTAAAGGCACCACCCGAGGTCCGTTCTAGCTGTTTCAATATTGTGCCGTGAGCTAACTTTACTTAGATGGCCAACCCGCTAAACGAAGAGGACCAAAACCCGATAGCAAACCAGCTCTTACACGACGACAAGAGTTGAACCGGCAGGCACAGAGGTAGGATCTCCATCGTCTATCTCCAGACCGATGCTCATCCATCTTCCCCAGGACGCATCGTGAGCGGAAGGAGCAATATATCCGAGCTTTAGAGAGTGAAGTGGCGCGACTGCGGGAGGCCTACACACAAGAGATTTCAGCTGCGAACCTTGCGGTCCACCAGCATCGAGAAATGCTTAGTTCCGTATCGGACGAGAACAACAGGTTGAAAGAGATTCTTGCGAGCCACAACATCAACTTCGAAACCGAATTAGAACGTCACAAAGCCGAGCGTCCAATACCAACATTTCAATCCAGTCCCGTCCCAGCTGGAAGCGCTAGATCACAGACGGGCGTCAGGTCGTTGACTGGTCATACCTACAGCACGCCGCCGACCACGGTGTCTTCAGGGATGAGCCCGAAAGCCAATAGGGTGGATAAGGTCGACTTTTCGTCTGTACCAGACATTGGATCGAATAGCCAGGCAATCACCTCGATGCCGTGCGATGCACTGGCCGCCATCGATCGTCGTCCGCCTGTCTCTTGTGGGGGAATATTTGAAGACAATCCCCAACTTCAGATTGACTTTATCTTGGCGTATGCTTATATCACCTCATTCCGTTTACATTTGACCAGTTCTAACTTTAAAATAGGCTTGAATCACCTTGTCGTGAACATACAGACTACCTCTGCCGACGATCTGTCACTGAATCTGAAGACGAAGATATGCCATTTTCCGGACACGCACTCATGGCAACCTGTCCGCCACCGAGCTACATCGCCAACACAACGAACGAACAAGTTTACCCGCACAAGACCTACGACCTGCCGCATGCCAACCTGACAACGCTACTTAATCTCAGCCGGCAACTTGTGACAGACGGACAAGTTACCCCGATTATGGCGCTTCAGGCTATAAAGAGCCACGAAATGTATGCCAGGCTGACGCGGGATGATGTGAAACTGATTATGGACACGCTCGAAAACAAGGTGCGCTGCTACGGATTCGGAGCGGTACTGGAAGACTTCGAGCTCATGGACTGCTTCAGCAGCGTCCTCGGGTCAAAATTCGACGGCGCTTTCTCCCAGCCTACCGACGAGATGTATTCATGACAGCGTTCTTTCCAAGCTTTCTCTCATAGCCCACTTGATTTCCCCTCCCTTTTATCACTAATATTCCCGGGGGTGTGTATATACACACATATATATAAAGCTCTGCGAGCCTTGTCTTTCTTTTTTTCCATCTTCAGTCGCTGTCTCTTTTTTTTTTTTTTTTTTCATTTCTTCCCTCGAAGCACTATCATACACCACTATATATAGGAGCCAGTTTAAATCCAAGATATCATCAATTTTGTCTCAAATAATCAATCCCTCCCAACGGCAACGCCAACACCCCCTTCCAACCACCCAAGCACATCCCTCACCCCCTCCCCCCTCCGAATCCTCCCCACAACCTCCCGCACCAAATCCAACGATCCCCCCTTCAAAACCGCATACACCGCCTCCAGCGCCTCTTCCTCTCCATTCGCCCGGCCATACAACCCATACCCAGACCCGGACTTCGCCAACTGACTCTGCAGTTTATTCCGCATCCCCCGGAGCTCGGCGATCAGCTCTGCTTGTGCGATTGCTTCGCGCTCTTCGGATGTTGTTGCGTACGTGCATTCTGAGACGGTTTTGCGGGCTATACAGGCGCTGCAGGGGGAGGCGCGGTTGCACTTTTTTCCCCCGCCAGAAAGGTACTTGAAGTTAATACAGATTAAAGAAAAAGAAAGAAAGAAAGAAACAAAAATAGTTTACGGGATATAACTGGTGTGGGAAATAAGTACTTTAACTTTTCGCATACGACAGGCAGCACAGGAGGTGATGGGCCGGGGTTTGGAGGGCTTGTCGGTGTCTCTGTCGGTTTCTGGGGAGGAACTTGAAGTTGGAGTTTGAGGAGTTGAATTCGGGCTTGGGTTTATGGTTAGGTTGGTGGTGGTGATGTTTGTACTAGTTCCTGGGGCCATTATGGCCCTTTTTCTTTTTCTTTTTTTTTTGCTTTCTGAAATGGTTGTGGGTGAGTTGTGTCGTGTGAAGGTGCTTGCTGCCAGGTACTTTTGTTGAAGTTGGGTGGTGGGGTTGGTGTGGATAATGTAGCTGCCAACGGTTGAGATCGAGATCTTAGTAACTAGCTACATCAGGCTTGGCCTTGGCTACTTACTCGGCAATTGGAAACAGATTCTGGTTACTATGGTGGATCTAAATAGAATAAATACCTGTAGTTAAAAGTAAAGCTGGTTTCTGAGTTCTGGTGGGAGGAACTTCGTCTCATCATAGTATCTTACTCCATTATATATTTAAAACCAATACCTAGACATAGGCTACAATCCAGGCATCCACTGGGTTGGTTATTGCACTTAGATCCTGAACCATTTGGTGCCGTCAATTTTCATTTGGGCATTGAACCTCAGTTTATGGGAAATTTCAATATAGTTGATCGTATGAGATGATGTGTGCTTTTGCGTTGTTCTGACTAAGGGCAGAATGGGTGAAGGTGGGGAGTAACTGCAGTCTAGGAACATCACCAGCGTTGGTGACGCAGCAATAATATACGGAAATATAGAGAGATAAAAAGTGACCCAAAATCTCGTCAGTTGGACTCGTGAGCTCAAACTTTTGAATATGAACATGAAAAGCATTGAAACATGATATCTCATATCTTTCGCAATAAAAACACGTTCATTAGTTCATGCTTCCTCTTCCTCAGCCTTGGCCTCCTGTTCATCCCCAGCCGCAGCTTCATCGTCCTCCTCAAAGGTGGTGGCGGGAACCTTGTACAGACGGAGGACAGGACGGTTGGGGTCCTTGACCAAAATGTACTTGATGACCTTGTCCTCGTCCTCGTCCGCACCGAGAGCACGGATGCGGTCCACGATCGTGCGCACGATGCCCCACCCGTTGCCCAGGTTGAGGTTCATTTGGGCGGCGAATTCACGGGGCTTGTATCCTGCAACGCCCAAAACGACGTGACCGGCGGCGGAACGGGGGTTGGCACGAGACACGAAACCGAGCTTCATACCATCGGCCTTGGCGAGGATGGCTTGTGTTGTCCAGCGGGCAAGCTTGTAGCTGTTGTTCTTCATCTCTGTTGCGACTACGGCACCGCGCTGGGAGTAGAGCTTGCTGCGCCAGTCAAGAGATCCGCCGGATCCCTGGGCCTTGCTGTCAAACTCGTTCAGAGCCTTGATGATCAATTGCTGGTCTTCACCACTGGCTGGGTTCTTAGCCAGAGCGTCGATCTCGGTACGAACAACCAGGTTGAGAGGCTCCTCGTCGCTGTCCAGAGAGAGGTCGAAACGGCGGTACTTGTAACCCTTGGAGGCGAGAGGCTCGGTCTCCTCGTCGGGATTGTAGAAGGGGTTCGGGTGGTTGAATTCCATCTTGGAGGTGTTGGACTCCACAACGGTCTGGAGGGCAAAGTTATGGTTGATAAATGTGGCTTCCATAGCGAGAGCGCTGGGAGTGTTGATCAAGTCCTGCTTGCCGGAGGACTCAGCGACCTCCATGGGCGCATCAACGGCGTTCTCATTGACAGTCACCAGATCCAGCGACGCGCCCTCGCGTTTGTCAAAGTAAATCTTTTTGCCCTGGTGAACAATGACGATATCCCAGGAGTACACACTGCGAGGAGCACACATGAGCAAGGAGAGGATGTCGGAGGTAGCGAAGATGGTGGCCTCGTTCTTTTCGGCCAACTCCTGGATGACGGGATCTTGCGAGGTGGTGACGTTGTACGCAGCCCGGTCGAGGGACTGTATTCGACGCTCGGCGTTTTTGACAGGAGCCTTGTCGTAAGAACGATCGTAGTAGTTGAGGAAACCATACGTGTCGACATCCTCACCCTCGGGGGACTGAAGGTTCAACTTGGACAGACGGTTGAAGTCCACCTCCTCCAGCATAGACCAATCGGGGCGGATGTTAATCGATGGCTCACGGGTCCTTTGCGGCTTGTCGTAGTCTTTCCATCCGAAGCGACGACCCCGATTGCCGCGGCCGCCACGGTTATCGTAGTAACGGTCACCACCCTGGCCGCGGCCAGCACCAACGCGCTGGAAACCAGCCCGGCCACCTCTCTGTCCGACGCCGCCGCGCTGGCCACGACCACGGAAGACGGTGCCACCGCCGCGACCAAAGGGACGCTTGGCTGAAGTGCGAGTGTTGTCAACCACGGAGAAGGAGGATTCATCTTCGGCGACCTGCACGGCGAACAAGCTGGAAGAACCGGCTCCGTACACTTGTTGATCTGAATTGAAGGCATACATTAGAACTGATCTATAATCGATGATTCATGCCTTAGATTCATACCTCTGTAGTTGCGGTTGTACGCTTGACGACCGCCACGATCACTCTTGGAGTCAGCTGTCCAATCTGCCATGCGGCCTAGCTTGTCACCCTTGGAGAAGGGGGCATATGGGACACCCTCAAGCATGTTGTCCGCTGAGGTGGCAGGACCCCAAGTGTCCTCTGCGGGGAGGGCCGCAACCAGGTCTGTGATGGAGATGGGGGCCATGGTGTTTAGGTGCTTGGGATAAAACCACAAGAAAAACCAACGAAGATGACTTGAATGTTTTGAACAAACCCCTCACGAACCGAGGTAGCCTAAAAAAAATCTGGAGACGGTGAGCTCGCAGGAGGCGGGATATTGAGATTGCAGAGAAGGGCAATTTTTTGTGTCGCGAGTGGTTCTGTGGCTGGTGAGCTTGGCGCACCGCCTTACTGTGCACCGCCACATCATCGCCATCAGGCGAGGGAGTGACTAGTGTTGAGGGTTGACAACTTGAAACAGAACTTAGAGAGATCATCGTCTGATGATGCAACCCCCATATTGAATGTCGTGGACTTTTCTCCGAATGTTCAATCTGATGGCCGTGATACTACTGATTACAGAGTCCAAACTCATCCGGTCAACCCAAAATGTACCGATCGCCTGGTTCCTCTTGATTTGAATAATAATCCTGTTGATAACACTCGTCAGTTCTCGAGGATTCAGGTCCATTTACGTAAAGAATCCCATATCTCCCGAAGGGACGGATGCCCAGAAAGCCGGAAGTTAATCACAAACCATTATGATCGCTTGTTCTCTTGTCCGTCAGCGTCCACAAAGGACCTCGCCATACTTGATCTGGTTAAGGGACATGAATATCGAGTCCAGAATCCAGATACGAGCGTCGACCGCGTCCGAAGACAGCGATCTCAGCCGCGGTTAACGAAAAATGGGTTCTGAGCTGTCAGCATGGTCCTCCGTCAGCTGCGATCTGAGACTTCAAGACCGCAGCTTATCAGTTTCTATTTCTCACAGGATTGGGTATATCTGTGTTTCCCCCTTTTTAGGGACACCCTCCGCATTTGCCGCACGGCCGTGCTTGGATTCTAGTGGCGGACGCATGAACGACACGCTCGTTTCTTTTTTCCGCCCACCTCTCTGGTGGGCCGTGGGAGTGGGACGTAGATGCTAGCCTCACTGCCCTCGCATGATCATCACTACTCCGGAGTATACTGGATGGTTACTCCGAACTTTCCGAAGTTGCGATGATTTGATTAAGGAATTACTGCATTGCAGTCAGTGCTGACACTGGGGATCTCCAGCCTGGTTGTCGATCTGATTCAGAACTAGCCGAGTCCGCGTCTCTGGATGAGGTTCCACTGATAAGGATCTTGCAACTCACAGGTTGGATGGAACTCCTGGCCTCAACCCATCTCCAAACTATCGGTTTTCTTGACGACATCCCGCATGCTTTTTATTTTAAGCGAACCCTTAGTCTCCTGCTCGGCACTCTGCTTCGTCTGCTGAGGCGTCATTTTCATCTGAACCCGCCCCCGTGGCTTGTTGAGGAGAGTATCCATCGAATCACGGCAAACCGATCCGTATCGGAACCCCAACCATGGCAACTAGGAGTGATCGATCAACTACGTATACTCCACCCTCATAGTTCCCCTAGGCCTTGAGGGCTGAAGCTGTTCCTGCAGGCTGCAGGAGATGATCGGCAACTCGCCAAGATCCATTCCTCTGGGTCTTGTCCCAGAATCAAGAGATTGAATCCCTAGATGCTGGGAATCACTTGGTCGTGAAGCATTCTTTCTCTGCGGTTCCAAGGAATTGTGTTGTTGCCTTGTTTACGCGGAGATAGATCTGCAATCTATCTCTTGATTTGGAATGCATGAGCTGTCTTCGAGTTCCATTCGGGCAGCGTCTCAACTTGAGATGTACCACTACCGATTACCGAACGAAGGAGGGCCCAAGATAGTGTTTCTGGGCTCTGGGAATTGTCACTATTGACTATTGGCACCTCACTTCGCCTTGTTCAGGAAGGGAACATGATGATCAGATAAGGCCTTTAGAAAGATTGCATTGAGGCCTTGAGCATGGCCATCCCAGTTGAGCATATATAAAGCCCCGAATTTCCTCCCAGAGAGACTTCACCCCCAACAGCATCACTCTCAATCTCAAAGACAAGTCTCTCATTTACCGAACTCTTTACCAAATCGCTCTTTTGAGTCTTCGCTTTTACCAAACCAACCGTCAAAATGAAGTTCACCACTGCTATCTCTGTCCTTGCCGTTGCCAGCTCTGCTCTGGCTTCTGCCGTTCCCTCCACCCAGGACGATCTCACCCGGGAGCTCACTGCTCAGGTCTACGACGCTGCCCGCCAGATCGACGCCGCACACGTTCAGAAGAGGACTGAAAGCAACTGCATTGACCCTCTTCTGTGCTGTGGCACCCTCACCACTCCCCTCGACCCCATCGTCGACCCCATTCTCCTTGGTCTGGGCATTGATGCTGCTGCCATTGTTGGCTCCGTTGGCCTTCTCTGTACGTCTTGACATATGCATAGATAGCTGGCCAGAGGCTACCCCTGCTACCGCATTTTACTAACCTCCATAGGCCACCCATACGACGCGGCGACTTGCGAGTACACTCCCCAGTGCTGCACTGAGGTCAACCTCTTGGTAAGTCCTATGGCCTCTGATAAAGCCTGTCAGGTAACTAACTTTGAATAGAGCGGTGTCCTCGCTCTTGGCTGCAGCGATGCTTAAATGCTTCACTGTTGAGCATATTTGAGGAATCATGTTGGGGCCGGAGCAGCTATGTATAACTACATGTATGGATCCGGATGAGCGTGATGAAGATGATGCTCCTGGGTCAATTACCTCTCGGCGGGCGCAATCTTGCCTAGATACTTATATTTACACTTTTTAATGTATACTTTCTGACGACCAGATTTCCTTTTGTATAAATTGAGGCGGACTTGGCTGTATGTACATCCATCAGTTTTTAATTTCTATTTGCGAAGTAAACTTAATTGGAATAAATATTTTCCACTTGGATGAGGAGCGCTTTATCTTCTTGTGGCTTATGGAGGGACTACTTATTTTTTATAGTAGCGAGGGGTAAATAGACCCAGTCAACACTGTTGTTCTGGACGTTATATCAAAACAAGGACACTGGGTAACTATGGATAAGAATGATGAAAATAATACTAATTCTAATGGAATTCATGTTCTTAGAAATCCTTTCCCGCCCCCTTTAAGACTATTCGTTGCATTGACCATGGGATCATGGATGACAGCTCTCCGCTTTTTGGTTGCTGGGCAGAATCCAAAACATGAACCGATAAGAAAAAAGTGGCGGCTTAACCCATAGTCACCCCAGAGAATATTATTCTTGACCTCAGCACGACCGCCATCTTCATCTGCTACGAAGACGGACGACCGGATAGATCGTTAATGCATAGACTTTCCCTCAAGCTTAGAGTATTGCCTGCTGCTATGCTTTACCCACGACGACTGTGACGCCCACGACGACTGTGACGCCCACGACGACCAAAGAAGACCACAACATAACGAGTCAGCACACAAACCAATCGGCTGAACAAAATGGCACGAGAAAGCAACGCCCCAACAGACTCTGTTACCCCAGGGAAACCGAAAGAACAGACGAACCGTCCTCGACCACAACAGCCAGAGTTCGGAGTACCATCACCACTAGGCCGTCCATCCCACCCTCAGAATCACGGCACCAGAAACCCCTTCAACATCCCCAAGCAGAACCGCCCAAGACCAGAGCATCACAGATCGCAACCGCAACAGCGAAACCAACGATTTCCCAACGCGTTCCGGCAACATGCGACCCAACCAAACATTCCTCCCCTTGTTGCGTCTACGCCGAAGCGAAGCGAGCCATTCGACCCCTTTAAGCCTGTCCAACCCTCCGCCTACAACAATAATCGAATATCGCGCCCTGTGGATAATGATGTCTTTGAGATCCGCCGTCCCGAGAATGTCACGTTCAATACTCCTAGAGCTCCGAAGACTTTCTATGCGTCGAAGGCTTCTCCGTTGAAACAGACGAATGCTGCTAAGAATTTGCAGAGATTTGTCGACCTGACGACCCCCTCTGGAGGTGGATTCTCTAGTTCTCAAGTGCCCCGGAACTCAGGTTTTGGATCCACAGGCGCGAATGATTGGGTCGATACGGCGAAGGCTAATGAAAACATCAAGGCGCTGCTAGAGGGAGCGTTTGAGGACGAAGATGAAAAGCAACCAAAACCGAAGGGCAAGAAGAAAAATAAGAAGAACAAGGCCAAGAAGAAGAAGGATAATGAGAGCCAGCCCAAGCCCGCCGAAGAGAGTTTGAATATGGACGATCTAGCTGCTCAGCTGCAGGGAGTTAGTGTTAATGAGTCTCAAAATGCTGATGAAGACAACGAAATAGATGGAGTGCAAGAGAACGACTCTACCGCAAAGAAGAACATTGGTGAAGTAGAAGATCAGGACGGCAAGGACGAGAAGGACGGCAGCGACGCTGGATCAGACACTGAAGAAGAAGATGATGAAATTGATGAAGATGACGATGGCACTGTCGAGGGGCTAAATGTTCAGCTTCTTCCCCACCAGCGGCAGGGACTCAATTGGATGTGCGAGAAAGAGATCGGCTCACGGAAGACTAAAAAAGACGTGAAAGGCGTTCTTCCAAAAGGTGGAATTCTGGCAGATGATATGGGACTTGGAAAGACAGTCCAGGCCATCGCCTTGATGCTCACGAACCAAAAACCTAAGGATGGGTCCAGACGACAACCCGCGCTGTTTGATTATGACCAAGAGTCTGATGACAGTGATGAGGAAGGTGCCGAGTCGCGAAATCTCCCGAAAGAACTGAGCAGATCTACCCTTGTTGTTGCCCCTCTTGCGTTGATTAAACAGTGGGAAGCCGAGATCAAATCTAAGGTTGAATCATCTCGAAGGCTCCGAGTGTTTGTCTACCATGGCAACGCTAGAGCTAAATCGACTGACCGTCTAGACGACTACGATGTGGTGATCACTACCTATGGGACCCTGACTTCTGAGCATAATGCTGTGACCAAAAATGATAAGAAGGCGGGTGTCTTCTCTGTCCATTGGTACCGCATCATCCTCGACGAAGCCCACACTATTAAGAATCGCAACGCAAAGGCAACACAAGCCGCGTATTCACTGGATGCTGAGTATCGCTGGTGTTTGTCAGGAACGCCCATGCAGAACAATCTCGATGAGCTGCAGAGTCTGATTAGATTCTTGCGAATCAAACCATACAACGATCTAGCCAACTGGAAGGATCAAATTACAAGACCATTGGCGAATGGGCGTGGTGGACTTGCAATCGAGCGACTACAGGTCGTTCTAAAGGCCTTCATGAAGCGCCGAACCAAGGACGTGCTAAGACTCAACGCCAATCTCAAGCCGGGTGAAGGAGAAGGTGACGGGAAAAAGAAAAACCCCGGCTTCCAAATCACCAAGCGTGAGGTTATTAAGGTGGCTGTCGATTTCATGCCGGGCGAGAGGAACTTCTACCAGCGATTGGAGCAACGAACAGAGAACAGTCTTGAAAAGATGATGGGCGACTCTAAGATGGACTACGCTGGGGCACTGGTCTTGCTCTTGCGGCTTCGACAGTCTTGTAACCACCCGGACCTGGTTAAGACAGATCTGGCGAAAGACAAAGACATCCTCCTGCAGACAGGAACTTCAAATAGCCAATCCTCGTCTGGAAAGCAGAATGACTTGGATGCTGTGGCAGACCTATTCGGTGCGCTCAGTGTCGTGTCAAGGAAATGCGACATCTGTCAGATGGACCTGAGCCAGGTCGAATCGACGGGCGGTGGTAGTAGATGCAGTGGCTGCGAGAAAGATTTCAACACGCCCTTCGCCTCAGATGGGGCGAAGAAGAAGGCATCTAAGAATATCGTTGATCTTACTGCATCTCCTTCAGAGCGCTGGTCGGAAGGTCGCGTGGGCCGTGTCCGCAAGAACAGAAGAGTTGTTATGGACAGCGATGATGAGGAAGAGGAGGGAGGCGAATGGCTAGTTCCTGAGGACCAGCGTGCACCACTGTCTCTGGGCAAACCTGGGGGATCTGACGACGAAGACGCAGAAGAAGGTGGCCAATGGATTGGAAGTGAAGATTCTGAAACTGATGGTGAACCTGAGTCGCCTGGTCAGCGGATTCGTCCCCAGAAACCCCAGGTTGATGAGGATTCCGAGGATGATATCTACTTGAACCCTGAGGACGACGACAACCAGGTGCTTCCATCGACAAAGGTCCGTCAACTGATGAAGATTCTCCGACGCGAGGCACCTGAATTCAAGTTTATTGTGTTCTCTGTTTTTACATCCATGCTTGACAAAGTCGAGCCATTCCTGAAACGGGCCGGCATCGGTTACGCACGATACGATGGAAGCATGCGCAATGACCATCGAGAAGCGAGCCTTGAAAAACTCCGAAACAACCGGGCGACCCGTGTACTGCTTTGTAGTTTGCGGGCTGGGGCGCTGGGGCTGAATCTCACTGCAGCAAGTCGCGTGGTCATCCTGGAACCATTCTGGAACCCCGTAAGCTGGCTACCCCTAGTGCGACTGATGACAGGCTAGGCTAATCTTAATCCTTGTTTCTAGTTCGTAGAAGAACAGGCCATCGATCGCGTACACCGACTCAACCAGACTGTGGATGTCAAGATTTACAAGATGATTATCAAAGATACAGTCGAGGAGCGGATTCTCGATCTACAAGACCGAAAGCGAGAATTGGCCAACGTCACAATTGAGGGTAAGACGGCGGCGGCCAAACTTACGATGAACGATATGATGGCGCTTTTCGGTAAGGATGCTGAGTCGCGATACACGGGCGGCCAAAGCACTCTGGAATTCTCGCCGCACAAACCAAGTCTACTCAGTTCGAACTACGAGCCGACGAGCCAAGGACGGTCAGAGAGCGGATCGGATGGATCTCATGATCGCAAAGGCAAACAGGAGAAACGAGCGCCTTCCACTGAACATTCCGTTTACGGGAGACGGTGGTAGTCATAGGAATTATTGAAGTCAGCGAGACACGATGGATGGAAATAGAATTGGGTTTTGGCGTCGGACGCAGGGGATTCAAGTGATGCATTTCGGGGGTTATGTTTGTGTCCATTTCGGCTGTATTTACTGGTAGTAGGGAGGGAGCGATGTCTGGTAGAATTATTAAATTCGATGTTGAATGACTTTTGAGACCTTAGACAACATAGAATTGTGGATAGACCTTGTGCTGTAGTGGAGATAAAGGTGGGAATTTCGACGCTGGAGAGTCGGAGACTCTATAATCCAAATCTTCAGCCCCTGAACTGGAGGGTCAGAATAAGGCTGCTTCTAGAAGTCTCGGAGAAGGAGAAAAAGAAAGCATGAGGCCGCCGCCACTAGGGGGACGCTTTTGCTTCTTCTGCGTCCTTCTATCCAGAGTTTAAGACGAGTCTCATCTACAGCAGTACAGAGTGACTGGTCAGAAAGAATAGCGCAGCAATTGGTGCTGGTCGTAGACAAACGCGCAGCGGATGAAACGCGATCTGCAGCTCTCGGACTGCGAGCGAAACGAACAAAAAAACGTGGCGGCCACGAGATGCTGTCTTATGGTGCCATGAAAAGAAGAAGTCGTCGCTGTTTTTCGTAGGAAAAATGGTCAAGAGATGAGAACATCTCGTACTCAATTCCAGTCCATTCTTTAGCTTCTGCCTTTATTTCTGGGAACTCGTGGGAGATCTTGAGTGTCTTGTCGTGACTCGTTGATCTCTATCATCTCTATCCACCTCGCAGAACTGCTCAGACTAGCGGCCCGCCTCCATCCCAACTTCCCCATCGTCAGTCCACGAACCCTTTCTCCTTTTCACCATTCTTCGCCCTTCTTCTTCCCTTCCAGCCTTGTCCAGACCACTTCTGTTCTGCCTCTTGGCTCCTGCTCTTTCTATTCCGGTACGTCACGCCCTCGCAAGCCCTGCCGTCGCCTCGCCTCATTTCCTGCTCCGCCGGCCTCCCTGCAAACTGTCGCCCCGACTCCGACAGCTCTTTGTATGCATGAGACCTCCAATTTAACCTCTGACTTTTTCTGGTCTAGGTCTGCATGCAGTGAATCTCTAGAAATCTTCTATAATCTCCGCCCTCCGCCGCTCTCCTCCCCCCTCTCTCTCCGTTCCTATTCCGGTCCTCCCTTAGCTGTCGACCAGCTTCGATCACAGATTGTCCTCGGCAACGCGATACACGTTCGATCGAATGGAATGCTGTCGCAGGTGACGGGAAACAACAATTCTACTCTCTGTTGTTATAACAGTTTTCTCGATGGGAAATTCCCAAGGGAGACAGGTCGCCTCCGACAATGAGGGTATGTGCATACCCCGAACCGGTCCAAACTTAACAATGAACGCGGGCCCTCTTAAAAAAAACGGATCGCAAATTTGCTTGGTACAAGGCTGACAATGGGATAGCGAACTTGAACCAGTTTCGACTTCTTCGGGTTGTCGGCAAAGGCGCCTTCGGCAAGGTCCGTATTGTCGAGAAGAAGGACACTGGCTTAACTTTTGCGTTGAAGTATATCCGCAAGGAAGAAGGTATGCATTCTTCGAATTGGCTTTAGCTCAACAGTCATTGATCAAGATTTTTTTCTCTCGCTGCAGTGGTCCGCTCAGAAAGTGTACGGAATATCATTCGGGAACGGCGAATGCTCGAGCACCTCAATCATCCCTTCCTTTGCAATTTGCGATACAGTTTTCAAGATATTGAGTACATGTGCGTTCGTCCTGTCGACTGCCGATTGCCGATTCCGATCTTGCTGACTTTACAAGTTATATCGTGGTGGATTTAATGAATGGTGGCGATCTACGTTTCCATATCTCGCGAAAATGCTTTACAGAAGAAGCGGTGCGGTTTTGGCTCGCTGAGCTCGGCTGTGCTCTAAGGTACATTCACTCACAAGGCATCATCCATCGGGATGTCAAGCCAGACAATGTGCTGTTAGACTCAGAAGGCCACGTTCATCTGGCAGATTTTGTAGGTCCTCCCTTCGATCCCTGATCTTGGATTTTTCTGACTTTTTCCTTTTTGGTAGAACGTGGCGTCCGACTTTCGACCTGGGAAACCTCTGACGAGCAAATCCGGTACACTAGCATATCTCGCTCCTGAGGTGTATGAAGGAGGGGGATACTATTTTGAAGTCGATTGGTGGTCACTTGGGGTTACGTTCTATGAGTGTATTTACAACAAGGTTGGAAATTTGTTCATTGCGACTATGTGGCTCAGGCTAATATAAGTACAGAGACCTTATGAAGGTCGGTCTCAGGACACCCTTAGCGAGAACATCAAAAAAGCGCAACCGAAATATTTCGTCACGAATCCCGCCGTTTCCATCCCGTGCTTGCGAGCCATGTCGGCCTTGATGGAAAAGGACCGGAGCAGACGAATTGGGGCGGTCAGCTTTGAGAGCTTCACCTCGCACCAGTTCTTTGCCGATATAGATTTTGTGGCTCTAGAACGGAAGGAAATACCCCCGGTGTTCCGCCCGTCGAGCGAAAAGACAAACTTCGATGCTACATATGATTTGGAGGAACTGCTTCTGGAAGAAGCCCCCCTCGAAGCCAGAGCCCGAAGGCAAAAGCCAAGAGCCGAGTTGAGGGACGATGCGACAGCGAAGGAGATTCGCGAAGATGAGCTCCACCGACTGATCGAAACTATGTTTGAACCATTTGATTATACGATTGTGAACTACCGGGGAAATGCTGCGGAAGCAATTGCGGCTGTCACGAATCCTGAAGATTGTATTAAGACGGCAGGCTCTTCGACGCATTCCCGACACTATTCCCAGCCTGATTCGGCACGAGGCTCACCTGCCCGTACGGAAGGCTCGCCCTCTCGTGCGACCCCCCCTGGCAACCAGTCCTCTATCGGTGGGGCCCTAGAGGGCACGACCAGCCATCCCATGCCGGCCCCATCACACCCGCCGCCGCCCCCTCCTGCTCCTAACTTTCACCGCCCTTTCGTTCCACCACCGTCGGCACGACCTCGACCAACCGCACGTAAGACGAGCAAGGGGGGAGGTGTGCAAATGGTCCTCGAGGAAGCGGGCAGTTGGAGCGAGCTTGCCGATCAGAGTACTACTCTTCCTGCAGAAGGGTACGATGCTGCCAACAAAGGAAAGTCTAGCAACAATGGCATGCTTGCCTTCTTGAGTCGCAAGAAGGGACGTGACAGGAGCCCGAAGCCGCAGGAACCTGGTGTTCTTGGCAAGGAAGGAGCTCGACAAATTATCAGCTGAATGAATGAATGAATGAATGAATGAATACGCAGAGATGCGTTCTTCCTCAACTGACCCCCATTTCTGGTGCATTACCGGAGCGATCCATAGCAGGGCACCCTGAGAACGGACCATGACTTAAAATGATTCAACTGGCGAGAAGTGCGGTCCGCACCAGTCTTGGACAAACCTGCACCTCGGCCATTTTGGCGAGAATATGAAGTTGACAATCGACGAATCAATCTGACGACCCGAGCGTGAACAGACTACAAGGATATATCGAAACCGAGTTTTAGGTCTACGTCGATGTTCGAAGTCAATTAACCATAATCAATTCTTTTTCTTTTCTCTTTATTTCTGATACCTGATTCCCCTGGCTTCAGCGCTGATATGTCTCCATTTGTTGTTTGCATTTGATTGTTTTTTTACTTGGGTGGCTCCGGAGTTAACAGAACAGGGGTGGCTTACTGACTAACTGACTGACATATGATGCCCGGATATACATAATCTCATCTATCTGCATATTTCTGTTCTCCTCTGGGTGTACTTGACTGTACATATCCCCTCTGTTCCTCTCCGTCGAGTGACATTTTGACTTTGCGTGCGCCTTTGATAATGATCGTGTTTCCCTTGTTTGTCTCTGATTTGAAGGCCACAGACGAACAAACATTGGAAGGTTCCATGACCCAATCTTTGGATCGTCATGTCATGCCACACCCACCCACTCACTCTCATCTATCTTTGGCAGACGGGTTTACTGTAATTTATGATGGTTGGCTTTGCATATTCTCCCATAGTATAGATCTGAAATGAATACCGCGTGCGCGCTGGTCTACGTGAATACTACAGTTTACCTAGTGCTTAAGTTATAGTAGATTCGCCATTCGAATTCAGTCTTTAGTTGTACTCGAGTGCTAGGTTTACCTGGACAAATGAGAAGCCTAAGGAATCCGCTGATGGCTGGGTATCAAATAAGATAACGGCACAAAGCACAGCCGCTGTAGGGATATGTTATCGGACTTAGAATAAAGATATATGGCAGAATGGGTATATATACGGAGCAGCATGTTGAGAGGGGTAAGCAACCATCACCACGGAAGGCACGAATCAATTTCCAGCCAACTCCAGAAACCTGGACTGAACACCAACACCCACATTCGCCCCATCAACTTCACTTGGTCCTGGGATCCTCGAAGGCGTGTTCGTGTTCATGTTCGACCGTGCGGAGTCGCTTAATTCAGAGACCGGTGGAGGTTGATTGGGATACCCAGCTGTACCTGCGCTGTACTGGGCTCCCGGTGGGAATTGTGGATATTGTTGTTGCCCTTGGACTTTGAGCGCTGCTGCTTTAGACCGTCGGCGGTAGTAGAATGGCAATAACCGATCAATAAGCCTGTCAACCAGGCAAAGGCCTTCAGCTACCCTGATGGGATGATTTGGATTCCAACGGCGCATGGGATCGATTGTCCTCAAAGCCTGAAGATAACATCTTAGAGTCAAGCTTACTCCAGAGTACGTTGGCCTCCAGAATACTCATCTGGCTGTGTTGATGGGGTTCTGCCAATCAGGTGGCGCAATTAGTTGCTGAGAGTTTGGGGCGGGATGATCAAGAAGAGACCAGCCCGTGTCGACACTCTGGTAAGCTGTTAAAATGGTGAGAGGCGCGGAATTCACTCCGTTGGTGCTAGCGAGGCTTGGCCTGATGAGTGGGTTGCGAGCTAAAAGTGAAGTCAGACGCCTGAAACTTGGGGAATCAAGTAGCAATCCTGAATTCGTGGTTACGGGCTGTCGAATAATTTATGAATATCAATTGCGCTGCCTGGCGACGAGGTGGGGTTGGCAAGAGAACAGGAGGAGAGGTTAGCAGGAGAAGCATTGTTCCATTCCTGACCCAATTATGGTCCCAGATCGCAGCACTTTGGTCTTTGGAGAACCTCATTTCGATTTCGGATCTTAGCCTTCTTTCTCCCCCAACTTATCGTTTTCTTCTTGCTGTGGCCTTTCTCTATGCAGCGATCAGATTTGTGGCTTAATCTTAAACGCAGGAAGACGGTGTGGGTGGCGCTGGCCGCTATCTGCCTAGCATGCATGTCGCTGCTACTCTTCTATCAGTATGAGGGGATTCCGTTCTCCTCGGACCGATCAGTGACCTCCGTTCTGCAAACCAGTAATACCACCAGCAATAATAATAATATTACCCAGTATAATCCCAGCAATGCCGTCCAGGGTGACCGCCGCTGTCAAGCCTTCGCCGACCCCGGCAACATCGTCTTCGTGATCAAAACCGGTGCGACCGAAGTGTATGAGAAGCTCCCCACACAGCTCCTCACCACCCTCGGCTGCGTGCAGGACTTCCTCCTCTTCTCGGATCTCGATGAGCAAATCGGCCCTTATCGTATTCGCGATACCCTCGCCGACTTCAATAAAACGCTGAAGGCTACTCTACCAGACTTCGAGCTATACCGGCTACAGCATGAGTTCCGCCGCACTAATCAGGACATGTCAAGCTTGAAGGGCCAGCACGCATGGAAGCTCGACAAGTATAAGTTCCTGCATTTGGTTGAGAAGGCGTGGCTTGAGCGCCCTGGGCGGGATTGGTACTTTTTCTTCGAGACGGATACGTACATTGTCTGGACGAATCTGGTCCTCTGGATGAGACGCATCTCCCCGCCTCGTGAGCCGTTATACCTAGGTTCCGTCGCCTACTTCTTGAATGACCCGTTTGCGCATGGTGGGAGTGGGATTGTCATCTCGGGCAAGCTTCTCGAGCGCTTTATCGGAGGCGGGCCCGGACTCGCTAACAAATATGACGATGTCTTCACGACGAACTGCTGCGGCGACTCAGTGCTAGCAAACACCATCCGCAACGAGCTGGATCTCAAGGTTCAAAATATGTTCCCCCAGATTAACGGAGAGAAACCGTCCACTCTTGCGTTCGGGCCGACGCACTGGTGCCAGCCCGTCGTGACGATGCACCATCTTCATCCGCGAGAGCGAACAGCCATCTTTGATTTCGAGCAGGCTAGACCAGATCTAACTGTACTTCCCCCCCCCTCCCCCTCCCTCAACTCTCTTTTCCAACCCAGTACTAAGAAATCATCCACTCAGAAACCCCTGACCTTTGCCGAACTCTCCCACCTCCCCTTTCCCAACGACAGCATGCGAGAATACGAAGAAGATTGGGACAACCTCTCCGACATCCCCATCGTATTCGCCGGCGAAATCTCATCCTCTCTCGAAGTCTGTCGCGACGCCTGTGCCGCAAACCTCGAGTGTTTCCAATGGCGATACAATACGGAGGGGGAATGCTCAATGTCAACGAAGGCATTCCGGGTCGGAGAGAAGAAGCAACCCGAAAAGAGTGAGACGCGGTGGTTCTCCGGGTGGAATGTAGAGCTGATTCGGAAATGGAGGGAGGACCACCCTTGTAAGGGTGTGAAGTGGGTTGAACCTTATTGAGTGAGTGGGTGAGTGAGTTGCACTATAGTGGCTGCATGATTATTGGACACCATTTTTTATTATTTTTTTCGAGGCTGGGACTTGAGAAAGGGGGAGTGTATGCATATGCATGTGTGTACGCGGTGTCCTGGGTTGTCCTTCTAGCCTTTTATTTTTTCTCCTTTCACAGGATACTATTGATGTACAGAGGATAATTTTTGATGACATGGTCCAGACTGCGTTTCTGTTCTTCTGTCCTCGTCTTGTTTGTTTGAAACAGATTAAATTTTCCCACGCCGGTATTTAGATCGCTATCTTATGTACAAACTGTCAATACATGCGTTCCAATCGTTCACATCCTTCCGGAATTCGGCATTAAGCTGACAGGCCTGTGTATGAATCAATTAATCAATCGTTCATACAACACGTAAAAAAAAAGCTGGCTGATGATTATGAAATATGAAAGTAATAAAAGTGTGGAATAGAAGCGAAGGATTTAAACAAAAAGAAATAAGGAAACCAGGATCATGAAGTGGTCTGCTTGGGTTGGGGCGGATTTTGACCCTCCTCTCCACCGGCGTCATTCTTCCACGACCCTGAGTAATGGTGTGAGACCAAGTACGGCCCCTGGTCCTGCGGATGACCGCCCTGCAGCGCTGCAAAGGCCGCCTGAGGCAGGACCAAGATATCACCAAGGAGTTTTGGCTCCTTGATGTGCAGGAAATGTTGTTTCGTAATGTCCTGGCCTGTCTCCTCGGAGACGCTGCTGAGCAGAGCCATCGTGATAGCCTGCGGGCCTGTGATGGCGACCACATCCGGAATCATGGGTTTAGTGAGCGTGGATAAAGAGACGTGGTTCTCTATCGCCTGTGTCTTAAGTTGTTTCACGACGTACTCGATGACGGTCTTGAAATGCTGGAGATGAGGCTTCGCCATAACCGTCCAGCTAGCAAATTGCCATCCATCGAATTCGACGCCCACGACAACGTTGACAGGATGTTGGGTGTCCTTTGTGAACTTCTCTGGTATCCAGCCGGACACGGGAACATCGCAGGAGACGTCGAGATCGCTCCAGATACCGCCGTCGGCGTAGAGGATGAGAACGCGGAGGAAATCGGCTTTGAGGATGGGCACGGTCAGGGCCATGTATGTTTCGAAGACGTCGGGCCAGTCGGCGTAATTTTCGCGAACGTATTGGTCGGCGCTCTCGTCGGTGAGGAGTTCATGGCGGAAGTTGGGGTTCTTCTCAAGCCATAAGTCCATCAATTGCTGGGCCTTTTCATTGACACCCTTCGGGCCACATTTATGCCAGATTTTCGCAGGGAAGGTGGGAGAGGCTTCGTGGGCGTAGAGGGGTTTGATGATTGAACCGGAGTCCTTGTCATCTTGCGTGCTTGGCGTGCTTGGTGTGTCTGCGGTCTTTTCGGGAATTACAGTGGTCGTGGCTGTCACAGTGCTGGTGACCGTCACCGTAGCGAGCTCTATTTTGGAGGTAATCGCGGCGGGGAGAGAGGTGTGTAGCGACACTTCGAGGGCTTCGTTTTTGGTGTTAAGGCGGATGACACGCTGGAAAAGGTACATGTTGAAAACAAGGAGGAAGACAACAATTGCTGCAACATAGCGGCTTGGGCTCATCATGAGGCCCGCCATCGCCAAGAAATGAAGGGATAGAAAATGTATAAAGCAAGGTTAAAGGATTATAAGAGAGGTAAGAAAAGAAAGTCAGGAAGAATGGGAAAAAACGAGTGTGGGAAGAACAAAGGCTTTTAACACGGTAGCATCACTAGCATGGCTGAGACTATTCTCAGTGTCTCGCGCAAAATGTGCTGAAGGCGTCGGGCGGGACTGGTGGCTTGCCAAAACTGATTACAGAAAATGAGAAGGTTATGTAGCGGCCACGCGTTCGCTAATCGATTGATCTGGAGGACCGACTCCGAGGACTTGTCGAGTGAAGATGCAAATCCTTCAAGGTCGTCACTGCAGTGTGCACACTGACCAGGAGTGAAGATTGAGGAAATAGTAGAGAATTGGATATTCTTCACAGCCTTGACATCGGGGCCACTGGATCGGCTGATGGAATTTGTTGAGATATGGCTCAGACTGGGTCAGTGGAACTGGACCAGGGCCTTTTGAGAGGCTAGAGTCTCCTGGGGATGACTTTTTGGCTCGAGGGAGGAGGCTAAGCTCAGGTGAGTGTTGTCCTGCACCTGAAGACCCTGATTAAAAAACCGCGGGACTTGCATCCAGAGATTTTATTTGCCTTCGGGGACAAAAAGAGGGTCAGGGGGGAACCACCTCATGGATGCATCCACTCGGCACTACGCTCACTTCCAGCCAGTCTAGTCCACTTCGTGTGGCTATTATTAGGCAAGAATCCTGGAGCAATAAATAGCGCGGTTCACGGGTGTTTCATGGGCTCAGCCTCTCACGCTTGAATCTCGGAGCCTCGGCCTCATCAGTCTGTCTCGGTTGGCGGCTGATTGATCTTCCGGCGCGCTTACCTAACACGGTTGTTTACAGTCGGCCCGATTTGCGATCAACGTCTGACAAGAACAATCCCAGCAACTGAATGAATAGATGAAAGAGCCTCAATTTGCATTTTAATTTTAGTACCGTGTAGTTCCATAGTAATTTCTGGTAGCTTTCGATGTTCCATGGAATCGCTATCTAGGTAGACTTCGAGATGTGAAGAGGTTCTGGTCGGGCACGTGCCAGTATCACGCTATCCCAATTAGGAAATCTTCAAACATCCAAGCAACCGCTTCGAAACAACAGCTCAGCACCAGCGCCCCAGCCGCTCTCGTTGACGACAGACCAAAACATTCTGTGAGTAACGTTGATCGCTCATGTCTTTCTGCCCTTGAGGTTCTTCGTCAGCTCCAATGCGACACCCCTGTCCAGGATAGACTTCCGCGGGGCAGCAACAGCATTCCAGCTGACATTCGACTACGAATTTCCACACATTCTCCGAATAACAGGAGTGTATGCCCAGTCAATCCCGCAGCCGGGACCGGTATGGTCGCGACCGCGAACGAGATCATTACCGCGTCCAGTCCCGCAGAAGATACCACGAAGATGAGGAGGACGAGGAGGATTTTGAAGACAGCCCGCGCGACCGACGCTACAGACGCGATGGCTACCGCCGTGCACGTGCCAACCCACGAGCCGATGATTCTTACGACGATGATGAAATAGACCGACGAGATGATTCGAGGGCGGAGGATGTGCAGAGACACCGTTCAGATACAGAGCGACGACGGGAACGAGCGAAGGCCTCGCCGGCCACGTCTCCTCGAAAACGAGAGCGTACTCAAGACCGAGACAGTGGCAACCGACGACAAAGAACCAACGACAGTGACGTTAATCCGGTTCCACGCGCCCATAGGGATCGGGGATCACGAACAAGAGATGGAGGGCGGAATCGGGAACTGGACGACGAGGAATTGGAAGAGGCTGCACGGAGGTACCGCCGTCGAGAACGAGAGCGCAAAGGAGAAAGACGTGCCACAACCTCTAAGCACCAGAGCACAGAATCGTCGAATAGCACTGCCGGGTTGCTCAATGCAGACGCCTTAGCCAAACTCAGAGCACACCATGAAGAGGCTGACCGTGAGGAACAGCGCCAGGCAGAAAAGAATGCCAAGGCAGACAGGAAAAGAAGGCGCAAGCGCCCAGCAGTTGATGGACAAATGCGTACTCTCGACCCATTCCCTGATGAGGTTCCTCGGGGTCAATCCAAAGGCCGGATTGTCTCTGGGGCCTATCTAGAAGAAGGCAGGGCCCCAGACATGGAGGTAAGACTCCGTGGAGGTGGAAGAGGACCGCCAACGGAAAAGCGCTGGGGAAAAGAGAGTAGTGATTCAGGAACACAGCCGCCGTTCTGGAAGCGAAAGAAGTGGTGGTGGATAGGTGGAGCCATTGCCGTTGTTATCCTGATCATAATAATTGCCGTCGCCGTCGTCGTATCGAAGAACAAAAGCAAGGGCCCTGACTCCGACTCGTCAGACTCGTCAGACTCTAGCGGTGGTAACAAGTCCAATCTAGATGGACTTGATCACGATAGTATTCCAGTACGTTTGGCCTGCCACCATTTCCTGAGTAATAGTGATATTGACCTGTCTTAGAAATCTGCGCAAGGAACGTTCCTGGACCCATGGACATGGTACGACACGGCGGACTTCAACGTGACCTACACGAGCGAGACTGTCGGTGGCCTCTCTGTCATGGGTCTGAACTCCATCTGGGACGATTCTGCGCGGCCAAACGACCACGTACCACCACTCAACAAGCCGTTCCCCTACGGAGCACAGCCCATACGCGGCGTAAATCTGGGAGGATGGCTGTCTCTTGAGCCTTGGATCACGCCATCTTTGTTCGACGGTTACTCATCGGATGTGATCGATGAATGGTCACTGAGCGAAAAGCTGGGCAATTCTGCCGCCAATAAACTCGAAGAGCACTACGCAAGTTTCATCACCGAGCAAGACTTTGCTGATATCCGCGATGCTGGACTCGACCATGTTCGAATCCCGTTTTCCTACTGGGCAGTGAACCCCGCTGATAATGAGCCGTATGTTCCCAGAATCTCCTGGCGTTATCTCCTCCGCGCCATCGAGTACTGTCGCAAGTATGGTCTGCGGGTAAACCTCGATCCGCATGGTATCCCAGGCAGCCAAAATGGCTTCAATCACAGCGGACGACAGGGCAATATCGGTTGGCTAAACGGAGACGATGGTGATGCAAACGCCCAACGCTCTCTCGACTTTCACGACAAAGTCTCCAAATTCTTTGCCCAGGACCGCTACAAAAATGTCGTCACCATGTACGGCCTCGCCAACGAACCATACATGCTCTCCTTAGACATCGAGAAAGTTCTCAACTGGACGACTACGGCCACAGAGCTGGTCCAAAAGAACGGCATCACCGCTTTCGTCACCTTCCACGACGGGTTCCTCAACCTCAGCAAATGGAAGTCGATGCTCAAGAACGGACCCGCGGGCCTCCTCCTCGACACCCACCAGTACACCATCTTCAACACCGGCCAGATCGTCCTCAACCACACCGCAAAGGTCAACCTCGTTTGTGACGATTGGCACGCCATGATTGGCCAAATCAACACCACATCTGCCGGGTACGCACTATTTACTCCCTTCCCCCTTTCACTCTAGTTATTTGCTTATACTGACTCGAAAAAAAGCTGGGGTCCCACAATCTGCGGCGAGTGGTCCCAAGCTGACACCGACTGCGCCAAAAACCTCAACAACATCGGCCGCGGTACCCGCTGGGAAGGCACATACAATACGGGCGACAACACTGCCTACTGTCCCACAGCCGACGAGCGCAACACCCGTGCCTGCAGTTGTACCTCCGCTAACGCGGACCCTTCGGAGTACTCGGATGACTACAAGACCTTCCTGAGAACGTATGCGGAAGCTCAGATGAGTGCGTTTGAGACCGCGCAAGGCTGGTTCTACTGGACTTGGCAGACGGAGTCAGCGCCGCAGTGGAGTTATAGGAGCGGCTGGAAGAATGGGTTTATGCCTGCTAAGGCGTATAGTCCTGATTTTAAGTGTGGGGACGAGGTGCCGAGCTTTGGGACGCTGGCGGAGAGTTTTTAATGTATAGGGTTGTTGCTGCTATGTTTGGGTTTGGGTTTGGGGTTGCATCTGTAAATTTATCGTGTTTGCACATACGGTTTCATACATTTTTGTTCAGCATTTTAAAGGACCAATTGGTTCTACCTAGAGCAATGGCAGTACCCAACCTCGGACTATCTGGGCTCTTCACTAAGCAAGCTATCTACTAACTAGGTTAACATCTCGCTCAAATCAATGGCTCATGCCACCTCCTCGGCTGGGGCTCTCCTGAGTCCTCCCCCTTTCCTTTAAACCAGCCTCCCTGATGCCACATCCCCGGCGCATAAATGTTCTGGTCCCGGAGCTCGTCGTCCTGCACACTCTTTATGAGTACGTCTAGGCGATCATAGTCAATGGGTTTCAGAATCCAGCCGTCGAACCCAAGGTCGATATAGTATTGACGACTATTTTCATTTAAAGTCCCGGCAATAGCGAAGATGGGAACTCGACGTTGGGCAACGGTGATTCCGAAAGGGGTAGCGGCCAATTCTTGACGCTCGGTCTCGCGTATCATTCGCGCGGCCCGAAAGCCGTTGACAATTTCCATCTGATCAAGAGCACATTAGAAAAGAACCAACAAAGCAGAGATATCTCAGAATATACGAGTCCATACAGTTATGCCCACCAAGGCCACGTCAAAAGGACGGAGGTTGCCATCAAACAGCTCCGCTCGATACATATCTGCACAGTCTCTTCCGTTGATAGCTGCACTGACGTCGTGGCCCAGCCGCTCCAGTCTTGCTTTCAGGTTATTTCTGGTGACAGGATCATGTTCAGCTACTAGGATATGTAACCCCGGGGCATCGCCATCGATGGGGAGGATTGCGTCAACATCATTAGGGTCATCGCTGTAGAGCTTGGGAACTGAGCGCTTCTGAGCGTCTACTGAGGATTCGGCCTCTTGTGGAGGAGATGGAGTTTCGGACCCCAATAGAGGACGAGCTTCGCTTGGGTCAATTGCATCTTCCTCATCGTGAGACTTGACCTTTGTCATCACCAGAGTTTCCGGGAACTGTAAGATAGACATTTCTGCAACACTGATGGTCTCGTTTTCTGCAATATGGACGGAACGGCGCAATTTGTGTTCGGCAGACCTTCTCTAGTCTTGTCTAGATTCTAATTCAAGCACTCTGTCTTCGTCTCTAATGCACATTGGGAGTTAGGACTGCAATTCAGAGGTGCAGGACGTGAATAAACACTTACCGCGAGATAGATACTAGTGGGTATGGTAAGATGCCCAGGGTATAGGGCTCTGAGAGTAAATAGACTAATAAATGTAGCTCAAGTAGGTATGAAAAGAATGTGAATGGTGGTTACAGTCCAGTGAGTATCCTAAAAGGAGTGGTAAATAACACAATGTGAGTGTTATGGAGGTTTTCTCTCTCTCTAAGGTGGAAAGTGCACATTGAGTCCCAAAGAGGAAATGGCGACGCTCGGCATTGCATCGTGAATGATTCTCACAGATTGCTTGACTTTCATGCTCCAGCTTGGTATTATTCATGTTAATAAATCTGCCTAAGGCTACTGTCAGGTCCATGGTTTTTATTCCTCCCGCGGTATATTCCATGCAAGTCCTACTTACCCCCAGCCCTATCCACGACTATTACGTTTATCGTATTCGACTCTTCTTGCAACCACACAGCTATGTTAGAAATTTTAGGCTTGATCTGATATATTAATAGGTTATTTGAAGGCCTCCTAATCTAATGTACTCTTACACACCCCTTACTTTTCTATTGGAGGTCGCGTTGATTCTGCATTGTTCGTATATACCAAGTAGGGGGGCGAGATATATAACCAGAGACCTCACAATCCTGGCCGAGTAGACCATGAACTACTAGTATTGTGTTACTCCGTATCCCGCAGTACTTATTTCTATGGAACATGTAGAGATCTGGCGTCCTTCATGGCTATCCTTGCTCAGCAATTCCATAGACTCCCGTTAACAGAACCAGGAATCGGTAGCAGCCCTAGGTATGGTATCGCCTTGATATCGAACCTTTTCAACCTACCAACCTACTCCGTTACTATTAATACTTTATTACTGAATAAACTAATCAATCAATAATAAAAGTACCGTTCTCTATATCTCTTCATTTCCATTCAAAAAGTACGCCGGTACTTCTGCGGACGGCTACTTCTCTGCCTGATTGGTTCTGTTGATCTATTGGTGGATTAATTGCATACGGTCCTTTAATAGCAGCCCGGATGGTCTAGAGGAATGATTCTCGCTTGTTCGTCACCACCTTTTTCTGTCATTTGAATTTCTTATACTAACCTGTCTTCAGTGGGCCAACCAACCTAAATGCGAGAGGCCCCGCGTTCGAATCGCGGTTCGGGCCGTTCAGTTTTTTGTTGTATTGCACTGGCTGCTTCAACCAACCTGACCTTCTATTATTTTTTTTTCCATCTTACATCCTAGTTAGGTTCACTTCAGCCCTCTTGGTCCGGCGCTCTGACTTGCTTGGGCGATGAAAGCGGCCAACCATGCCGTCAATGCCGTGCAGCTAAGCAGAAATGCACCCCGGGTACTGTCCTGGACTTCAACTTTACCCGGGTCGCGGTGCATCCGTACTAAAGCCTCTTTTATAATTAGTTTCATGCATTGTTGTTTGGACCAGCGAACTGCCAGACACGAAACCAACTGTATTCCAATTTTCAGATTCCCCCAAACTCAAGCAGTATTGGCCTGATGTGAACATGATGGTGTCCCCGCGAGCGCATCTCACCACAGAACTCCTTCTAGAACGGCGTAGATTCGCTGAAGATGCATTGTTTGTTTATCCTTCGCCCAACCGGACCAGGATATCTTGGTTGCACCCGTTCGACTCACCCCTAGCTACCTGGACTCCTTGTCAACAGCGACTGGTTTTGCTTGAATACCCAGTTCATCCGGACTCAGCACATTTGCCCTCTTGCCGTCAAACAAGGTTGCAATCTCTTCCAAAGTTGGCCCCGTTGTTTCCACGAAGAAGAAGAAGAAGTAGATACAGAGACATTCGATGACGAGAATTTCAATGTAGAAAAATAAAATAAAACCGCCACTGCAAATCCTCCAGTCCAACTGGGTTTGCACACTGGCTGAAGACCGATGACAAGGCTATCAGGGCGAGGCTAACCGCAAGGCTGTTGGCTCGAATGTTGAAAGGCAACATCTCCGCGCAATACGCTACAGTAAGACCCAGCAATGCGAAACCAGCAACACTGTAGTAAAGGAAAATTATAGCAATCACCGCACCTCCGACTTTTGAGTCCTCATTCTGGGCGGACTCCCGATTTGCGTTACCATTCCGGCGAGGACGATGGTTGTTGAGGTGGAGCTCTAGTCGTTGGATGAGGCGGATGCCTAAGGTAGATTTAGGTCTGTGCCCAACTTTGTTGGGTTAGGTTTGCTGTTTGGGTACCGTTGGATGGGTCATGGTGGTAGCTGGTAGGTAGTGGAGTATGTTCATGCACTGATTATTTACTTTTTTTAGTCCATAATACCGTGAAATGAAGAATTGTGTTTGGCTTACTTGAGGATTCTCCAAAGAGGCGAAACGCTCCTGGCCATTGGGTAGAATCTATGAATCGGTCACCTGCACTCACTATTTACGCTGAGTACTCTCGGATCGTATTTAGATACCACCAACAGTGCTTGGAAGACGGACACGATGGTACTTTCAAAAAGGGTCAGATTTAAGTAATGGAAAATCAAACTGGTATATTCGTAGCAAATATATAAGTCGAGTCGGCTATATTCATTCCGTCGTCAACAACCCTAGAAGCCCTAACAAAGCCGGCGGTATCCATCCAAACAAGGAAATATGCGGATTAGATCAATTGCACATCACAATATAATCCATAAAAAAGCTGAGCAGATAATATCATCCTACGTCTAGCGTAGGGAACACACACAGTGTGTTTTGGCGCACTCATCTAAAACTAACGGACATCCAGGAACAAACTAGCCTCGAAATCGAGAAGAATGTCGCAATCACGAGCGGCTGAACGAGAAATAAGAGCTCCACCCGCGAGCCTTTGACTCTGAGTCTGAGCTCTTCGAGGAATCGTCTGCTGTGATAACTGCATCCTTTTCCACGTCTGTCGGGTTTTGCCGCGGCTTCGTCCTTGGTGCCTCCCTGATCTTCGTATCCCGGTCACTATCTGCAGCACGCGGTTGTTGACTCCTGGGGAACCTGGCCGTAAGAGGTGTCTTGACGGCTTGGACAACTTGTTTGGCGGAGCGACGGAGTTTTTCGCGCATCGCCCACTGACGTTTCTTGGCTACATAGAAGAGCGCAGCTGAGGAAACTATTCAAGGGTCTGATTAGTATTCAAACCAAGATAGCTCGGTGGTGATAGGTTGGGGAACGAACATCCGATAATAACCACAACTCCGGCGATTACGCACAATGCAATCATTCCACCATTGGACATGCCCCCGCCTCCAGAATGCCCAGATGCCCCGGCTGCATTCTGAGCTTCGATATCATTCGGATCGTACTCCTGCTGAGCAGCGGACAGAGAGATGAGGATCGAGACCACGAGTGGGCTATATTGGTACGTAGCAGGCATGATTCTCTTATAACTGCATAATCTGGGGGGTGGCGACACTGATAGCTGCTTTTTGCTGTGAGACGAGAAGCTCTTGTGATGGTATAATAGTAGTTACGCGAAAAAGCGAAACCAATGAAGTAAAGAGTGGATGCCCCCGAGGAGCGCAGAGCCCATTGCTATATAGCAACGCCTAGCTTCGAGCCACACAAACTACCAATCTTCAGGCTTCTGCAGGATCAGCTCGCCGCAGCGGAGGCAGTTGATAGGTTCAGGCACCCCCGTCCGAAACTCAGATCCAAAATATCCGAAGAATCACCATCCTGGATTGGCAAAAAAGGCTCGTTTGACAGCGCAGGGGGAAATTTGAAGGACGAATCAGAGGTGTCGGATGGCCTGTCACTTTGTGATGCAGGCGCTGGGGTTGTGACAGGGGTCTTGGCCTCTCTGGGCTGAGGAGACATGACGGACTTCTCGCCCTGCAGCCAATGGCGGACGTGCTTGAACCGCCGATGTCGATCCTTTTGTTGTAAATAGCACCACACGAAACATGGGAGGGTTCGACAAAGTTCACATCTGCCAGTTCATGGGTATTCTTCTTTACCATCTAAAATCGAATAAGGCAGACGTATGTTACAACTGCCTTGATTTTTGTCATGTGCCGAGGTTATTTTGGGCAGAGGCCCAAGGACACCATGTGTCTCCCGATCATTTCCCCAGTCATTCCATCAATATTTGTACTTATCGAAAGATTTTCTCTAAGGACAAGCTGGTGACCCTCGCTCCGCTCGGCGCGAACTCGCTGCGCTCGTTCAACAGTCTAAAAGTAGACATTTAAGCAGGCGTTCAACGAAGCGTCTAATCATGCGTTTAACAAAGCATGCAATCAAGCATCCTAGTAAGTGTTCAATTAAGTGTTTAAAAAGCGGTCATGTTGGCATACTAATAAATATGGTCACCCCAAAAAGTACGCGTAGACACCCTCACGGGCGTAAAATGCATACTGTCTGCGCTTGAAGACCCACCCCAAATATCTTATATCATAGTAAATAGTAAATAGTAAATAGTAAATAGTTAATTCTTTGGCCTGGACTGCGCAACGCGCTATATAAAACGTTCGCCAGGGCAAGAATGGGCGATTTCACTCCCAACTGGGGCAAAATACCAATGTGCACAGAATGCTAGTAGTTTGTAGTAGCCGGACTCTAATAGAGGAGCAAGATATGCTCCGGAGGGCTGGTGAATTTGATGAGGATATAATGGAGGGGAGTTGGCGAACGAAGCTTGACCGAACCTAAGTCGCATTCCTGCCCTTTTCGGTAGTCGAGATCACAGACCACGCCTTCCAGATGAGGCCGTTTCTAGAGGACTCGGGAATCCCGTCAGAATGCTTTCACTCTTCACTGTCTTCCTTATCTTACTGTCGCTTTTCATCGTCAATTTCTGTCTAAGGCTTCGTGTGAAATTGACCGCCAAATCTCTATTGACTGCCGCGTGAAGACCTATTATTACTTATGGTATAGTACACCTGAATCCACTTCCTTTTGGGCCGCTAAAACTGACTGAACAAACTGCACTAGTAATCGCCGGACATGGAGAATAACGACGCCAACGCTTTATCTGCCGGGAATCCTCTTTCTGGTCCGGAATTCGATGGGAATGGATATGATACCAACGATGAAGTTTTGCTCTTACAAATGATGGAGGTGAGCAACGAGGCAGTTTCGCCAAATCTTCAAGCCGTGCTGGATGACCACATCGATCTTGGGTGGCCTTCAGGGCAGAGGCAGCAATCTCCCCTGCTCATGGAGCGTCCACGAAGCTCGGGAGTTGATACTGCAGCGTTCAGCTTTGCAAAGCCTGTTCAGAACGGAAAGCCCTTTTCGCTTCAGCCATCCCTGAGACGCCGTTCTTCCGGCGCAAAGAAAGAGAAACCGGATGAGGATAGACGTGCGATTGCCAACTTCGATGAAGGGCAGAATAATCAGGCGAAGTATGTACCTTTCAAGCACCTCTGCCTATAGCACTAAGACCTTGCAGGACTGCTGTCCAGTCTCTTACTCGAAGTGTGGAGTTCCCGACAAACTCGCACAGCGTCGACCCTTCTTCCTTAACAACCGAAGAGAGGGAAGGCCAGAGCGAACGGGGTTTGCTTTCTACGATGTCCAATACAGAGGCAAGACCGGAATCACAAAACGCTGTTGATTGCCAGGTAGGACAGTTGCTGCCACCTAAACAAAGCCCCGCATGCAATCAGCAGCAACTGTCGCCCAAACATGGTATACAAGGTAGGTACTTCACTTCGAGGGATTATAGAAATATTAATTCCATGAGTAGAAGTAAGCACTTTGAAAACTTTTGCGCCATCTTCAATTAGTGTAAGTTGATTGTATGTTCTTCTTGAGTAATCAAATACTAACTCTCAGTAGCGCGACCGGCTTCAAGACCAGTCGAGTGACGGTGATAAAAGACCCGATAGAGTGCCGTCTTTTGAGCGTTTGGACGTGGGTCAGAGCGGCTTGTCTGAGTTGCGTTCTAATAACAATCAATGGACAGTTGTGAAGCGGCGACACAGCGACAAGAGAAGGGCGAAGCGAGTATCATATGCACCTTCAGATACCAGCTTGCAGGTACCTGAAGAGTTTTTGTTTCAACAACTAATCAGCCGATTGAGGGCTCGAGAGGAGAGCGAAGCAGTGGCTTCAAACCTGCAAAAAGAAATGGAGGCAAGTATGATCGCCCTGAGAGATGAAAACAATGTCTTGAAGGAGGAGCTTGAGATACTGGGCTCCAAATTGGAGAAGAGGACGACCGAGGCTAGGACCTTCAAATCACAGACGGATTCATGGAAATCAAAGTTAGCAAAGGTCAAGATATTCCTTAACGAACTCGGGGCTGGCTATCAAAATCTCCGCGGCGAAGCAATACACTTCAAGGCAACCAGAAAGACATTGGACAAAGAGCGCAAGGAACTAACAGAAAGCATTGAAGACGCCAAAGCACGACTGAGCCAGATTTCCCAAACTTCTCATGAGAGACGCGGTTGTCTTTCGGAGGCTGAGAGTCTCATTGCTTCATTAGGACAGGAGCTGAAACACGAGAGGGAAAGGGCACAGTATGCCCAGGATCAGTTCGCTGGCGAGAAGAAGAGATCCCGCTTACTCGAACTATATATACAGAATTGTTCACGCGCTCAGGACAGAAAGCTCGATCTTGTCAAGACTAATCAACTCGAAACTATGAAGACACTTGAATCGTCTCACTCAGCCATTAGCAATACCCTTGAACGAAAATTGGATGACCTCCTTACTCGAGTCGGGACCGCTACCGAGAGTCTCTCAAATGACAAGATGGATGTGCACCAATATAGGGAAACCATTTGCACATTTGAGTCTCGGTAAGCCTATCTTTGGTAAACTTTTTGCGAGATGTTTCTCCTGACTTTCCAACAAGCATGGATACGACGACACGCCAGCTAGGAGAGGACATTGGAAACCACTCGAGGGTCGCTGAGGGGGTGATAAATAGTTTGGAGGAGCAGGTTCAAATATTTAAGGGTAGTGTAAGTGACGGATCAACTCTATTCAAGCAGCTCTCCGCTAGCGAAGATCGTTGCATCCATCTTCAAACGAAGCTCGAAGGAACGGCGCCAGCTATCGAAAAACTCGGTTCTAGTCTTGATGATTTATGGGAAAAATTGGTCAATCTCGGGCAGCGAATGGAGGGTCTGGAAACAAGACTGTCCGAGGTTAACCTGTCGGAGCGGTTTGAAGACGGCGGGTATTTCCACATTTCGGAGAAGCTAGGACTCCAGAATGAGATACAGCAACTGGCCCTCAAGTTGAAGTTAATGGAAGAGAAATTAGAGGCTCAGCAGCTTGACAGCGCAAAGAAACATGATGAGTTCAGTGAGTTGACCGCACGAGCGCACGAAGCAGAAAAGAATGCAGCGAAGCTCGAATTACAAACGACCAACCTGCAAGAAAAAATCGAAGTAACAGAAAGGGAAGCACAAGATAGCATTGATAGAGCAATTGCAAGTTCTCGAGACAAGTGCGGCGCAGACTTTGAACAGCGGCTGCATGAACTGTTGATGAAGAAGGCCGAGATTGAGGCGGACACCAAACGAGCCAAGGAGCAACTGGCGGAATCGCAGCGCAGACTGGTAAGCCACTATATGTTGGTCGGTGCAAGCATAACGCTCACGAGAAACAGGCTGAGGCCGAGGATTCGGCGAGGAAACAACGCAATGATCTAGACGTATTGGTTTGTACTTCAATACATCTAGGTCATAAGCCGGCGCTGATGTAGTACCTAGTTCATGGAGCGGCAAAAGCGAATCGAAATTCTTGAAGCATCCCGAGCCGAGCAAACTTCAAATATAGCAAGGCACGAAGCAGAAATTGAAAAGATGAGGGAGAAGGAGGCAGCGCTTACGGCACAACAGACTTCTCTACGGAACCAACTCGATGAGGCCCGTGACAGATCAAACAGTATCGAGTGTGAGTTGCTGAAAACCATGAAAGACAATCAACTGTCGCGAACTTCCTTACAAGACAGATTCTCTACCCTTCAAGGTAAGCTTGTAAGTAAAGAAGAGGACTGTCAAGCCCTGCAAGATAGTCTCTCTTTTATCCAAAATCAACTCGTGAAGAAGGAAGAAGAGTGTCAAGCTTTTCAGGACAGTCTCTATGCGATCCAAGGCGAACTCGCTGAAAGCAAAAAGGAGCGCCAGGCCCTGCAAGATAGCCTCTCCTCTCTTCAAGACAAGGTCGTGGAGAGCGAGGCGGCATACCAAGTCTTGCAAGATATTCTTTCGTCCATCAAAAACAGACTGGCGAGGAAAGAAGAGGAGTATGGGGAATTGAGCAAGGAGCTTGAGGTGGCAAATAGCGCACGAACGAACCTCGAATCTGGCAAGTCAAAGGCCAAAGCGGAAATACATGCTCTGCTCAAAAGAGTACAGGATTCAGAATCAGGGATGAAAAACGTCAGGGAAATCTTTCACGGGGTGAATATCGCAGAGCTGGAGCAACCGCTGCCCAAGGCTTTGAACCAGCTCGAGAGGATTTTGCAAGCGGCGAATTCAAGCCATCCAGCAACTGTTGGGCGGGACCTGGCTCAAGTGAGAACGCCTGAGGCCTCAGCAAGAGATGAAAGTCGTCGAGTGAAACAAGGAGCTCATAGTCTAGAAACTCAAACGAATACAAGCGCGGACGAACCCAAAACACCCGTAAACCATTCCAACGACCTTTCACCGTCGAAGCAAGTGAGAAATATCGTTCCGTTCTCGAGTGTTCTTCAGGGGATATCGCCTGTTCATTGTTCCATTGCTGATAATGGACCCTTTGACCTCTCATGCGTGCTTATGCAGACACCGGAGAGAAGATCAACGTCGCAAGAGCCCGGCGCTATTTCTAGACCAGAAAAGGACAACTTATTAACGGGTCTTGCCCCTGGAAGAAAGGTGCTAGAGACAGAGGGTCCTCCCGGGCTTGAGCATATTGCCAGTACTCAGGGGGCAAATTCAATGTGCACACAGGAGCAGACTCACCCAAGTGTCCCTACGGAACAAGGCCATTTCCAATCAAAGGGCTCTGTCACGGCGCGGAAAGTCTCTTTCGTGACGCGAAAGTCAACTGCAGAAACAGATAACCTTCAGGTTCCGGCCTCGCAAGAGAAGGGCGTCCAAAACAATCTCTTGGAGTCACCGCTCAACGGAAATAATCAGACCCGAACCAACCGATGGACGTACAGTAAACGACAGCGGGAGACGTCTACGAGGCAGCAAGAGACAATAGCGCCCGAGAGGGCCTCTTCTCAGGCCGAAGATCAGCAGACACTCAGTAAGAAGGCGAAGACCTCTTCGGCATCCTATGCTCTTGTAACCCAGCCAAGAACTGCATCCGAGCTATACGACAGCCGGAAAAGCCCTACCAGGCTGGCTTCTGGAAGCAGCCGCACCTCGTCGAACGTACCAATTGCTGACCAGTTGGGCACGACCAAAAACAGAAGGAGGTCGGGGAGAAGGCCACGAGATAAGGGATAGCTGTTCTGTGCTTGTGCGGGCTCTGACTTTAACAGGTGACAAATACAATGCTCGGTTTAGCCAAGGCGCCTAGAATGGGCAACTGGAAGATACCAACGACTCGTCGCAGATTTGATGCCATATAATTAGCGTGAAGGAATGGGATTAACCCTATAATAATGGCGGTTCTGTGGGGAATCTGGGATGCAAATCAAAGCAAGATGATGGACCAGAGATATATGAAATAGAACATATTGATTGACCAAGATTGTCTGCTATAACGCCAGAATAAAACACCGTGATACCTATACAGCTTCCAATATGATAGCAGCCAAGGCAGCTTGAAAAGGTGCCCTTATTGCAGTGTCTAATGTACATGATCGTCGTGGACCGGAATCAGGAGCACAACAGCCGGAGCATTGTGCGATCGAGGTAGGAAATCGAGTAGAGTCAGGGGCAAATCGAGTAGAGTCAGGGGCAGTCGAAGCCGTGAATAGTGTTTTCGAAAGGCATTCGATAGCTCGCGAGAGGAAAAGAAAACCGAAGAGGTTGATAGTAAATCATTTCGCTCGTCCACCCTTGGTCGCTTCCAGGAACAGCACCTTCTTCTTCACGACAGGATCGTATTTCAACATGCTCAGAGGCCGGTGCGCACGGGGTCGAGTCATTGTGCGGTAGTAGCCGGTCATCGCCATGGAGATTAGGCGAACAACCATGGTACGTGATTTCGCTGCGATGATTGAAAATCAGCACAGGTTGTTGGACTCGGTAGACAGGAGGGAGTTGATGGCTCCATAAGCCATGTCCTGTCTAGGATGAGAGATAGATACACACCTTTCTTTGCCATTTTGGCGGCTAGGACGCTGTGGTGAAGACAATCGAGGCTGTTAGAGAATCTTCGTTGAGGTTCTTGTCGGTGCTGCGGAAAGAGGTTTGGCGTGCACGTGATCAGGATTCCAGAAGAGGAATAGTGCAAGGCACTGAGCTGGTGGACCTCAAATTCTGCGGAGTAAGCGGTGCATAGTTTAATGAACTGCATACCGTTTTGTGCATATGCACTTCTGACATTGGGTGGTAAAATACTAGCAGCCTTACAGGGTAGTAGTGTTTTTATGCAAGATTTGTGGCCACCCTGTTAAGTACTAACAATATAACTAATGCTGATCATAGGCTGTCTAGGATAGCGGAGACTAAGGTTTCCTGGTGCATGATGGGGCCATTTAGATGTCATGGTGGGTGGCTGGGCTGTGTTGGGATTGGAAGGGTATTTATATTGATTAGCATTGGTTCAACTAACGAGGACTATAAGCTTATAATAGAATAGAGCCACGAGATATTAACAAGATAACAAGATAAAACGGCTTCGCCATTTTTCCATTCCGGATGTCCACACAGTCAAATCTGGAGTAAGCGCTGTCAACACCAAAAGCGGGGTATTCAACAAGAGCACAGGGACAATGGTCCAGGAATTCTTGTCCGCTAGGGCGAAATTTGCGAACAACATCAAGCGGCTATCCACAACTGTTCCTGGATATGACCAACTCTACCGTGAGGCAGTGGTCGATGTGACCATCTCGCGCATCGATTTCGCTGAAAATGGATACGGCCGCCCCGATCCGCCAGTCGATCCGGACACTCTCTCAAATCACAAAAAGTTATATCAGTGGCTAGATGAAGGGTTGGAAAATACTTCTACTAGGTATGTCTTGGTGGAAGACATTGGCCCCAGTGTCTGCTATACGCTGGGAGCGTTCTTCAGCATAGAACCACAGTTCTTCCTGGATCATATGAACAATCAGGTATCCGGCTTTTCTTCTGCTGAACGCGACCAACGGATCCGATGGAATACCTGGAATCTTCCCAAACCGTACATGTCATTACGCTGGTACCGGCCTGTTTCCCGATCCAAGATACCCAATGCGGCACACAGGCGCAGGCAGATAGAGGAGCGATATGAGAGAGTAAGACACCGCAGTTATGGGACCACGCTCGAGGGCATCCAGGATGTCTACACAATCGAAGTGGTTCGCTCCGTCTCGAACATTCTCCGCCCTGAGTGGGACCTGTCTGGCTCCGAGATAACAGCGGAAGGTCTCGTTGCGATCGAAGAGCGGGTTTCAATATACCAAACTACAAGGAATGGATATCGATATGGTGAGTCGGGCAATCATATAAGCAGATTTCAGCTAGCTCTGGCAGACTGACTCTACTTACCAGTCATCATGTTACTAGATGCAGTTCCTAGAGCATCTAAAGCAACATGGACTCAAAAAGACGGCCTCCCACGGAAGCCCTACAATCCTTCTTTTGACGCAGAATTTGAAGTAATGGATCTGTATGAAAGTCTGGTTCCTCGCTTCACTCCGGATATCAGCACTACAAAGATCCCCCAACTACATACAAATGAATTGAACGAAATCTATAGGACCATGTTCTCTACCATGACATGTCTTGGGAAAAATTCAGATCCTGCGAATCAAGTCACTGCAACTATCCCCGGGCCTTGCGGACATCTTCCATTTATTCACCTCTTTCATATTGTTATCTCCGATACCTTGGGTCTCCTCCATCTCCTAGATGCTGTTCAGAGCGACATCGTGCAGTCCACAGCATCCCCGGATGCCCAGATCGACGATATCCTCACCAAAAGAACATTTATGGCAAAACTGCATGCACAGCTACCACCATTAAGTAGAGAGCTCAAAAAAGTCTTGAAAGAGCTCCTAGAACAAGGCAACAGCAACGGCAAGAGCCGCCACCACGAAAGCATCACGGAACTAGACAGCCACTTTGAGACGACTATCCAAGGCTTGAAAGAAGCTTCGAATGCAATTTCAGGCACTTTACAATTTATAGAGAGCCATCGCGCCATTCTCGAGACAGAAAGTATCACACGCTTGACCGAACTCGCCTTTCTTTTTATTCCGCTATCGTTTTCAGCCTCATTATTCTCTATGCAAATCCAAGAACTCGCCATTCCCGTTCCTGTTGGGTCCTTCATTGCCTTCGCTTTATCGCTGAGTACATCTACCTACGTTCTACGTCTTGTTGCACGCAGCGCATGGCTGCATCGGCAGAAACAAAACATTCTCAACTCGATTCGGGACCGCAGTTCTGTTCCACAAGGTGGCCAAATTCCTAATATGGCTATCTTTGCTTGGATTTATGCTCGACTAGGACCTGCAATGGTTATCGTGTTCGGCATCGCTTGTTTCCTGGCGCCTTTATTTGCGGTTATCTGGACACGCCACATGGATACGGGGCTCAAGGTTGGATTGACTCTTTTATTCCTTGTCTTCATGCTCTCTACAATTGGGATGGCAGTTCTGGCAGTGCCTAGTCTTCGCAGACTATTGCGAACCGGGATGCGGATCGAGTGGTATAATACTGCAGAAGAGGGAGTGGAGCCGAAGGAGAATGAACCATTGCAGAGAAGACTTATGAACTGGACCATTGGTCGGTGATATTCATTAATGTCCGGACGGACCTATTGTTCTCGTTCGTTTTTCCTTCCGGAACCCTATAGAATCCCGATTTTTAGATATAACTGACCTCTTCGGTCAAATCAGCCAGAAGCTTCAGATTTAAGATCATCACACCTAGTCCCAAAGTCACAAGAAAATTGGCCCCGATGGCGCCCCAGCCTAACCCCATTGCCACAGCGCCCACCTCACCCCTGATAGCACCGTTAAACGCAGTTTCAGTGGTTGCAGAGTGTGCTACCACCGCGACGTGCTGCCAAAGAATAGCAACAATTAAGAAAAGCCCTGCAATTGAATTGAAGCTTAGGACAAGGTGGGATACTGATTGGGAAGGGAAGGCCCTAGTTTCGATGATATCCTCGCTACTGTCTAGCTCATCGTGCCATCCGGGAAATGTGCCCAGGCCGTAGATTACTAGGGAGATTAAAACAATTGACATGATTCTGCGCCTCAATTAGTCCTACCCTATCTCTTCCCCCATAATATGGTATAATGTAGATGGTTATAAGGTGGGTGGGAGTGACTTACATTATCACAGAGACAATAACCTCGTCCCGAAAGTTATCCCCAATCGCCAATAAATTGAGAGGATCCTGTTGGTTGGTTACTACCTGCCCTGCTAGGTCCTTGGCCTTTGGACGACAAGTCCAGCTTAAGCTTAGAGGAGAATCGCTGCCTGTGTTGGTAGTTGCTATACATATCCCAAAGTATCCTACTCGCACGGAGAGGTCTCCTGTCGAGCTGATATTGGCAACCAGCGAGTAGAACGAGGGGTTGACTGCTGCTGCAGCTACTCCATGATCCAATTCCAGACTGGAATTCAATAGTGGTTCGTGGTGGTAGGATAGTTCCAGGAGGTATATGTTGCGCATTTGGTGCGAGGAGCAACCTGCGACCAAGAGTGCTGGATTTGAGGCATGGGTGTTAGTATAGATAGGACAGATAACTTTGCATACCTACTATCTCTTCGTCTTCTCCAGGGAGATAGAGGTAGATAGATGGATATTTCATCCTTTCCACTTACATAGCAAGAGAGTAGCCACCGCGCTAATGATCATCAATATGTGGTGGAACCCGATGAAGGGGATTAGCCTCTCAACTGGGAAAAAAAACCTTCGAATTCTCCTCCACAAGGCCTTCCAGCGCGAGTCGTCATCTACGTATGAAAAACTGGTGCTGGCGGAGTCGTCTTCCATAACAATTCTTTGATCGTCGTTATCCCCATCCTCATCCTCCTCTTCCCCCTCTTCCTCGTCATATTCCTCGTGTTGCTGCTCACTCTCTGACTGCTTCCCTCTTCTGCGCCACTTTTCTTTCCATTTTGGACGGAGACGCAATTTCCGCAGGAGTGGAAACGATGATGATGAGGGCGGTTCGGCGTGCGAGAAGGTCTCGGGTGGGTTCGTGTTTTGGGCTGGTAGTGGTGGGGTTGATTGCGATTGAGATCCGGCTTCTTCGGGTTTGGGTGGTGTGTTTTCCATCCTTTACAACTTGTAAAGAT
The DNA here is from genome assembly GCA_027569075.1 of Aspergillus asperescens. NCBI lineage: Eukaryota > Fungi > Ascomycota > Eurotiomycetes > Eurotiales > Aspergillaceae > Aspergillus > Aspergillus asperescens. Next base: position 12,329 of record JAPDEH010000072.1, on the reverse strand, counting down.
GTAGATACTTAATCTAAGAAGACCGTGCGCGTTAAATATCTATTATTCCTATAATATTAATGCGATGCGCTGCTCTACGTGTGGATTCTTCGGCACAGCTGCCAACTCACCAAGCTAGCTAAGTATTTATTAGCGCTGGCTCAACCTGAGTAAACGCCAAGGGGCTGACAGCTCGGTGTGGATTAAAAAAAGGTCAGCGTTGGTACAGAATTCACCTGAAGGTATTGCCAACTAGTAATACACATTTATTTCCACACATCTTGCCGTCACTAGGGTAGAGGTTGTCACTGAGTGTTGTGGAATTAGTGACAATAACATGGTGGGTCCAATTCTAACCATGACCTTTTTTCCAGCCACGGCAAGAAGCTTCCCCCTCCTATAGCTTGCGATCCCTCAATCCAACCTTCACCATTTACTCTCTCACCCTCATGACTTTATTCATTATGGAGGATGATGCTCTGGAGGACGCCACTCCTAGTATTGAAGAACGCCGAACAGTGTATGAAAAAGGTTTTTGCATCTGGCAAAGCCTCTACGTGCGTGCTACGCGAGAATCTGGCTTTCCCCAAACCTGCTTCCAGATCCAGCCAGCACTTCGACACCAGCCTTACTTTCCAGATGACTTGGATCTAAAGCTCACTTATAACTATCTCTCTGTTCCTGGAATATCAATCTGGAAAGAATCACAGGAGCCCTGCAGCATTCCTCCGCTGGAACAGCAACTTCAAATTCCAATCTTGATTAACTTTCCAACTCCTCTCAATGTGTCTTCAGACTTAGACCACAACCATCAGAAATGGTTCAACGCGAAGGAAAATCATATCTCTGTATTAATATTTGCGTGGAGTTATATCCTTTTAGCACGTTAGGCTTAACTCATGCTTGAAGCTATACTTGAATATACAGGCAGCAAGGCATACAACAGCAACAAATTCCGAGAACAAGATTCTGCTGTGGTGGATACAGGTGCTGTTAGTAATAATGTAGCAAGATAATGGGCTGCTATTTTAGCTCCAGGAGAGGGCTGGGAAGCCTATATTACTATTAAAAAAGATAAATTTTAATCCTCTTGGTCAATATCTCTTCTAGTAACCCCAAAATTTACTCTTTCCTATTACAAAAACCACTGTTTGCTTTTAGATACAGCTATATTAGTTGCAACTGCTGTTTGCTTCCTATCTGATTACTGCACTCTACATGATATTGTAGATCAGGGCTATGCAGTGCTATTAGCTGTGTTATTTCTTCTACTCTTGCATGGCAGCGGAAACGAAATTGTTCTGCCAAGACTGGAATCCAGCCACGGACAGAACTGTAAACTGGGGTTATTAAAACATAATTTGCAACTTGGCCTTGCTTGGGTGCTGGAAGATTATTCTCTGGACAAGCTTCTTACCTTAAGCTGTAATATAAGAGGAATACGTTCCCTGCTGTCAAGTGTGTTTTATAAGCCTGGCATTGCTTGCAATATTATAAGCCCATGGCTGCAATCCATATTTACTATTGTAAACTCCGTGGAAGATAATCATATTCTTGCCTATATACTGATGAGTCGAGTCCCGCACCTTGCCTTTTTAGGCTTGGAGGAGTAGTCATGGGCATTTATAAAGATATCTTATAAGAGGGCCAATTTGGGCTAATCCCTACTGAGCCACATGCTGCGGCATGGTCTGGAATAATAAAATCATTCATGCAAGAACCTATCCATCCAGCAGCAAATGACTCTATTCTGCGCTCTGATAAATGTTGACTTCTCTATCTTACTCAGGAGGAACATCACACTAGCTGGCCTGTATATCAGTGGACGCCATTTGGTGCCACAGCTCTTAAAGACACAGAAATTAATGTCTGCCTGCATGCAAACTGTACCGGGCATGGCCTTCATTATGCAGGTTGGAAGTGGACTTGCCGAAATAGTAGGTTGGTATATCAAATGTCCGAGCCCGCTCGTCTACCAACTTTCCTGCCGGCAGCGCCAGTAATGCCGAACATCGCTATCAATTCTAAAGCTCTTGACCATGGGGAGGAGTCTGCGTCAGAAAATGCAACACAAAGTATCTTTAGCTGGTTGCGAGTTGAAGGGTATCCTCCGGACGAGAAGAAAATACACGAGTGGATTAACATTAGTGATTCTGATAATGGATTATTGACGGACAACGATTCAGGGAAGAGTCATGAACCTTTAAGAACTGATGTGGAAGATTGGATAGACCACAATGTCTGTATTGATGACTGCTTAGTTTGAATTAGGTGAATATATTGCATTTTCGGGCTACTAGACCTATCAGCCCTTACAAATACTAATTGTAAGTTATCCTTACCTTGATGTGTCTCCCGTAGTTCTAAATCGGTTATGAAAAAGTGCTTCGGTAGTAGGTTCTGGGGTTAGGCTGGCTCGGGTGGCCCTCTGGTATCAGAAACTTGTCATGACCTTTGGCCTGCCAGTGTATACTCTGCTAGCTGGAAGATCTACTGATCTTCCGTTGAGCCCTTTTTAGTGTAGTGGACTAGGCTGGTAAAACAAGCACCTAAGGCTGTCTCAAGCTATACCTCATCAAGGAGTTATAGTGGTGTTCTGATTTGGAAATAATGTGCTATTGCGTGTTCAGAAACAACAAAAAACAAACAGCTTCTACAGCTTGAGAGCACCGGAGAGTGTCCTATTCCCGTGACAGCAGCAGTCGAGCCGTTGCGGTACTTGATACTTTTCCCAGAAGGAGGGTCGTTGAATAGTTTTAAGTACATTAGTCTTGGAGCTCCTGCTTCAAGCTGAATTTTACAGGATTGCATTCAGACAAACCTATATATAGTCACTCAAGCTTAAACCTATAGATCATCTATAGGGCAGGTTGGGTTTAAATTGGAACCCGATTATACTAACCCTATTAAGTTAGTATTCCGCGGGTTGCCCTACTCTGTAAATCCCTACATCTCTACCTTACCCCTCACTATGTCCATCTCCGTCTACTCGTTATTCTCAAGAACCCTTTCAACACTATCACTCCCTTGTCGAATATACTAACTGACTTAATCCACCGTCTATTAGTATCCTTCCGCGATGAAAACCTTTCCTGAAGCGGACGTTATCTGGTGGAATGCGGACTCTTACTACATTCGATGTCCATTCTGCGAAGCGGTTCATCGCCACGCCGTAAACTGGAAATCGGGCAAGTTGAGATATTCACATTGCGAGAAGGTGGAGAGTTACCGTTGCTGCCTCCCCATGAATGATCAGGGTAAGGTTGCGTATGAAATCGACAAGAGACGAGGACGATATACCAATATTTGTGTCTCGCATGATAGTGATACCGAGGATGAGGATGATGTTGATCGTCTGGCGCTCGAATTGGCCCAGAAGGCTACCATTGCAGTACAGAGGGAAGAAACATATGCAAATATCTACAAAGACTCGAAAGAGGTTATCACTCTCGATCCAGGACACGGCATTGAGCAATTTGAACAGAAGAGAATTCTTACACCAATCAGCGACTGTGTTAATGGGGATACAAAAGCAGTGCAGAAATACCTGGAGACTTCTAGTGAGGCCAAACTATTTGTTCAAGGGCGATATTCCGATGGTAAAACAACCCTTATCAGCGCAGCAGCTGAGCAAAGTTCAGAGATGGTGTCGCTTCTCATTAAACACGGAGCTGAGGTGAATGCTGTTAACAATCATGGAAGGAGTGCTCTCATGGAGGCAGCGCTCTTTGGCCGGGTCGACAATGTAAAGGTTCTCCTACACCACAGTGCGGACAAAAATACGCGGGATGATGAAAATCGACTGGCCATTGATTTTGCTCGAGAAAATTACAAAAACCGACGAGAGGTATACACGCGTAGCGGAGGCGAGTTGGAATCTTCATACAATCCCAGCAGACGGCTCGGCTATATCGAGGACACATTCAGAAGGGACATTGACCGCCAGGAAATTGTACGCCTCCTTAGCGGAGAGAACCGGAAGTCCAAGATTGTTTTTGGGAGCCCTTCCACATTATTGCTGTCTACGTCCTACTCTTTCACACGCTCGCCAATGCAGGACTCGCTGGTATTACATGGGCCGATCGAAGAGTATCCAATCACCGGCAGCCGGAAGACGGTGGCGCGGCTGGAACGAGGCGGGAAATTCCCGTCTGTTGGTGCCATGAGCGGATGGTCACATAGTTTGGTGCAGTCCCTCAGGGTCGATGGTCGACAGTGGACGGATGATGTCTTTTATATCTCGGAAGTAGCAGGCCATTTTTTGCCTCCAAACACCTATGATCAGGGCGATGACGGTCGATACAATGCATGTCATGCTGAAAAGCAATTGATAGCATACTTCATCGATCGCCATGTTTTCCTTCCACGCGACGGCCTCCCAGACTCGAAACTGGAGGCAAAGATTGAGTTGGTAGAGGATAAGCTTCAGGACTTCCTTTTAGCCACTGAAACAGGACGTGAGGTGGCATCTTTCAGAAAGAGGAAGAAGGATTTAGAACATGAGCTATTCGATGGAGACGAAAAACTTGTTGGAAAGCATGATGAGATAAAGGCACTGGAGCTGGAGCTCAAGTCTGTTGAAACAACCCTAAGCCGGCTAACCGCCACCCCCGAAGCCCGACCATTCTTGAAGCTAGAAAGCCAACTGAAGATACTAAATCAGCGACTAGACAGACATACCGACCTGATATATATGGCTAATGCGCCACCACCAGTTTCATTAGCCGAGGCGGCCATATTGATCAGCTCGCCTTCTTGTAAGGACTGCGTCATGTTCAAGAACAGAGTCAACGAGTTCTTTGGGTTATCTATACAATTATTTGCGGCACGTTGACTTGTGTTACAGCTATCTGGAAGGAGTTTCAGGGCACCAGATTCCAGACACACTGCGGGATACATGAAACAGCTGGTTTGGGAACCATGGCAGATCTTCTTCGCTCCGTATCAAAACTCTTTGTTCGCGTGCTGACCATTCTCCAAGTGGGAGAAATCTAGTGGGATCAAGGTTCTCTGAAATGATATGGCCAAATTTGCAATAGATCTTGCATTGAATATTATATGGGAGTTGGGGGTAAACGAGGATGGAAGATGTAAATGAGAGCGAGGTATATATGGTCAAACTAAGATAGGTACTATGTAGCAAAGAAACACGATAGGGGTAGATGAAGCTGATATGAGCGGGGAATTAGTGGACTGATCTTGAAGCATTTGTCGGTTTCCTCCCAATCACGATATAAAAATAGGAATAAAGCTGCAAATCCTCCTGTACCAGCTCCTTACGAACACGAGCCAATAGGTTATCTGTGTCTTCTTTTGACCAGCCGAGTGTCTTCGTAAATAGTCGCAATGAGTATGCCTCTAGCCCCATTTTCCAATGTTCGTGGAAATATTTTCCACCCTTCTTGGTCTCAGGATCGTCCTTCCATTCTCTTGTCGGAACCTAGTAAAATGTCCCATATAAACAGCGTTCAGCAAGAAAAGGTTGTGTGTAATTATACCTTGAAAATATGCTCCTGAATCTCAACAAGCCCTGCCTGTTCCATCAACCTCTTCTGTTCACAACCCATGTTGATCTTCTTTCCGAACTTTTCCGCGGCCTCGTCCATTAACTCCTGCCACTGTTTGATGGCATCCCACTTTACCTCCGTTTCCTTCTCCTCTGCTGTTACTCCCTCTGCTGTTGCCCCCTCTGCTGTTGCTCCCTCTAATTTCTTCTCATCTCGGGGGTAAAATCTCAAATCATGCTCTCGAACTTCCACCCACCCCCCAGGAAGCAAATGCTTGTACACAGTTGAGTAAAAAGCTTCCCAGTCCGCAATTAACCCACCAAGCGCAAGTCCGTGGATCAAATGAAACGCCTGTTTAGCAGCAAATGGCCAAGGCCCTTCGATAGATTCGTGTAGAACCCAATTCGGGTCTCCATTTCGCATCATCCATGTTGGTTCTACTCCAGTAGGACGAACCTTGCCGTAGACATCACTGTCCAAGAGTCTATAGATCCAGTATCCACTCCGACACGGAACATCCAGGATCTTTGTGTTCTTCCTCAGCGGTAAGGGGAGTGGTGCAATGAATGGTTTTCCTTCGGCTAGCTCTGTCCAGACTAAGCCGCCTGTTGTTGCTTCTTGGTCGTCTGGGAAGGGGAATTCGAGCTTGTATCCATGGTACCGACGGCCGTTTTCCCAGGTATGGTTGTTTCGGGCGAGAAGGGTATGTATGTTTAGAAATGGCCTTATCTTTAATGGGGGTTCGGCCATGGCTGTGTTGGGGTTTTGCGTGGAAGGGTCCTTTGTGTGGAAGGGAGAAGCTTATTGATGGGTGGTGGGAATTTGGTAAAGCCTGCAGGCAGTCCAGGCAGAAACGCCTTGGCTCAAGGAGGTACCTAGTATAGTCACATGACAATTGGTATACCGTCACGACGGTCGACACAACCTGCATGGAGATCTGTACACAAACAGGAATTACGGCCGACCTGTTCCAGGAGAGGGTTATTGCTGCCAGGGGCGACTTACTGTGTTGGACCGATGTGGGGTGGGATAATAGGCGCTGATGGATAGCCTCTTGTATCTTGTATCTACTGTGCGCAGAACTCACTGACACTGAGGGTCACTGAGAACTTGTTGGTAATTTTTGACTCGGGAATTTATGGCCTGGCCCCGTTTTCGAGTAGATAAGTAGCAGCAGAAACATTAATCTGCCCGTGCTATGTCTCACTCGTCACAGGCCTCGAACTATGCGGATGAGGCATTGTCTGGACTACTGCTCTGGTTTCTCCACTCGGTTGATAAACCTTTCTCAAAATACCGAATATCTAGTTAAGCGGATTAAAATTGATGGGGTGAATCTAGTTGTACAGCCATTCAGACTATGTATCACCTATATTACGGTCTGGTCTGAGAGCGATAGCCGTAGAACCCAAATAGCCCTAATTCCCTGCTACAACTGCACCCAACAACATAAACACTACATCCCGAACACCATTTATCCTTAACAACAGACTCAGGCCACTAGCCTCCTTAAAAGTTGCTTCTACTCACCAAGGTATCGGCCTTTAGATCAATAATGGGATATTGAAGAACTAGGATATACTACAGGCAGTTTGCTTCAAGTTCTTGGCTCGATGCCTCAGGCAGAGATTATTCTCCCCGTCCTTGATTTCCCTAGCCAATGCACAGACAATGCCCTATGTATTCCAATGAATACCTTCCAGTCAGAACAAACGTGCCAAACCTGGTTGTCCAGACGAGAAGGCCGAAAAGCTGAGCTGAGAGCTGCGATATAATCCAAGCAAGACTCCAAATGCTTATCAAATGAATCCACACCCCGCAAACTAGGCATCTCTCCTGAGTTGGGGTGAATGATGGTGGTCTCGTATTTCAATTATTGTCTTATTTGTCGTCTTTGCTATTCTTTCGATATTTGCAGTCTCATTGCCTGAGGGTAGGAATCTAAGGCACCCAGGTACCACATGGATCACTTATTAAGGTTCATTCAAACATCGGCTTCGCGGGGAACTGACAGGTAGTCAGCGTGTTGTTGGTTGCTTCTTCATTATTATTATTACTTATACTTGAGGCAAGCTGAAGTGACAAGGCTATAAATAACGTGCATAATTCCCATCTGAGCCCTGAACCCGTCAAGCTCGTGTTTAGGGACGATCATATCCAGCACAAGAAACACACTCGTTGATCTGTATTGGAATACTTCTTGGCAGCTCGAGCAAGCCCTTAGTTATAAAACAGAAGCCCAATCCTTTAATATTGCTCCTCTTCTCCAAGTTACTCCGTACTTATGCCAAAAATGACACAGCCTCACAAAGCAGATCCGCGACTTCAGCCCCGCAACCGGGCTTTCATCACCCTTCTAGGTTTGGAATTGTTTCTATTCCCAACAGTGTTTATCATCATTCTTGCGGTTTTAATTGCTTTGACCAATCTATATCTCAAAGATATAAAGAGCAATCCCCAGGTTCTCCATCCTCCATATAGTCCATATGTCTGGACAAGCGCTGTCGTGCCTATTGCCGTTGTTAGTACAATATATTATCATTACCTCCCAGATCCACTGCTAACACCCTCCCTCGTACATATAGTCCAGCATTGCTCTAACATGGACAGTCTTGTTATTCTGGCCACAGTTCACCCACTGGATGAGTACTAAATACTGGTGGACAGCAGTGACAGCCTTCCGACTGTGCCTCGTAGCCATCCTAACAGCGGTTGCCGTCGTAACCGCCAAATATCTACCGCTACCCCTAGGATCGTGCGAGAACCAGCACGAATGGAGACCAGACGCCAACGTTCCCCCTAACACCCCGACGATCTTCGATGTTCTCCCCAGTGGCTGGTGGTGGAGCAGAAAGTCTGGTCGATACTTCTACAGCGATAACTGCCATCGTTTGGTATGGATCTGGAAACTTGATATTGCTGTGGCGTAAGTAGTGTGTGTGTACCTTCTTGCATTTTTTTTTTCCCTTGCTTAGTTTCCATTTTTTCTGATTGGCATTGATTGGAATGCTAACTGATACACATCGGCGGTGGTTCTAGAGCTCTATATTTTGTTACTGCTTGTTGCTCTGGTTACATATGGGCACGCATGCAAGAGATTCCGCGTCGCTGTTGGGTGTTTAATAGTAAAAGTGCTACGAAATGGGACCTAATCTACTAAGTCCTGAGGGTTATCCCCAATGGAAATGACGAAGTTCTGCCTATATGGAAGCTTTATCAGTAATATATGTCTCAAGAACAGAACATAATAGTCCTACCTGCTAGATCAGCAGTCTTGGCATTGAGGATAGTTGGGTGAAGAATAAATAAAAATAAAAATAAAACAAACAACAGCAACAGCTGGGGTTCGAATGCGGTCACCTACCATACTACTAACCAGCTGGCGTATCGGTGGGTGCCGCCTGGGTGAGCTTCGGGTGAGGCCGCTTTACTGTCTCGCGAGATTAGGGTGAGATGAGGGTGAGATTCTGCCTTACTTGCCTCGGGCTACCTGTTTATCTCAAGTAGCTAAACCATGCACAGTGTCCACTTGTTTACCTGAACTTGCCAGCGTTACTTTTGGGCGGCGAACCGCAAGGTGTCCGATCAAGCACCGATCGAGGCATCAATGAAGACCGAGGTACTTAGCACAAAGCGTCTGGAGTACAGGATGGTCACTGACCGGGTGTCTTTGACCATTATCCTCAATATCGCCACCGACATCGCTGCTGCCATCGTCACCATACTTTAGTTCTTTGGAGAGAGGGACGACTGTCGAGGCTCTCGGGATCAGAATCTGACGTATCTTAGAGACGGTAACGTTATTTCTGGCTTTGCCCTTTTTCTTCAGAGCCCTCTTTTTTGTATCTAGTTTGGTCAGTGGCTGAATAGTATTAGCACGCACCTCCAGAGCGGTTCAGTTTTGGCACCTACTTAATACTGCTGCATAAGAAAACCTGTTGGTGGTAGTTTGTGGTGCCAAAAGAGGAAAACCGATTTTCTCATATCCTGTCTGGAAGGAAAATATGGAATTAGAGACTCGGCTCAGCAGCTACTTGATCAGGAAAGGGTACAGTCTAGATATAGTGGAATTGATATTACTACTGTAGGATTAAGAAGGAAACTTACTCCTTAATATCCTATTTAATACTCAATCAAGCTATCTTGACTTTTACCAGTAATGTTACTAGATATCTCCCAACAGGCTCACTATCTTTATCAACAGTTTGATTCACTCTGTCAACCCCTTCCACGTCACCCGCAATCCCATCAGGGCTTGCATAGCCCAGGCTAGAAACTGCCTCATGTGTCAACGTCCGGGAGCATCCGATAACGATTAGTCCCGCCCGTGCTCTCGTCAAGACCACATTGAGCCGCCTCAAATCACTCAGAAACCCAATCTCGCCATGTGGATGCATTCGATACTGGATATTCAGTATAAGCTTGCTCAGCGCACTATCAGTGGCCGCATCGTCTGTCCTATACAGGCGCTCAAAGAGAGAGACCACTAAGGCCATTGTTTTTTAGCGTATTTGCCTGCTGTCCCACGGAGGTGGACGTGATCGCCAACGAGAATAGCTCGGTGACAGCCCTTGCTTAATGGAATGGGTGAGAACGATCTGGAATTTCTCGTTTCTTAAAAGACCCAGTCCCGCTCCAGCGCATGCCGTGAATACCAGGCGAGCGTGCTGGATGCGCTCGAGAGCCAATTCGTCTGGGAACAAAGAAAAAGCTTACTATCCAATGATAATGAAAGAGGAGGCCTTGAATCTGCTTGGCGATCGAGTACCCCGCTGCCTCTGTCGGAAAGGACAGATGCAGACCAGTGAGTTGCCACCAATGGTGGAGGTCTCTATGCTACTCGGAAAATCGGGAATCCAGCGCTCGAATTGAAGCATCGAGGATTCCGGGTTGGTGCGGTAGCTGCAAATCACTAACCTACAGCGATCATGCTTGGACGCATGGCAGCGAGTAATCAAGTCCGATTAAGTCCTGGTGGTGAAAGCATCTTAACTCCGGCCAGAGGTCAATAAATAGACTATCGATTGAAAGTTTACTCATTCTCACCTTCATCCTCTTCATCCTCTTCATCATCATCATCTTCATTATCATCACCTTCATCATCTTCATCGTCTTCATCACCTTCATCACCTTCATCACCTTCATCACCTTCATCATCTCCATTGCTCCTCCTCCACCATCATGACTACTGCCAAACCGTTGATCCTCATTACTGGTGCCAACCAGGGCTTAGGGTTCGCCTCGGCCAAACAGCTCGCCAGCACCGGCAAATACCGTCTCCTCATCGGCGCCCGGTCACAGGAAAAAGCCGACGGCGCCATCAAAGAGCTGGGCGGCTCTGGTGATCTGACGCCCGTGGTCCTCGACCTCGACAGCGACAAGTCCATCGAGGCTGCCGCTGCCTTTGTTCAAGAACGGTTCGGATCGCTCGATATCCTCATCAACAACGCCGGAATCAATCGATCTTCTAACCCCGACGCCACCCTGCGTGAGAGCTACCGCGCCGTATTCGAAACCAACGTGTTCGGAGTGGCCGTCGTGGTCGAGAACTTCCTCCCTCTTCTCCGCGCCTCCCAATACCCTGACCGCCGCATTGTCAACGTAACCAGCGGTCTCGGCCTGATCGGGATGGCATACTCGCCGACCTCAGAGTACAGCGCCAAGGTCTGGCAGCTGCCAGTCTACCGCAGCAGCAAGACGGCGATCAACATAATTAACGCGGTGGATGCGGTGCGTCTCCGCGAGGAAAATATCCTCTCCGTCTTGGCTGCTCCGGGCTACTGTCGGACGAACTTTGGGGGTGGCACCGGGGTCAAGTCAGCGGAAGAAGGGGCGCGGCCGATTGTCCGCGCAGCCTTAGAGGGCTCTCCGGACGAGTTGTTTGGGACGATCGTGGACGATGAGAACACCCACGTAGAGTTTGGATGGTAGATGCCGTGATGATAGAGTAGTGCAGTAGTATCCGAGAATTCAATAAACCTAGATTGGATCAAACTATCGTCATTGAAATCTGTTGTCTGTCGACGCTGTACTCTGTATCCAATGCAGGTAATTACCGAGTGCCCGATAGTTAAGGAGATCTCGCTGCCAGAGTCACCAAGTTCCCCAGTGGTCTAGGGTTGAAAGCCTCCTAAGACTCGTTGGATCTCCAATTAGTTTCGTCGTCTTCGGAGCGACGTCCCTTCGAGGTGATCATCGCCGGGTTGACTCTGGCAAACGCACTGGAAAGAGCCTCCGTTCCGATCGACTACGTGGTTCTGAAAGCCTGGGCGATGATTGCCCCCAGGTCGGCGCAGGTATTGCCCTGGCACCCAGCGGCTGTCGGGTCCTCGACCAGCTCCAGGTCTACGACGATCTCGCCCGACTAGTGCACCCAGTAGAAAGCAGCGGCCTGAGCGATGCCCAGGGCCGGCCGTTGCTCCCCCGGAGCGTAGCAACACCGCTAATCTAGTGGCGGTGTGCATGTCCTATCCTAACCCCCCTGGGCTGGGTGAAGCACCGTAGTGTGCTACAGGCTCTGTCTGGGCACCTCGGCGATTTTATTACTTTGGTGGTTGAGATCCGTTCGATTTGTGATTAGGAGTCTTGTGCATTCCACCAAACCCACGGTACTCTGTAGGATCGGGCATCTGTAATTCTTAGGAAAACGAGAATCATGGTGGCTGCACGTGCCCGCCACACTCTGCCTATAACAATGTCGACATTATAGGCTCCGCTACGGAGGCCTATCGGGACAAAATCGCAATAACAAATTTTACGCGTCAGCAAAGCGTATACCGCTTAATACACCGCCTACTTTGTACTAAGGCTAAAGATATAAAATAAGTCAGCTGACCTTTTGTA